>JAEMON010000006.1:27173146-27189751 GCA_030264115.1 Lygus lineolaris
GCAGACGTTTTTAATTCGGCGTGTAGCGGAGAACAGATAGACAAGTGCTACTCGTGTCCACTGAAGGGACCTTACTGAGGTTAGCAATTATTGTTTCTTAGACTCTTAATTGTTTAACTCGTAAAACGTTTCCACCCTAATTTTGGGCATCTCCAGGCTAATTATAAATAATAGAGATTGGTACAATGAGACGATAATCACAACTCAGCAAAAACTATTGCACGAATTGGATTTAGATTAATTGTTAAGATTAGTCTATACTCGTTAAGCAATGCATCACGTAACTACTAGATAAGTGCCTGTTGTTAGTTACATCGTATTGCGATGGACGTTCCGTTCTTGCAGATGGAGTTTCGTTAACGGGGACATCGTTTTGCATATGAGGATGACCGAAAAACTATGTCAGGCAATTAAAATACTCGGCTGCACTCGATCAGCACTTTTATCTGAAGTTGGCACCCGGACTGACCCAATGAGCGTTCACACTCGACCATCAACTCCTTTGTTTTCATCGCCGATTCCTCTCGAGTGCCTCGCAAAACGGAGCGCGTTCCCTTTGATGATCGCCGAGAGTGGGAACCGTTCCAGATGGTTCCTTCTTGCGTAACAGTGATCAAAACATATTGTTAAGTAATGAGCCGTTGTTTACAAAGGAAAGAGACCATGTGATGGTAGTTTGTGGAGAGTGGGATTGAACGAGAAGGCGTGATCTGGTCGTTTGGTTACGGCTCAGGTAATTCTGCAAGATTGAAAGAGGCTGATATTCAACACGAGCTGTTTGCATTGAATGGATGCATAACGTTGCATCTCAACTATCACATAAGAATAACAGGCTGTACAGAAATAGTACCTGTTATTAAATAAGGGGATACATCAATATTAAAAACTGTTGATTTTTCCTTTTTAATTTTCAAGTGTTAACGAGAACAAGGGAAAACTCCGCGCATAAGGAAAATATCCGAATATATAAGCTGCGCAGAACCTTCTGAGCACTCTTTTTATCAACAAATTCTCGACAAGGGTGTGCACAGAAGGCTCTGCGCAGCCAAAATATTCGAATTACACCTGCACCGCCGCTAATCAAACTGACCTATATCTAGATCCGACGAGAAAGCCGTGTTTTTAGGTAATCCGTCTTTTTTTTAAAGATATGAAGGAGCCCGCATTTTGAAAAATCTCCTATTGGCCTGGAATTAACCTGCCTACGTTGTTTGTCCTGAAAGAAACCTACGTGCCTATACCAGCAGGCCAGATCAGTGGATTCGGAGTTATGAGCATTAATCTCTGGCAAAATTTCTGGAGACGCGAGTCATGAAGGATATTAGACGGTGATGTATTAGACGGATTTTGAGATTCCTTGTCTTCTGCCTTTCGTATAACGTGAATTGAAATGTTGCCCTCATGGTAGAACTTTAATTTGTAATACCTAACAGGTATGTTCCAACTTGCGGCGGTTCGGACTGAGCAGAACCTTTAGCTCACACAAAAGTATTCCAATATTACGTACAGCCGCTTGTTGGAGCACACTTATCAGAACTTCCGTCTGTAAAAACTGTTGAAACACTGAATATTACGAGTATTTTAGCGAATTTTCGAAGAAAATGAAGCTATTGCAATAGCTTCAAAATTTGAATAATGCAAATTTTTGACAATTTTCTTCATGGAAATCCGTTTCAGACCATTCTGAAACGATTCCTGAAATTTAACGCTTTTCCATATGCACCTATATATATATCTATATATTTATAAAGATGTTGAGCGGATCCTGTAGTAGGTCCGTTGGTTTGTATCGACCGTTAAATATTATATACTACTGTAATACTAGTATATGATGTAGGGTTGTCGAGGTTCGGTCATTGAGTTGAAGCTCAGACTCAACAGTGCACGGTGAATATGGTGAATATGGTGAATATGTTCACCATATTCATGTCACTCCGTCAAAATAATGATCAACGATGATCGGTGATGATGATGATCTTGAGAATGGTGGAATAAACTACCGAAACGTTGGGGAAAAAAAAACCGTACATCATATACTAGTATTACAGAACAGTAGTATATATTATAGTAGTGTTTATAAAGATATATTTATATAAACATAAATATGTGTCACTCCAGACAACACCCGACCCTGGATCGAGATAAAAAGACAAAAAAGTTTCAAAATGTCAATAATATCAAAAGAAAGGATGAGTTCGTTGGCCAGAATTTTTGGCGTACACCAAGGGTTCAAATTTTGAAAATTTAGAGTCAAAAAACGATTAAACAAACGCGTTTTTTGAGATTTTTGTGTTAATTACCATGTTAAACATAGGAACGTATGGTATATTCGGAATCAGCGTGAAATTTCCTATAAGAATCACCCACCAACTCGGTTGAAATGATTCTTTGAAAATTCGCTCATCAACTCATTCTGCATGAATGGGACTTTTCGATGCCGAGCGATCGGTTTTATCTGTAGTTATTCGTTTATACGTGGTATAGGTGTAACATGAGCAGTATCCATCCACTCACCTAAGTATATATCTCTAGACGCTACTCCTAGCAACTGTTTCGAATGCATACAAGAGCGAAACACGAAACCACCGATGTTTTGCAGGAGCAGACCGATCTTTGCTTCCCAATCTGCATTCCCAACGATGTTATCTGCCTCGTGTTCAACGCAATGTCGGTTGCAGCATTCAATTCCATCAATAAAAATCGGTCGAGATGCAATCAGATCAAACCGCGATGAGGCGCATTACGGTCGGCCGTTGAGGAGCACATTAGCGGCAGCTCCCCGTTTCGTTGAGCACCGCCTTGAGCAACATTTGATAGCCCTGAGGATGGCGGTGCTACTTTTTTGAACACTTTGTTCTCCCATTCGGTCTATTGAAGAAATTGGAACCGTAATTTCCATTTATTAATCCCTCATCATAAGTCCTTGAGTCCCTATATAAGTCGCAGAGTGCCGATTATTTGCAATGCTTTTTATGAAATATCGAAGAACAATAATATTGACAGAACATATTTCGAATGAAGTGTATTCTTCCAAGAAACCGAAAATCAACATGTGAAAAAAATTCTGTGTGAAACTAAATTCTTCAGACCATAACTTGACCTCCTAGTACCCTCCTTTGAGTGAGCATCTGAGACCATGCTTCAGGGACTTCTGGAGACTGTGGCGTTTACATTATTATTATGTTTGATTTTTCACCTGTTGCTTTGTTTATTTCATGAAAATTGCGATGTCAATAAAACTGTAAGTTTCTGAAAGTTAGTCGAATTCCACGTTCATTACCTACATTTTGTACGGAGTCGGAAAACAACCCTCTAAAAAACTGGTGAAATTTAATAATTTAATAATTCTCCAATACCGAAAACTGAATAGAAGTACTTCCATTTGTATTATTAGGAATGCGCACATCGCTTAAAGAAGACCTAAAGTGTTCATCTGCTGAGCTAGTGTACGGTTCCACATTGAGGTTACCGAACGAATTTTTTGAAGAACAAAAGAGCTCAGGACCTTCATTAATTCTTGAATTCGAGGCAAGATTGAAGGACACGATGAACAATCTGTGAGCGACTCCAACACAGAAACATTCAGATCGAAGCGTGTTTGTACATCCCAAACTCGCAGAAACAACACACGTTTTCATGCGGCTAGACGCCAACAGAAGACCTCTGCAACCACCATACGATGGCTCTTTTGAGGTGAAAAGAAAAAGAACTTTTGAAACACTTGAACAATACACACTGAAAGAACACTTTTGAAATTTTAGTCAAAGGGAAAGAAATCTCAGTTAGCATCAATCGTCTGAAGCCAGCATACTTGGAGAACGAAGAAACCATGCCAGAAGACTCACTGACTATCGAGATAGGAACCCTTCAAAGCCCACTCCCAGTTAACAACGGACATGAGATCTGCTTCAGAACCGAGAGAAGATTGACCACAACCAAATCCAGAACCACAGCCCCCATCTAGAAGTGATCCAACAAGACCCCTGACAGTTGAACCAAGAAGAACAAGATCAGGAAGAGTAGTTAGATTCCCACCACATTTTAAACATTATTTTTGATGTTATTGAGGAGGGTGTTATTTGTGGCGTTTACATTATTATTTGATTTTTCACCTGTTGCTTTGTTTATTATGAAAATTGCGTTGTCAATAAAACAGTAAGTTTCTGAAAGTTACTCGAATTCCACGTTCATTACATTTTGTACGGAATTGGAAAACAACCTAAAAGACCATGCTTCATGGAATATGCTTCAGACTTGGAGCAGACTTGATCAACAAATCTGCAGGCACACTTTCAGTTGACATGTACTCCACCTTTACCAGTTTGTTTTCAATGGCTTCTCGGATAATTACGTAGGTATCTCTATGTGCCTCGTTTTTTCAGCACAAGCGCCCACTCAACCGGCTAACCGAGTCTCTCCTTTCAAATGAAGCGCTTCCTTAACGAAATCTGTTGAGGAATGATATTTGGTTGAAGGTGCTAGGCCCATAACCTGTAGAGCCTATTTGAAATGTTAAGAGTTTTGATGAACTAACGAAGGACGATCAAAGAAGCGGTGTTGACAGAACATTTTTGAATGAAGTGTGTTTTTCTGAAACATCAAACATCAACATAGTAAATATTGAACATCAACATAGTAAATATTGAACATCAACATACGATAATAAATTTTAAATATCAACATCTCTGTTGAACTGAAGGGAATACAATTCTCCAGACAAAAACTTGACTGTAAATCAATGAATACGTATAAATCCATTTGTGGTTACAGTAACAAGAAAGTCAGAAAATGATCAGATAACGATGAAATTGAAAAGTCTTGAGCAAAATCGGACCAATCGATCGTGATAATGGATCGTTTGTTAGTCAAAGAAGACCATCCATCTATGACACCAGAAATAATCCCCCGAATAAGCAAAGTAATTACAATGTGGTGGGGCCTAAGAAGCAAACCATCTTATTAACTCAGGATTCAACATTTTTTGCTCGTCATGCGCAGTAGCTTTGTTTGAACCGACTGCAATAATATTTTTTATCTGATTCACCAGCATTGTCTCACACAAATTCGGCGGATTTTCGCGCCTTTTAGGGATTTCTGGGGGTTTGTATTTAATACCTACCTAAAACATGGAGCCAAATTTTTGTTATTCTTGAGTATTACGGAGCACTTCCAAGCATACAATTTTTAACATTTGAAAATTAAAAAAGATTCAAAACTTTTGAAAACCTCCGCCTGCCAATTTGCAGCTGAAACAAAAAATAGTAATAAACAAATAAAACGGGGGAAATAAATTATTTTGCTGAATTTAAATGCTGAAAGGTGCGAATTTTTCAAATTCCTGCCTGAAGCAGAAATACAAAATTAAAGCAGTAACTACTTCAAATGCAATTATTTCAACCTTGAGATTGAATACGATTCTGAGCTGATGGAATGCCAATTGCCAATTAGTATCACCTACTCTCTGATTGGATGAAGGGTCGTGCTAACCATTCTTGTCGAGCACAACTATGTGCTACCTCCTCAGCATTTCGATTCATGGAGTTGAAACTTGTTGATTCAGTGATTTCGATCTGTGTTGTAATAACAACTGTAGTCGTTAACATTTTTCTGTAACGAGTTCACCGAATAAGACACTGAGTATCTTGTATCTCTGAAGGATCATTTTTAATTAGGCACCTGCACCAGACGTCTATAAGGTATTGAGGTCCTAACTTTTCACCGGTCTACAGCTAAAAACCTATTATTGGATATAGTTAGCCGGAACATATGAAATCTGATAGAAGTGATGTACATCCCAACCCACTCAACGACTGGACATAAGCTGTTAGGTAATTTCAATAAACGAAAGTGACCCAATACCGAGGGCAAGAGAGCGGCCTGCGATCCAAATTTCAGGTCACGAGGAAGAGGGCTTCAGAAACGCGCGTACAATGTTGAAAGGGTTTCGTCCTCCTGGTCCTCCTGACCCCTACCTTCTTGTCTATTAACCTTTGGATCCAGCAAATTAGATTATAAACTCCAAACAGTTGAAGTTTTTGGTGTAAATTACCATCTTAAAAACATAGGAACGTATTGTAGATATAGTCGGAGTCAGCTCATAATTTCCTATAAGACTCACCCACCTAATCGGCTAAAATGATTCTTTGAAAATTGGCTCATCAACTCATGCTGCATTACTGACACTTTTAAAATTACCATAGTAGGTATGCTTTGCCAAAAAGTGCGAAAATGAAAACATGAGGCCTCGCCCGAGACCCCAACGGCTAAGCCAAAAAAGGCCAGAGAAGTCTCCGTGGTGACGATCACAATGGCGTTTTAATTGTTATAGGCTCTAGTCGGGTGTCTTCACCGATTACGACAAACGACAGAAGCCAAGTTCATTACTGCTGCATGTGACAATGAAACGCTGCGATAGTCTTCGTCGGAAGTACACCTGCTGGCCTGTCGCAACACGAAACGTCAACCGTCACAGGCCGTCGCCGTCCGCACCTCAAATCATATTTTCCCTTTTCTTCGCATTAATTTTCCCTCTTTTTTTCGTCATCGTGTTTCCTAATCCGGTATTTAATAGTCGCTAATCACCTTGAGGTGGACTTTTTTCCCCGGAAGGAACTGGGTGGTGACACTTGCGACACTTCCTAAGCTGCCACTGGAGGGCAAAGACGCCAAGATCAGAGGATCGGCGATATACGAAGGGTGATCAGATAGCTCCTAGGGAAAGAGAGTACAATTACCATAAATTACTATTAAAATTAGTTTTAAAAAAAGCTCCCCCACTCAAAGCTCAGAAGCACGCCTCACTTCGATCCTCAACATCCCATAGAATATACCTACATATAAACAAATGGTACCGACATAGAGTGTTAAACCTCAGGAATAGGGTGTGCACATGGGTCGGAAATTTCCATTTTCGACCTCAAAATCAGCAATCTCAAAAACCCCCATTTGCCAATTTTCAACTGAACATTCCGTTTGGTTGAGCCGGAAAAGAGCTGGGAAGAGGCGAGTGACATCAGAATTATTTTGGCACTGAGGGTCTTCCCCAGGCGGTAGGGGGGTCGCTGACGTCATCCTTATTAATTTCAAGGCCATTTTCCGCTCATAGGAGACCCCTCATGTGGCACCTTTTTGCAAAGCTCTCACTGATATCTATAATTAAGTAGGATACAAAATAACCGCGTGCACACCCCATGATCAGAATGGTCCTAAACAGGTTTCCATGAAAAATTTTTGCATTCGAAGCCATTTGCAGCAGTACAAAGCATTGAGAATAAATCCTGAGAATTCCATCAAAATCCTTGTAGTTCTGTTATTTTGAGGAAAGCTCTTCCTACTTCCACCGGATAAGTTCGAACTTGAAGAGTATGGAGGAGAGGGCCTCAAAAAGTGTATAATATACTCTAAAAAGTGTATGTCTGGTCACCCTCATATGATCAGATAAAAGACGAAGTTGACATGGAATTTCCCCGATAAACAAAAGAATATTTCAAGAAAATTCTCAAGTTAGCGACAAAAGACTTTTGCCATCAGGACTGAATTTGTTAAATAACTACCTATGATAGTTTAGTTATCAGTTGGAATCGATTTCTGTACCTACGCGTATGATGATCACTAAACTCACCTAGCTAACTATTCAGTAAAATCATGTGTTCACTGTTCAGTCCTTGAGTTTGAGGGGGAGAAGTGGGGTATATCCGAAATTTTTGATAGGCATAGAAGATTGGGACAAAGGGGTATTGCCCAATTTCTGCCGACTGTTTACACAGCGCGTTTTAATTCGACAATTTTGTGTTTAGGTTTGTTCAAACTAAAATGTGCAGTTCAAATAATATATTATAAATAATATGCTTGCTGCTTAACCTGTCCAGAACCGAATTATTTCTATTTAACCAGAAAAATTCGAACTATGCACATTGTGTCCAGTAGGTCGGACCTGTAGGTACCAAATTTTAATGAAATTGTTCCAGTCGTTCAGCCATAACTGAATGTTCAGTATACTGCGCACTGGTTCTCAAATGTTGCATTCCTGGAGGTCTTAAGAGGGTGCTTTGGGGTACAATGGTGGCCAGGGGAGTCTTGGGGGGCCGGGGTGCTTATGAGAGCCTTTGGGACTCCTCATAGGGCCGCACATGACTCTTCAGTGTCCCCAAGGCCCCATAAGAAATCACACTTGTGCAGCATATTACCTTGGTTACTACTACC
Organism: Lygus lineolaris; assembly: GCA_030264115.1. Lineage (NCBI taxonomy): Eukaryota > Metazoa > Arthropoda > Insecta > Hemiptera > Miridae > Lygus > Lygus lineolaris. The sequence continues at coordinate 27,181,349 of JAEMON010000006.1, forward strand.
GCTTGACATGGGATTTTGCATGTCGGACAACTATTGTGAAATCCATGCACCTACCTTGTTTGGTCAAGCATAACAAACTTCAGTTTGGAGTTTTTCAATTAAATTAATTATAACTTGAGGCAAAGGATGTTGGCACGTGCCGTCAAATACGCATCATTGTCACGCTCATCATGGCTCTCTGCCCCAGATGAGATCTAGAGCACTTGGGCACAGCTTCGCGCTTCATTCGCCTCTTTCTTATCCCAGCATTCCGCATTAAGTTGTCGGAACTCCCTTGACAAGACGCAGCTTGGATGTTTTGAATCTGGCGAAACACCGACCTCTTCAGGGCCCGTGACGACATTAGAGTCCGACATCCGACGTCGTGACGACACTGGAGACGTCGTTGCAACAGACCGATCGCAACCGGCAAGTTCATTATCACTCGCGTACCATCTCGAGTCGACTATCAGGATCCCTGCCGGACTCTAGAACTACTGTTAAGATGGCTGATAACCGTTTAGTTCACAATTAGGTTAGAATGTTTTGCCATGTTCCGATATTGCACCCTCGGTAGGAGTGTGACAACGTTATTTTCGACGTTTGGATGAGTTGATTTCACAGCCAAACAACAGCATACCTTTTTATTTTAACATTGATGAGAATCATAAAATTCTCTGTTAAATGCTATTTCAAATTATTCTAAAATTGTCTCTGCCTGTCTGTGCTGCTGTTCACGGCTACAAGGGCCATCCGTCAATAAGTACCTTATTGATGTGAGTGAATTTTTAAAATTAGTTTAACTTAAATTATACGCCACCATACGAATTTTTTATCATTGATATAATAAGCCAGAAATGAATGTGAGACTCTTGAACAGTTCCAAACATTGAGCTGAATGATGGGAGGTGGGGTGGGGGGGGGGGAGATTACGTAGATTTTTTGGGGACACGGGGTTTCGCCCAAATTCTCCCGTCGCACAATGGTGCCAAATAGTTATTTAACGCAGAAAACAGATAAGCTCCTATGTATAGGAAATTTCCCACTGATCCCGAATATACTCCACGTTCTTATTATAGTACCTACCTAAAATAGCTAATAGTACCTAAAATAGCTAATTAGCCACAAACACCAAAAAACCTAGAAAAAGCTCGTTTTTGACCATTAGAACCGATCAAAGATGTTTTCATGTACAAGACAAGTTGAAGACCTGAGACTTCTGTATCGAATGAGACCAACTACGGCTCACCAACACCGTAGCCATGATTTTTTGTGAATTTTAAAGTTTTTCGTTTTTTTGTGTTCACTCTTGAAAAAGGAAAACATTGAAAAATAGCTCAAAATCATGACTACTGTGTTGGTGAGCTGGCGTTGGTCGCATTCGATACAGAAGTCTCAGGTCTTCAACTTGTCTCTTTCATTAAAAAAAAAAACTTACAACGGAGCGGCGGGTTTTATGGTTAAAAACGTGCTTTTCCTAGGTTTTTTGATGTTTTTGGAGCGAATCAGCTATTGTGGGATATTCGGAATCAGCGCGAAATCTTAATAAGTAGTAGTAAGTAGGTAGTATATAAAGTCACGCAATACTCCTATGAGTCAAATTTTGCAATTGAGGGTCAACAACCTTTTTTTTTTTTTTTTTGGTTTTTGTGTAAATCATTATCTTGAACATATAGAAACAGAAATGGTCGATTCAGAGCACCCGGCATGAATGAATTGCATTTCAGAAATCAGAGCAAAATTTTCTTTAAGAATCACACACCAAATCGGTTAATTCTTTGAAAATACGCTCTTCAACTCATTTCTAGCACCCCAAACAACACAGATGAAGTGATCTTGAGACTTCTGGCAGGGTTTTTGTGTTTCCGTCTACTGTGCGTCGGTTTGTGTACCGTAGGTATCATTTCCAAATGATGACTATTATCTTGTGCAACGTACGGGTTAATCTTATTATTCTTCGATGGGTATAAATGGGTTGGAGTTTAATTAATTTTGTCAAACTAGGAAGTCGTTAGACTCGTTCACTAGTTCTTACGTTACATAACGCCCGTATCATCTCATTCAGCCCAGTGAATCACCTCTTGTCTCTCGTAGGCACACCAGGTTACCGGGTAAGCCCCCTGATAAGTTCCCGTGGGCTCGTTAGCGGCGTTTGTGCGTCCTTTGGGAATTGACCAATCCGGTTCTCTGGCCTCTCCCTGAAGAAAGACAATTCAATGGAACAGAACTCGAGACTTCCCTACCCCAGATCTGTCTTATGGCCCTAACGTATTGCTTGCACCTCGATCTCCCTTCTAAAACTTCATCAACTCAATCCCATACCTGTTGCGTTATTGACTAAACCAATATCCTTTTCCGTTTCTCCTTAAATGCCTCATTAATCAATACTCACACAATATAATAACCCCTATAAAATCAACCCAATTTTAAGAAATTTTTAGGTTTGTCACGTAAGCGCACTTTTCAGGTATGATTCCCGCAGAGGCTGCTTGCCAAGGTATACAAGGTAGGCACTGCCTAGCCTGTACCTAACCTAGGCTAATTTTTAATCAAAAGGAAATCAAACGAACGAAATTAGTATTGAAACTCATAGCACGTTCATTATGAACTTCTGGGGATAGCAACATAAGGAAGAAATTAGAGAGAGAGTTGATTTGTAGAATTTCTATTTCCACACAGTAGCTGGATGAGATGTGAACTTGACTCCAGAGGTTCATTATTGCGAATGGTGATAAACAAAAATTCGGATTTTCTCAAATCGTTTTACTTGTTGAGTACTTAATTCTGCTTTTTGTAGTTTAAATGTAAGCAGTATTCTTGATTGGTGGTAGTACCTTACTTATTTCCATCGTTTAGCGAATTTTCGAAGAAAATGAAGCTATATTGCAATGGCTTTAAAATTTTAGTACCTAATGCAAATTTTTGAAAATTTTCTCCATAGAAATCCGTTTTAGACCATTCCAAAATTTAACACTTCATATATTTATGTTCGTTGGCCAGAATTTTTGGAGTAGGTACTCCAAGGGTTCAAGTTCTGAAAATTTAGAGTCAAAAATCCCTAAAAACGCGTTTTTTTTTTTTTAGGTTTTTTGTGTAAATTACCATCTTGAACATAAAAACATGTATGGTATATTCGGATTCATCGTGAAATTTCCTATAAGAATCACCCACGATATCGGTTGAAATGAATCTTTGAAAATTCGCTCATCAACTGCATGAATGGGACTTTTTTGAGGTTTTTGGTGTACATTACCATCTTAAACATAAGAACATAATGGTATATTCGGAATCAGCGTGAAATTTCTTATATATAAGAATCAACTTGCAATTCGGTTAAAGTAATTCTTTGAAAATTCGCTCATCAACTCATGCTGCGTGAATGGAACTTTTATTTGCGTTCCTCTGGTTGAAACTCCTATTTCTTGGAAATTTTCCGCCCTCCTCCGAACTACCTAAAAAAGCCGCCTCTGAATCTCCCCCTCTCAATAGTTTTCAAGTAGGTAGGATGTTATACTATTGGTAGATTGAGGAAGGACAGGAGGGTGGTTTGTAGGAGAATCGTATAAGTTACCTACGTTTTGCTTCCTCACTACCGAAAGTAAGAAGCTATGCGTTCGTGCAAGGCATGAAACATCTGTAACATAGACGTACAGAATCAGTTAGTGAACATTTCAGCGAAATTGGTCGAATCCGGAATTACGGCAATGACAATAAATTTTTATAGTTTGCGCATGCGCGGTAGCCATCACTCATCCAATTGTGACGAAATCCATTGATCATGGTCTAGGAGTCAGCCCCCGCAACTACTCTCCAAATTTGAGCGATATATGTATGTAGGTCAATTATTAGGAACTTAGATACCGGGGTTTCAAAAAATTCACGTTTGCGCATGCGCTCACGCTACTAAGTAGTTGTCCGATAGGGGACCGTCACGAGGCTAACCCCCACAATCCCTGACATTTTCATCAACTTCGGACCATAACTCCATATAGTTTTGCCTCGGACAAGGAATAGACCACAGACCGACCGACCGACCACGAACAGAGCGGAATTCGATGTTGCGCCCCAAACAATGTGGTTTTCAACAGTTATCAACACAAAAACGTTTTTGGGAACAAAATTCGCCAACATCAGACTCACGGGTAACGCTCATTACACCACCGACATAGCTGGTATACCTACCAATAAAGAAAAACCGTCTGCCAAGTTGGGTGAGGCACATAGCTTCCTCGTATCCATAAGGTCTCGAGAAATTGATGTTTCGAGGATTTCAAGCTTACGCATGCACATGGGCTACCGTTGGTCGGCTGGTAATGAATTTCATAGGCGACCATCTAGGGCCTAACCCTCGTAATCCCTGAAAATTTCATCATAATCGGATGGAAACTGTGGAAGTTATGCGTGTTGCTAGGATTCCTGGACACACAGACCGTCAGACAGACACGAAACCAAAATTGTTCAGGAAGGTCTAAAACGTAAAAAGCGAGTTGAAATTCTGATTTTGGAGGTAAAAAATTTATCGCCTCCCAAAAGTGAAAACAATGCTTCCGCTACTTCGGTAGACTCAGAAGCAATATTATGAAGATTTGACAAACCGCTGAGTATCAAATTAATTTGGGTTGATGCTATTCTCGAAGAAATTTGGGGACGTAGAACGTGTAAGTTTGTTCGGTGGTGTTGGATGCTGTTCTGTCCCAGTGACCCCTGAAGTGCCCAGAGGGCTCCAAATGTGTTCCTCGATGCCCACCGTTCGTTATAATTGTCGGTCGATGTTTCTCGATGAATTCCAGACTTACGTCATTCCTTCGAGACGTGACTCCGTGGGACTGGTAAAGCCTGGGGGATGAGGCTAACGACCCTGGGCCATTCACACTTACGCCGTTTCCTTTTGGCATTAGATGGGTCACCTCTGATTCAAAAGGTGCTATTGATTCGGTATGACTCGAGAGCGAATTTGAAACAAACAACGGATACCACCGTAAATTCACTTACTCAATCTCACTTAATGTTAGGGATACATTCGAACTCGAACTTTCAATAAAAGTTTAAACCAGTTCACATTAGAGCTTGTTTGAGTAACGATTCGATGTTATTCTAGAAACGTGATAGTCACGTGATAATGACGTAGCATGTGCGCATACACATAGGTGAATTTCCTGAAACTGCGATTACTCAATTCCAATCCTGCAAATTTCGCTCAAATTTGAAGGGTAGTTGGGGGATGACTCCGAGACTATTGTCTTTGGATTTCATCACAATTGGATCAGTAATAGCGCGTGGAAACTTAAAATTGTTTGTTCTCACAGGCACAACTCCAAAATTAGGTACTCGACCGATTTCGGTATAATTTTCACTAAATGATTCTATACGTCCATGTTACAAAAGTGAGGAAGCTATACTGTCCTTCCAACTGGGCAGACGTTTTCTAAACGGATTCGTGTTCTGGACGGACAAAAATCGGTAAATTGATAGCTTTTTATTATGCTTACATTTTTGCTTATTATTATAATGATTGTTTGTCTAATAAGGAGTCGGCAGACTCTTCGACGGCCCAAGTGGACATTTTGATTCTGGAGAACAACTATTTTTTTTTACTTCTTGTATGATTAGGTAGATCCATAGCTCCCCAACCAGGGAGGAAGCAAAACATTAGTAGATGTGGCAGAGTAATCTTTGAGTCTTTGGTGCTAACTTGGCTGTGAGTAAGTTTGGCTCCCAACGCTAATGAAACAGCTCAAATATTGATGGAAGTTCAGGTATGGATAGAAGAATAATTCCTGTGAATTTCCTCAAAATCGCTGTACCACATCATAGTTTTTGATTGAGTGGAAATTATTTGCAGAAATTTAGCAAAATCCATCACTTCATCGACAAATGATAGATTCTATGGTTCATATAGCTTCTCAGGGTAGTATTTCTCTAGACTTGAGAGGTCTTATGAATATTGTATCCTAGAAGAGTTCGAAAGAACAAGAGTTCCTTCGAAATCCATGGAAATCGGTACTAGTAGATACAGCTGTTACAAGTTGATACCGTTAGAGAGATACCGTTACAAACAAGTTGACAGACAGACAGACACACCTACCGTAATATTAATGTAGCGGGCGGGATTTAAGACGGTCCTCGAGTTTAAGGAGACCTTTGAGATGGTCTTCGAGGATTCAATAAACCCGTATTTCAAATTTCGAGGAGACCATCTCAAGGTCTCCTTGAAACTCGAGGAGCATCTATGAATTCCGCCCTAAGTGCAAAACTGCAATGTTGTAAATAATAAAAGCACACTCAGCAGTTGATTTACAACTGAAATATACAAATCTCCGCTGGTCCTGAACATGAAGTCGCTAATGGCCCGCAATCTTCTCACATCTCCCAACACTCAAGTCTCCATAAATCTGATGGTCACGTAACTCTGCCTTCTCCACTCGCTTTAGTCCCAGTAATCTCCTTTTCGGCTCTTTTTTCACCGTAATTCCGCATTTTTAAGTCTTATAAAGAACGAACGCATCTACTTTAAGGGATACGACGCACGAAGTTGGGCAAAAACCGTGGATTTCGTTAGACGGCCGATTTTCGGGGTCTTCAGGGGAAAGGTTCGGGACCCTTTCGAAATATAGGGCAGTAAGTACCAACTGGAATGAAGATTGGATGCTAACTACGAGGAGATAGGATCGCTTTGAGGGAGCTATGAGGGAAATATGCTATTCACCGACTGTGCCTATAGGTAGACGTCCTGTGACGTAACCATCGACCGTCAACCCGCACGTGGGAACTGCACTGAGGCACTTATGACATTCTCGACAGAGCTTGGGATTCTGGATCTTGATTCTAGCCTTCATTTAATCATACCATGGAATCTGGAAAGCCATGCAGTAAAACGCTCTCGCGACTTATAGTCGAGTGCGGCTTTTAGAGGTATACTTGACCAAATGTAGAAATAAAGTGTAACAGCAATCAACAAACTAATGTTCAGTTGGGAATCCAGAATCTAGATTACACTGACAAAATGTCTCCCAATAAGTAAGGACAAAAATTAAACGACTGAACTCAAAAAGCCTTATTCATACTAATAGTCTATCCTAAATCTTTGGCATTTTAGGTGCCATTCGCTAGGTAATATTTATAACATCTGTACACTCTTATAGTAATGGTGTTTTACCTGGTCGTTGGGATTTATATGTCCCATCTATTGGTTTGTATGTCATTTTGGTGCCATAAGTAAGTAGGTAACTTATTATGCTATAATTGAACCTTTCCTGGTCGTATGACTTTAGAAGCAGACACCTACCGCATGGTTTATGCCATTTGAGTGCCTTTCTGTGCCATTCACAAGGTACCCGGTCGTATGTATTTAGAAGCCCAACTTATTGGTTTACGCCATTTCCAAGCCATTCTCTAGGTACCTTATAATACTGTAATGCAGGCGTGGATATTATTCTAAACACAGGAGCACGTAAACGAAATTTCCATAAAGATTTTAGTGCCATGGAAGTCGAAAAAATGAATCTTTATGGTTTCCGCATGCAAAAAGACTCTTTGGGACGATTGCATCATTCCACGAGCAGAGCCTGAGCTCTGCTACCCAAACTGACGACCTTCCATCTTATCAATTCTTCTTAGTTCTTAAAAGCTTTATCTGCGATTATATTTTCTCTTATCATGGCTATCAATCTGACAGGATACTGGCATTTCGTTTCACTTATTGTAATCTCTCGTCTATACATTGTGTAGTTATTTTCTCCTGAAAAACCTTTGACTTTTTCTTAATTTTTTTTTTTTTTTTTTTTTTTTTCAAACCTCTTAAGGTGGGAGTTCTGGTCCTCGGGACAAGTGAAACTTATCGAGAGGATTCTTTATTCCACCTATACATTGTGCATAACCTAATACGCCATGGCAGAGTGGTGTTGTTGATTTAAACAAAATTCTGCTCTCCTTGTTCGACTTGCTGCATACATGATTCAATCGACTAAAAACAGCAAACATACATAAAACATTGACACACGACACAATGGACACATAACAAACATAAACATTGACAATTGTATGGTTCCCTAATAGCTGTGGTCGTCTGATAAGTTCCTTGTGCGTATACAGGGGCAAACTACGGGACCTTTCGTCCGATTTTGATGAAATTTCCAAGAGATTCGGCGCATTAGCCATTCAATGGTTCCCTCTGAATTTTATAGCCAACGGACCAATGACAGGACCTTTGCAACCCTATGCATCCCTATACTACTATTGGATGGTTTATACACGGTGTTCCCAAACGTAACGGACTTACTTTGAGGTCTTATAGGCAATTTAACGCTGATTACGAATATACCATGTATTAAGGGTCCCTGAATAAATTCTGACCACTTTTTTCGACGTTTGTTGAGTGTTTTGGGGCAAAAACACGGAAATTATCCAGAAAATCGAAAAACACCT
>JAEMON010000006.1:27190751-27200854 GCA_030264115.1 Lygus lineolaris
AAAAGTGGTTTTTTGCGGAAAAGGTGGTCAGGATTTATTCAGTGACCCTTAATATTATATGGTATATTCGTGATCAGCGTTAAATTTCCTATAAGATCTCAAAGTAAGTCCGTTACGTTGGGGACCACAAGTAGGAACTCATTCTATGTGTACCTCCTTGTTTGAACCTCCTCCGCTCCTTACCTGGTTTTGTATGCATTTTGGAGCAATGACCGTGTTCAAGGCTAAACGCCCACATGCATCTAAATGTTGTTCACCTAAATAGTGCCCCATGCATTTCTGTCATTTTGCGGTTTTTTGGTCCAGTTCAAAAGAACCAACTACTCACCAGGGGGGTGGTGGGTATTAGGTATAAACCTATATATTGATATCGGCAGGTATGAGGAACTTCTTTTATAATTTCAACAAAGTTACACAATCCCAGATAGTGAGGCCAGTGGACATTGAAGCGCTAATGAGCTCTGAACCCTCGTATCCCTTGTCATCGTGATCCCAAGTGCGTCCCGTCCTGACGTAGCCTTTCGAAATGAAGCAAGTCAACTGATATTTGGCGCGGCCGAGTCTGAGACATCAGTTGCACTCCCGATCCCAAAACACGAACTCATTGCAATCAAGACTATTAAGAAAATCGCCACTAACGGCCACAGCTTTAATTTTCGCAATCCCTTTCACTGCAAAGCGCCTTTGCTATACCTACCAACCGGCGAAATATTGTTATGGAGACATTAACTGCTTTGAATGGCAGAATACCGTACCTAAATGGATTTTTTATTATGGCATTTTTGAAAGTAGTCCCACAAGTAAGTACCTACCTGAGTGTGAGCGTCCATGAAGATGGTCCTTCAAGAATTTGTCAGGTGATTCATTCCTATACCTTTCGTCTCCTTTCCAATAACTCTTATGCAACATTATACTTGGCCGTACCCGTAGGACTAAAGATTTGTTCGCAGTGTCATTTACAAGTGGTTTACAAACCGAATGAAAACTAGTTAAGTGCAAATGTGCGACCAACACCTATTTCAAAACCGTCAGAAGCTGCAAGCTAAAATTCTTCTGAGCGAATTAGAGATCCACAACTAGGTTCACACTGGTTTGAAGGACACCTCAAATGGGCCAGCGTGGATGCTATAAACATTCAGGAATAATCAGGAGTCACTGCGAACGCCCGAACGTGTTGAAAACGGTTTCTTACCGGTAAATTGGTCACTGCGAACAGACCTTATATTTATTAGGCTTTGGTCAGTACTAAGACAACTTGAGAAAAAGATCTGCTGAGTGAGTATGGCACATACCTTCAACCCTTTGAACAAAAAGTTCAAGCTCGTGTAAGCTGACAAACCTCAAAAAATCCAATTTTTTCCATTATCAATGTTTTTTATCGTTTGAGCATTGGTCCGATTGCTATGAGTTATTAGTTATTCATAAGGGACCATCTAGAGCAGGGTTAACCAACCCATGACCACAGAGTAACGGAGACAACTTAATGACCCACCTCTTGACTAAAGAATTAAACCATTCTCAAGTTATAAGTACCTACCAACGTTTATTATTTATTGTTCATAATCAAGGCTCAATGAAGGAATACTCAGTAGATCCCTTCTTTGTGTAGTCGTGAGAATTACAGACGTTCGAAGGTCAGGTCTTGTTTGCTTATCATGGCTGGTACTCGTGAAATCTCCTTCATGTTCATTGTTTTTTAGAAATGTATTTTTTCATTCGAATTTAAATAATGTAGGCACATATTTTTTTTAACGATTTCATTGGCATTCACCTAAGATCTTTAGGGCTTAGTAGGTTGGTTCGGGTAGGTAGGTACCTCAGAATGGTCGACATAATTGTTTTGGGGTGGGATTTACAGACGGTCCTCGAGTTTCAAGGAGACCTTGAGATGGTCTTCAAAGATTCTTTAAGCCGAATCTGTATTCCAAATTTCGAGGAGACCATCTCAAGTACTCCTTGAAACTCAAGGACCGTCAATAAATTCCCCCCTAACATTGAGATTTTTCTGAGAAATCTCAAAAGCTGCCATCTACATTCTGATGTCTCCGCAAGGTGACTCCAAAAGCTGTGAACCTGTGAGAACCCACACCCCCCTACGGATCTGTTTGAACCCAGTGTGATACGTCTCCGAGACATTCTTCCACATTACAAGAGCACATTAAAGAGTTCAGAATGGGGGATAGAGCAGGTAACATGGAGGGGGAAGAAGGAACTGAAGACTCTGCCTCTTTGGGGGCACGGATCTAAATAGCCAGTAGGATTGCCATGTCTACCAGTATCGATGTTTGAGCATCAATTTATGCTAAGATGGCTTTGGCTTATCGCTTTCGTGTTGGTGGTTACCCCTATTTTAGGCTCCGCCTCTTGGGGATCATTTGCTTCCAAAACGTCCATTTGCTGATCGTGATATACCCACTATATTTTTTAGTATTCTGAACTGTTTACATTATCTGTTGTGTGGATATGTAAGGTACTTACTACAACCAGCCTAGTATGAATTTGTTTTACTCCCTCGAGTTCCTCGCCTCGCCTCTACTCTCCAGGACGCCTCCACTTCATCTTGCTGATGAAATAAGATTAATGTCCCGCTTATTTCATCGGTCTTCTCCAAAACGCGCATATTCATGCGACACGTAAGAATCCGCATAGGCGAGAGCCGGGACAGGCCATTATCCAGTAATCGGCGCGTTTCGGCCGTTCAGAGCGTTCTATATAGTCACACCGGGCGACTCTTCTGTCTCATCACCTCAGAAGCTGTTTGATGAGACATTTCATAACTTTGAGAGAAGCCTACGAGGAGTATGATTCACGTCGGCCTCAAATCCGTCGCAGAAGAAGAAAAAACTGGTCATTGGGTCGGTCTCCGCTATTAGAGGGTTGAGGTGGAAGGGGCTTCCTGCATTGCAGCTCCAGCGGTCCCGCATCGCCCATCGTTGCGTCACGGGTGTGTCCTCGGAGAACAACACATCCTTTAACGTTACACCTACTTTCAATGCTCTTCGTAGAAATTTAACTTGAACATCTAGAACGTTCCTAACTTCAAGCTATAAACTGTCTCGTACTGTCAGTCGAGGAGGAAGCGAGTAAATGCAGTCAAGAGAGTGGAAAATGTTCAACCAAAGTTCTTCTGGAGTCTCTACATGCCAACATACGAGGATCCTATATACCACCGTTCCTTCCAATTATGTCTCCTTAGAGCTAAAGAAACTTCAAAATTTACTTTCAACTGTGTCAAATCTCTCTCTATACAGGGTGTCCATTGTACATGTTTCCATAAAGAATTCAAGGTCTTTTAGGAAGTAGGTACATTATGGGTCTCTGTATGGAATTAACCATTCCCCACCCCCCAAAAGAAGATTTTTTTTTTACTTTAACCGTTTTTGCGCATAAAAACGCTTAAAATCAAGATCAAACAATTTATTACCTTTGTAGGAAATTAAATTATTCGTCGAAAGAGTCTTACAGACTCATAGACAAATAGACTAGAAACTCTTTTTCTAGTCTCTTTAGTCCAACCGCGGATCTCAGTTAAAGTCCATTCAGGGACCCTCAATACGTGGTAAGTATATTCTTGTAAAAACCTCAAATCCTCTACGAATGATGTAATTGGATATTTAAAACTGTTATAAGTGAATTGTGACTTTTTCGCAGCTCCAAGGAGTCCATTACGAGTGGTAGAATTTCCATTTTTCGGGCATACTAATTTAGAAACACCAGAAAAAATTGGTTGGAAATCTCGACCTGTGCGCTTCCGAAGTGAAGGTCCACACAATGAATTGGCTAAAATTACCGTAATTTCCTCAGATACAGAGCTGCAATTTATTTGAAAAGGGGTAGGAAGGTACCGTTGAAAGAGAGTTGAATTCCCTATCTCCCTGAGGAAAGCCTGCCAAGTGGATGTGGCACATAACTAGCAAAATCAGTTAGTTGGACCGTGAGAAATTGATTTTTGGAGTCTTCTCGTTTGCGCATGCGCAGTGACCACTGTTGATCCGATCACGATGAAATCTTTGAGCCACACCCATTGGGCAGACTCTCTTATACGTAATTTTCTTTCAGAAAGATAGGAAATCCAACGCGCGCAGCTAATAATAAAATAAATCCTAGCTCTGCATCTGAGGGAGTTATGATAATTTTAGTCAATATTTTGGGAAAACCTTTAATTTGGAAAGAAATGAACGTGGGACTTATAAACGCTATTTTTCGAGCTCTAGTATTCAATAAAGCGTATTCTGACTCACTGACTGGATCCAGGGGTTCACCAGGCTAGTTTCCCGTAAGTGGTGAAGAACTAAGAAGGGACGTTCACTTTGTAAGAGCCTTTTAAACATCGCCAATTACATGCGGAACCTCTGACTAACCCACGCGATCGTAATCGGCGACCTGTTAGCTTGTCCAGTTGGTACTTATTCACCTAAAAAACAGTCGGATTGAGGAAGCAGTCGGTATTTTTTCGCGGAAGGTCGAAACGTCGAAAGCCAGAGGTCGCACCGACCACCGAGTCAGTTGTGCCCCTCTAAGAGACCAGTTTGATCGTCACTTTCCTTTGAGGAACCCTGTATGAGGTCAAGACCAGCCTCAAATGTTGATAGACGTTGTGTAAGTTTGCTCAGAAGTATATTCGAGCACTTATATATGCCGAGTATGCAATAAATAAGTAGGCATTTTATTTTAAATAATTATTTGAATCTTTTATTGTTTAATGACAACAAAAATAAGAGACTTTTACAATACAAAATAACAAATACTTCTTGCGCCCAAAAAATGAATAAATAATCTGTCCTTTTTCGTCTTCATTACTGCTGCAGAAATTCAAAAAACTGAATTAAGTGTTCAGCAGCCACCAGGGATCTTCATTTCGAATTTCAGCTTCGTCGGTTGAATACGAATGAAAACCTTACCCAGCTGATCAAGGGTATGTCATTTGTCTTCAGCAGACCCCTGGAGGTCACTCAGCTTATCAAGGGTATGTCATCGTCTTCGGCAGACCCCTGAAGCTTACTCAGCTGATCAAGGGTATGTCATCGTCTTCATCATACTCCTGGAGCTTACTCAGCTTATCAAGGGTATGCCATCGTCTTCATCATACTCCTGGAGCTTACTCAGCTTATCAAAGGTGTGTCATCGTCTTCAGCAGACCCCTGGAGGTCACTCAGCTTATCAAGGGTATGTCATCGTCTTCGGCAGACCCCTGAAGCTTACTCAGCTGGTCAAGGGTATGTCATCGTCTTCATCATACTCGTGGAGCTTACTCAGCTTATCAAGGGTCTGTCATCGTCTTCAGTAGACCCCTGCTCACTCAGGAGATCGAGGGTCTGTAATCGTCTTCATCATACTCCTGGAGCTTACTGAGCTTATCAAGGGTATGTTACCATCCTCAGCAGACCTCTGGAGCTTACTATGCTTATCAAGGGTATGTCATCGTCTTCAGCAGACCCCTGTACCTCACTCAGCTAATAGAGGGTGTGTCATCGTCTTCAGCAGAGCCCCGGAGCCTCCTTTCACCTGAAGAATTTAACGATTCGAAATAGGTAATACCAACAACGGCTGTGAAAATACCATTAAACGACTCGAAATTATTTCGAGTCGTTTTCTGGGTACCTACTTGGTCACGACCAAAGCGTGTTCCATGCCAAATTGAAAAATATTTATGTTTAAAAGTTCTCTCGTCTAATTATTTTTTAAAGCTGGCCTAGGTTATAGGCTAGGCAGTGCCTACCTTGCCCAATCTGACCAGCCGCCTCTGGACATTCTCTTTCCTCAGCGAACGAAAAATCAGTTTGATGGAAAAGGACGTCGGTGGGTCATTTAAAAGCTGTTGGGATCGAGTAGTACCTAACTCACTAAACGCTCGGTTGAAGGACTTGCTATCATTTATGAATGAACGTCAGCACCTTGAGACGTAAAAAGGGCCCCGTCATTGAACTGAATTAGGCTCTACGCGATGTTCGGAGAAATCGATGAAGCAGTTTGTTTCCAACAGTAGGCCAAGCTGCTCCATCCAGAAGCGTCGTTTCGAAAACTGCCCTCGAATCATCTAAAATCTATTATACGAAGTCTTAACTTGGGTCTAGTCCGAGGTTGCCGAAATCATTCGGTCGGCTGCCAATTGGTTTCTATAAAAACTGAATAACGTGTACCTACTTAGAGGTACATCCAATTTGGCGTGTGGATGATTTTCATGTAAATTTGTCGAATTGGAGGAATGTTGGAGGCCGCTAGGGTGTTAAGTTTCTCGTATAATGACGATATCCCAGGCCACTCGGCCGATTTTACCCAAATTTGAAAGGTAGTCGAGGCTTGTCCATAGAAGATCCAATCTAAAGAAAGAATTCGTTGAAAAAGTTTTGATGTTCACAAACGAAATTATTGTTTCCCCGATTCCTTCGTTTATTTCAAACATTAGGTAGCAAGGACCTACCTACTTACTGTGAGTTTTCGAAAATATGCTTACCTACGTCAATTTGAAGATCTGATTTTATATTAAGGAATACAGTCTATTTTACAATGAGAATAGTCAAGTGTGTTCAACAATTTCTTGTCTGTGAATTTATTATCTTTTTCTTCTTTTTTTTTTTCAAGAGAGATGCCGGGGTTAGGGATGTTCATTTATTGCTATTATAGCATTTTTGCTGTCTTGATAACTGGGCTACAAGTAGTTTGTTTTATCTACCTATTTGAGAAGCTTACCCCACTTCAATTGGCAACTTCGTAATCGGTGATTTTTAATCGGCACTGGTTCCATCGAAAATTGACCTAATAACCATAAATATTATGAGTGCTATACTAAATTCAATCTCTAATTTGACCTGATAGCCCCTGGCAGACGCTGGCAGATATTCGTTGTCGGAAATGATGAAATTTACCTACCTGTAAAACTTACCAACTTGGGTATGGTAATTATTTTCGAATCCTTAACAATGTATTCTAAAAATCAAAACGAAAAAAAAAATCAGTTTATCAGTGAAATACAAATTTTGTCATAAAAATTAATAATTTCGTGAAACTATAAAGTGTTATCGTAACAACATAGAGTCAGTTCGATTTCAGATTCACAATACAGACACTGCCCTTTTTGACATTGTGTCTCCCCGGAGGAATTATTCGGAATGGAATATCCTTAATTGAATAGGAAGCGAACTGTGCTTGGCATAAGTGTCCACCGTCACGACTCGGATATAGAAACGTTTTTACTGAGCAACGAAAAGGGAAAAAAAGTGTTTTTTGTTACCAAAAATACGACTTTTAGAAAAACATGGCCCTGGGTACAACAGGTTACCCTATTGCATTCCGTAATCGCATTTCGTTCCTGGGTGTATTTGGTTTTCTCAACCCTACTATTTACCTATAAAGCTCAAGAAGAAATTTTTAATTTATTTACTTTTATTTTTTACTTTTTTTACATCCTTTAATCATCAAGAATGATTTGCCAAGTATTCATGAATATAATTCTGTTGCAGGTATTTCGTGAGCACGATCCTCCAATTCCAAATCCACAGGTCTCTTTGCAAGGCAGCTCAGAAGCAGGCTCACTTTTCTCCATCGGACCCCATCCACAAATGTGACATCTACAGGAGCTCTGCTGCCGGCAAAATTTTGTCGTAAGTACATTTGCTAGACTCCACATTTGCAAAATGTTGAGGGCTCATTTAGCTGATTTGAGATGATCCCTTCTTCGTCATTCTTATGTAGTATACATTGGGTGCTCAACAGTCCCTCGGGGGCTCCGTTTAAAATTTCAGCATCGTAGGTTGAATACGCAAGAAATGGCCACCTAGGGCTCATTTAGCCGATTGGGCATCCCCTGTTTTATAGCCAGAAATACCTCTGAGTCTGATCACAATGGAAGAATCCGAATCAATGCCGACGGCCTTATCTGGTGGAATAAACCGGTTCCCGTGAGATCACCGAAGTTAAGCTTTCAGCGGCGTGGTTAGTACTTGGATGGGTGACCGCCTGAGTGGCTGGGACCACACATCTCAGTATTTTCACGTCGGGCCGTCGGCGAACCCCTCTCCACTCAAGGGGGCGAGGCAATGAGGAGCCATGAGCGAAACATGATCAGAACAAATTCTGATCCACCCTTTGGAGGACAGCTGATGACGTCCGCGGCGCCAGGAGTGGCAGACGGGCGAAAATCCATCCTGAAATGGTTGCTTACTTTACTTACTTTACTTTACTTTTTACTTTTAGAATCCGCATCAAAATCGCTCCAGCGGTTTGCTCGTCAGTACCGAACATACAGACAGACATTGGTTTTTCATAGATATTGAAGTCAGATTTTGGGGCCATTTTTTTTTTTTTTTTTGTTGATTTGCGTGGTTAGTACTTGGATGGGTGACCGCCTGCTTGGCTGGGACCACACATCTCTGTATTTTCACGTCGGTAATCCCCTCTCCACTCAAGGGGGTGAGGCAGTGAGTAGCCTAGAGCGAAATCATCAGAACCTCCCTTTGGAGGACAGCTGATGACGTCCGCGACGCCGGGAGCGGCAGATGGACGAAAATCCAGCCTGAAATGGTTGCTTACTTTACTTTTTTTCAGTCTAGACCAGATATTTTGAATTTGTTATTTTTTCAGGACGTTGATGTCCAAGGGTTCGTCGCAGCCTTGGCAGGAGGCTTTGAGGGACGCCACTGGCGACTACCGACTTGATGGGTCGGCCCTCCGAGAGTACTTCGCTCCCCTTGAAGACTGGCTGAGGAGCGAAAACATCAGAACAGGAGAGCGCGTTGGATGGCTTTATGGTATTACCTTGGACATTTTATTATTAATATTAATGTTTTTTAATTACATATTTTGAATACTATTTTATGCTGGCGACTTTAAAGACACGTCGCTTTTGTGACGGTACGTCCCTGCTCTCAACAGATAGCCCCTGGATTGCTCGCAACCAGTTTGTTCCTGCTATGTTGTTTTTACGGCTGATTAGTCTGCTCCTGGGATGGTGAGTCCATACAAGAGCTGTCACCTGATCTGGCCAATTATTACTCAACGGCTAGACTGGGTTGAATACGACATATTGTCACCTACCTTTCTTGCAGCAAGGGGAGGGGGAAATTATGATGTACCTACCATCATATTTCACCCCCTCCCCCTCTCTACTCTCTATCTTAACACCTTTATTTAACCATAACGTGGTGAAGCAGAGCTTCTGAGTAGCCCAACTCTTTACTATCTTTTCTGGAATCAGCTTGTTCCAAAATTTTTATTTTTACTATACCTAGTTCTGGCTTTGGTAACTCGCCTCGTGTCTCTATGGCACATCTGAAATTGTCAAAGCTTCCTGGCAGGCTGTGCAAGAGCATTATGAACAACAATTCTTGATTATGTTCACCCCCATGGTTGGCAACTTGTCTACGCCTTCAAAGAAGTTTTCTTAGTGCTCTCTTACATCTCCAGCTCCATACAGTTTGTTGAGCATCAGTTGCTTGAGGAGTGTGGCTTCACGGATTATTATAGATACCTATATGCTCTCCAGCCCTGTCCTTTCTTTACATGTCTTGCAGTGTTTCATTTAGTCGAACTTCAGACGGCGAAGTTATACTACAAGGGCGGTTTTGTGGTGAATTTCTTGAGGATGCACCTCAGACTCTCTTAACAGCCGGAGTACTCAGCAATACTTACTACCCCAGGATAATATAAATTTTGAACTTGAAAAACATCAATATTGAAGATTTTTAGAGAATTTTCAAAGAAAATGAAGCTATTGCAATGGCTTCAAAATTTTTGACAATTTTCTTCATGGAAATCCGTTTCAGTTCATTCTAAAACGATTCCTGAAATTTAACACTTTTTCATATGTATACAGGGTGGTCCACCTATTAGGCTCACCCCCTTTATTTTCTCTAATTTTGAGGGTAAAAAATTCATTCCAACGCCATTTTTCATAGTTTGTTGCGTAGTTTCAGAAAATTAAATAATTGTGCATTCCGCAATGGCGCAAACGTGCGCAATGGACATCAACTTCGTTTTTTTCAAATGAGAACCCCCTATTTTTATTACATTGAAATCTACGTAAAATTTCATGAACATTTGATCCCTCAATTGATTTTTTCGGCAGCTAGTCCAGGCAACGAACGTTTTGAGGTAGAAAAAAATAG
>JAEMON010000006.1:27235641-27249602 GCA_030264115.1 Lygus lineolaris
ATCAGCTGGGTCGAATATGGAGCTCTCAGATCAGCTGAGTCGGAAATGGACCTCCCAGATTAGCTGAGTCGAAAATGGAGCTCCTAGATCAGTTAATCAGCTAGACGCAAAAACATTATTCATGAATTGTGATGACGAATTTGAAATGCCAAAACGCGAAAACTGAGGGTTTAAACGAAAATTGCTAGGAGGGACTTTCGATCAAAAATAACCCATAGCAATTGTTTAGGGGTCCTTAGAAATGTTGTGTTGGGAAACTCTGATAGGTATTTATTTGAGGGTTTTCGTGATCATGTTTACTCCTAATGATTGGTCGAGCGCTAGAAACTCTAATGCAAACCCATCTCGATTATTATTTATTATAACAGTTCCGCGCATAATCTCATGGGTTCAGTAGAACGAAATTGAAGACAGGAACTTTTGGGCCATCAACCGTTGAAACAAGGAAACTGGGCGTCTCATCTTATACCTGAGGAGGTCCCTAAGGCATACAGGCGGCACGCAGTGAGCAGTTGGCTGTTTTCAATCACGATAGATCTATTCTCCTAGTTCTACGTGTTATGGAGACACCACAAGCGTCTTAAAATCTCTTTGAAATTTGAAGGTGTAAATATTTTGTTCTGGAATTACTCCGAATAGATAGTCCAACTGAGTCGTCGATTTCCAAAAGCCGTTAAATCCATTTTTCGAAAAAAAAAAAAAAAAAAAAACGAGTTAGGGGTATTATGTTGGATTCAGAATGGCCTCGTCTTCAATTCTGACACGATCACAGAGTCGAAACCCTTTAAAAACCCACGAAAAACGGAAAAGAAAGGTTGACACTGTTCCAAAACTAGACAAATAGTGAGCTCTTAGCGTGTTTTGCTTCTGAAACTTACGAAATAGCGGCTTTTGGAACTGGACAAATTTTGAGAGATTGGCAAAATGGCTTTCAGAAAACAGGGTTTGAGAATCAAATGCCGCTAAAAACCCACTAGAGTGCCAAAACCCGCTGTTTCTAAATTTGAATTTGAAATAACTTATTCTGCTCAACAGTGACGTTGTTGAATTTTTTCAGACAGGTTCATAATTTTTTTGTGATTTAATAAGTATACGAAGAAAGATTGTAGCCCTAACTTGACCTATCAGTTTTTTCGCGTTTTTTCTCGATGTACCTAACTAAAAGTGGAATTAACGGCTTTTGGAAATGGATGCTATGAATAGAAGACTCGATAGGTACTAGCAATTATTGTAGGAACTTATCGCTCCCAAGGTTTTGAATAAAATATTAGGTCGGCGCGGAAATAATGTTTCTCATAACACAGAAGATTTACCTAAGATTCGTAACTTTCGACTTATCTGTCGAAAATTGATTTTGGGCAGCCGCCTATCCGGCCGGCACCTTCTGTTGTCCGAAAAGCTGGAAACAGGGTGCTCCCCCACACGTGTCGTCTCACACGTGGCTGACGCGAGTGGTTCCCACGATATGTGAATGTCAACGCACACACAAGCCCAGGCCTTCGACATCACATCATAATAAGCCAAACAGTAGCTCCAGCTATTGTTTAATAACACAGGCATCTAGTATTGCTTCCGACTCTACAGACGTGAATGAATGAATGCATGAGTTTATTGTCATCATACAGAATACATAACGCTTGTGCAGATAATCATGCAATACCAGTTATTATTTGCTATTTTCCTAGTTAAGGCTTCGACGACCGTGGTGGAAAGTGTAACAGTGTGACCCAGCACGGAGTTGTTCGATAGTAGGTAACTACTGCTAATCGTATTTCTCTTAAATGATAAATTTACACTGCTACTCGTACATTACATTTCTTACAATACTCAGTATAAAATCTTTCATGGGTAGGTATTTCATCTTACATCCTCTGAAATACATGAGATAATAAAATATGACACATAAATATAACTCCTTTCAAACGGCAAAATATCCAAAACGTTTATTCACTATGAATTCTGCTATATCTTTCTTTAATTGATATTTATTTTTTTGTGTTTAACAAGGAATTTATTTTATCAAAATCGTTATTTATCATTTGCATACATCTGTACTTGGTAGTCATCTGTGCGTATTTATGGTGGACTTTTGGGAGCTTTAGTCTGTATGCGTAAAGGTAGTGGAAGCTTTGCTTTCATTTTCGATAAGTGACATCTTTTCCCCATCCAGAATTTCCGCTCGCATTTTACGTTTTAGACGTCTGTCTGTGCGTGTTCTTGTGTCCGCAAATCCTTGCAAAAATCTCATAACTTTCACATTTTTCATCCGATTTCGATGACATTTTCATGGATTGTGGGAGTTCGGCCCTCGATGGCCTCCTGAATCAATTACCTAGGATCAATAGCAGCCTCTGTGCACGCTAATACCCTTATTGAGCCTACCTAAGGTACCCAGCAGAAGCTTTGTTACAGACTTTGGAGAGGTGAAAATTTACTGTCCTCAATAGCCAAATCATCCACTCGCATTTCACCTTTGACATTTCTGAACAAATTTGGTTCTTATTAAAGACACTAGAATCAGTGATTAGTAGTTCCACCTCTGTGAGTGTAAGTTCAAAGAAAATTTGAAAAATGTTACAACGAATTTTCCAATGTGGTAAAGGTTTAAAATGCTACCAGAAAATGTGAGTTCAGTTGAGTCTATGGTGTTTAGAACAGCCGTTGCTCTGTCTCGCTGGCTGTGATTGGCTCGTATATTCCATCTTGTGAACATGTGTCGCTCCTCAGATGGCGACAGTGCTGACCCTGTGGGAACCGAGTGTAACACTTGCCAATCCCGTTTTATATCATTATTGACGATATTTGACCGCATTTTTTTGGTTTCATCAACGTAGAAATCATCAATCTTCCCACATCGTTCAGCTCCAGGTTTTTTGATCAGTCGTCAGTCACCACCATTGATGGAAGTATTTTGTTTTCTTTACTTGCGATTTGAATGGTAAATAAAACGTCTGCCAAGCTGGGCTGGGCTTCACTTGAACGTTGTCATTTTCTTTCATTTTTCCCAAACTAATTTTAAACTGAATTCGTAAACCTGCATACGTAAGTAGTTATCTTTAAATTCAAATAAGCTATAATAAGAAATTTGGTGTTGATATTGATGATATTGATCGTTGAACTCGGGGATGAGGAATTTCGTTCACCGACCCGGATATCAAGGTGTTGTCTTATTCGAGAAAGAAAAGGCCGTTGATTCTGGAGAACCCACATGAGATGCACAAGGTGAGATGCGGGCAGATTGAGGGCTGGTCCTGGCATTCCTGAGGCCCGTATCATTGGTTTTCCTTCAACATGCGATATTATGTTTCTCCTTGCGGTAGGTGCTATAGATTTCTGCCTTGAAGTTCTTCCACGAAAAATTGAATGTTATTGTACAGCTCGCTGTAAGTTATTACGTAATGGTTTCTATTTTTTCATGTAGATACCTAACTCTTCTGCATAGATATCTGTTCTTCTGTGTTTGAAGAAAAAATCATGTAGTTCACAAACGATTTAATTAATTACATTCAATGTTTCTTGCTAGTTGAAGGTGCCTTGCAGTTTCTTTGACTAGGTTGGGTTGAGGGTGAGGATGGATCGCCAGTTCTCGTTTATGTAGGTAGGTATATTTGCCAAGCGCTTCCGCTCATTACAAGAGCATCATCAGGGCTGCTAATTCTGATTGCCTAAAGTATATACAGGAAGTTATAATGTTTTTATTTTGAGTCCCTTTCTCGGCCTTATGGTTTTTCATGGGTTGCTATGAGATACATATTTTTCCACTCTCTGTTCTGATCTAACCAGGATTTATTTCCAGTATGGCGTGCTTCCCAATTATATGTATGTATGTAAGTCAGGTGCCTTATTCCAATTTGAAGTGGCGTTAGAAATTCAAAATTACGAAATTGAAATTGTCCACAGCTGATCCCCCTAGAGAATTGAATAACTAGAAGAATGCATCAAAACGCATCAAAATCTACCAAAAATTGGCTGAGAAAAATGGGGAAAACGAATTACATCAATTCCTCGGCCCCTTAAGCCCTTATGATAAATAAATAAATGAATCAGTTAGCTCGAATTTCAATTCAGCTTATCAGAGAGCTTTCTTTATCGCTTAGCTGACGAGGGAGCTCATTTTTGAAACTATTGGGCTGGAAGCTGAATTTTTGACTCAGTTGATCTGGGGGCTCAATTTTCGACTTAGCTGGTCAGGGAACACAATATTTGACTGACAGTTCGACCCAGATCTTAACTATACTCGAGGAACACGAAACGACCAACTTTTCAACCCAAATTAATGCTTTGAACAAACCTCAACAAGTTCACTTCACTTCCTGTCTCTATTCCCTACTCCTCGACCTATTTGCGAGAGCCGGCGAGATCGGTTTGAGTTGGGAGTCGATTCAAGATTCCAGTGAAAGGGTTACGAAAGGGGGAGAGCTGGGAATGAAGAGCTCCTGAGGGGTTCTGAGCTCCTGGAACAGGGGATCCCTGTGAGCTGTCCCTCGGGACTTCCCGGGATGAGGTCCTCGCGGCTGCGTCGGACTTCGCCTCTTCCTTCCTCTGCCCCCCTCTCAGCTCTCAGACTGGCAGTCGGGTAGATACCATTGGTATGGATGGTAAAAACAAACAAACCCTGACTTGTGTAGTTTGTAATAAGCAGGGATGGGATTTTCTTGTAATAACATATTCTTTTCCTGAAGGAGTTTTCAAAAGATGCAAATGTATTTATCCTTTTCTCACAAAGCTGGTTTCAAAAATACATATTTTATTTTGCATATTAATGCATATTCTAGGGTTTGTTGCATATTCTGGACTTCAGTGCATATAAATGCATTTTCCAGGATTTACTCCCCAAAACTTAAGTAAAGAAAAAAATTAAAAAAAAGAGAAGTTGAGAAAAGTTCCTCAAAATTCAAAAAAATCCTGGAAGAAGATCGTCGACGCCTTTACTCCCGAAAATCTGGGGATGGTCGTTGTCACCAATTTTTGCTTCCGAGTCTACCAAGGTAGCGGAAGCATTGTTTTCACTTTTGAAAAGTAAAAAATTTTTCGGCTCCAAAATCAAAATTTCAACTCTCGTTTTACGTTTTAGACCTTCCTGAACACTTTTGGTTTCCTGTCTGTCGGTCTGTCTGTCTGTGTGTCCGGGAATCCTTGCCACACGCATAACATCCACAATTTCCATCCGATTTTGATGAAATTCTCAGGGATTGCGCGGGCTAGGCCCTCGATGGTCCCCAATGAAATTCATCATCAGCCGACCAACAGTTGCCTCTGCGCATGCGTAAACGTGAAATCCTCGAATCATCAATTTCTCGCGAGCTAATGGTCCGATTTCGCTCAAATTTTGAGGGTACTTGGAGATCAAAGGCTCAATTATACCCTACGAGTTTCATGAAGATCGGATCAGTGGTATCAACTGCGCATGCGCAAAACTTAATATCCTTGCAATATCAATTTCTCGCGACCTAATGGTCCGATTTCGCTCAAATTTGGATGATAGATCTCCGAAACCATGCGGAAGATTTTGATGATTTTTTTTACGAGTAAATGTGTTCGTACTGGAGAGCTCTACAAATGCTTGGGAACAATTGACCGAAATTTTGTTGGACAAATGCTAGGTTTCATGTGAAAAAGGGATAAATTTTGAAAGAAGTTTGTAGTTGAACCAACAACCAGGATCATAAAAATTTAAAATTCTATTCCCATGGATTCCTAGAGCAAAGCGAGACGAATGCTTTAAAAAAATAATAAGTCGATATCTCTTATGGAGACTGAGAAACACGTACTTTAGTTTGAAAAGTTGTTATATAAAAAAATCGCCATTATTGATTTTTTGCATTTCCCCTAATATATTTTTTTCCGTTGCCGTTCGGTTTTTATGTAACATAACTTTGATAGAATAAGTGATAAAAATTTCAAGGTCATGGATTGAATAGCAACAGATATAATGTAGAAACAAGTTGGAGGTTGCGTCAAGCGCTAGCCTGGGTGGAGTGGTCCCCTTAAGTATCTGACTAGGTACCTTCGTTTTTGTATTCATGGATAAATCGTTTGGATGGACGTCTACTAGTCAATTTGGTATTGTTTGTTACCAAACTATTTTCCTGTTAAAAGTATAAATATATTTTTTACATTGTGTTTCACGAAATGTCATTTAAAACGCATTTGCCCTTACCACTATATTTTATTAATGCCATATTTTGCGGTTTTAATTCCATATTTCGAGTTTTAGCAACATATTTTAGTGACATATAAATCCAATCCCTGATGATAACTGTTGGAACTGGCCAAACCCACGACGAGAGGTGCTGCTGTTGGGTTCGAACAACTCGCACGATCTCTCCGTGTGTTGGTTAAAGTTGGTCGGCAAGACGATCCATATTAGGACCTATCCATAATAGGAGACAGAATTTCTAACGTCGAACGGTCTGGTTTACTGTGTACTACCAGAAGGGGCCGAAGTGTAACCACCTGTTTCCCACGTGTAACCACCACGTGTGGGAGCCCCCATCCAGTTATACGTTCTCTCGTTGCAGTTGATGCCACCTGTTCAGCACCCGTTTCATCTCGTTCCCTTATCCCTTCAGAATTGATTTGAGTTCAGAATTTTGTTCACCATTCACAAAACAATACCGTACCATTCTAATCTGCAAAGTATAATTTCAAAATAGGTTCTGTTGCTAATTGGTTGGTTTTTTCTTGTTACAGACTTGGTTTTTCACTGACTCCGACGATCCTGAGTTCCAAAAAAGAACAAGTGAGTATTGATTTATACTTATACGGGTTATGTTATTTAAACGCGGAAATGTTTTTAGGAGTCCCAAATTGGATTGTCATCAATCTATTCCTTCAATTTCTTTGGTTAAGTAATGAAAGTTACAATGTTTTTCAAAAACCATCTCGTAAAAAGTGGACCTTCGCTTGTTAGCTGTCGTGTTGTTTGTACTGAAAGAATCGGTTCAATATCTCATCAAGATCTACGTCTATCTCGTCCATCATTCACGAATCACTTGTAGCGCCTGATTGATGTAATTGGTTGGAACAAGAGCCTGACTAATTGTGTCCAATCAATCACAGCCCGCTAGTTGACCTCCGTGCTCGACTCACCGTGAACTGATTATGAGTATGTGAGTGGTTGAGGAATGGAGATCCCACCACCGTAATACTTTTTAGCGAATGGGAAGTTAGGTTATTCTAGTTATTCCTAGAAAATTAACTGGAAAACCTCCGAGCTTAGAAAAAAACATATAAAATACTCTGCAAATTATTACACAACTATTGTTGTTATTTTTAGTACGGATCACCGTATTTCCAGGAACGAAACAATTCAAAACCTTGAAAAAACACAATGAGGCCTGTAATTAGCAGATGAACACCCAATATATCAATGTTTTGGGTCGATTGGCATAAGATATTTTCGTTTTTTTGTTCGATTCTAAAAGTTTAATATTGAATACAATTGACTCAAAGTCGGGTACCTACTGCAAATTTATGAAACTATTATAATGTGCCGTACGTGCCAACTAAGGGTACACAGTTATGTTTTATTGAAGTCATCGTCTCTACCCTGTACCTTCCCAAGTTTGGTGTTACCTAAAACTTCGCCATTACTGCGATAATGCGGAGGGTTTTGTACCGTAATACGGAACTTTGCCCTACAATATACCAATATACCGCAGTCAGTGTTGCCAAATGATATCCACCAAAACCCTTCAGCTGTAGAAAAAAACCTAAAAAAGTTCCATTCATGCAGCATGAGTTGGTGAGCAAATTTTCAAAGTATATTTTTAACCTATTTGGTGGGTGATTCTTATAAGAAATTTCACGCTGATTCCGAATAGGTATACCATATGTTCCTATGTTTAAGATGGTGATTCACACCAAAAACCTCTAAATTTTTGACTCTAAATTTTCAAAATTTGACCCCTTGGAGTACTACAAAAATTCTGGCCAACGAACTCATCCTTTCTTTTGATATTATCGACATTTTAAAATTTTTTTGGATTTTTTATCTCGATCCCTTGGGCAGATATCGTCTGGAATGACACACACATATATATATAAAGGTTAAATTTCGGGAATATTTTTAGAATGGTCTGAAACGGATTTCCATGAAGAAAATTTCCGAAAATTTTCATTACAAAAATTTTGAAGCCATTGCAATAAGTAGCTTCATTTTCTTCGAAAATTCGCTAAAACCCCCCAAATGCAATGAAACTTTCTAATAAAAAAACCCAACACAACCCAATGAGCGAAAATTCTCGACACTTTCCTGTGAAATATGGAGTTGAAGACTTATACGGATTTTTTTACTTCTAATTTTAGGGCAAATTAGGGCAAATTTCAGGGCTTCAAATTATTATTAGTTAGTTCTCCCCATGGTTAGTTGTTAATTATAATATTATTGCTCATTCACAAGACGACAAACACATTCATACATCTTCCCAGCACTTTAAAACTTATTCATTCCCTCCTCTGGTTGCTATTTCAAATTGTCATAATTGTGGGAAATGTGTGTATTTTTCCCGTATCACACATTTTCCATTTTCCCCAAACCCCTTCCCCCCGGCACAATCGGAAATCCCCCTAAAAAGCCCCTTCAAAAGAAGTGCCCGAATTTCCCCCTTCACAAAACAAAATTCCCCCAAATTGGGGGGGATTTGGCAACACTGACCGCAGTACATAAGTGTGGAGTCTTCAGTCTTTACGTTCTGTTAAATAGTCTGTTAAGCGAACGGGGATGTAACAGCCCTCACACGATGCCGAGAATGTAAAATTAGGAATGCTTCTGTTCTTTAGTTCCGTGCAATTAACGATTAAAACCCGGTGAGAAGCCGGTGTGTCGGATTCTAAATAGTTTGAAAGGACGACGTTTATATACAGGACCTCGAGGGTTTTCCGGTCTTTTCAACCACGAACCACAACAAAAGTCGAATTCATAACAGTATGATGTAGTACCTTCTAATGGGTGGTGCGTGGTGTCCCGCAGTGCTTGGAGCTCTCTAAGCAGTCAAAACACACCCTCTTCGAGTAATTAAACGGCGCAGCGCTGTTTATCAATTACATGAACGGACAGTTCCATTAAAACTCGCGTTCTCTACCGAAATAAATAACAAGCTCAATATGCCGGCAAGCTTTTGGTTTCGATTCCCATACTCCCATAGATCCCATCCCTCGTATTCAAAATTGGAATTTCGTCCTGAGAAGAATTTTTGAAGACAATCAAAGGTGGTTGCGACAGGTTCAGGAAAGGGGAATTATCGTGTATGAGAAAATCACATTTTTTCTGCCTTTGTATTTTTATCTGGAATGAAATAACACTGCCAATACAACGAAAGAAATAGTTCATCGTTCTGGTGTTGAGAAAACTTGGAATAAAATCTCAGCTATTTGAATAACAGGCGGAATTCCGAAGGCTCTTGAGAAACCCTTTCCTACGTCACACTAGAAGAACTGAACCGAAAGAGAATGCGATGAGATCTTATTGAGAGCAGTGAAAATATGAGTAATTTAACTAATTAATTAAAAAAGAATTAATAATCAATTAATTCAATCAATTTATTAATTATATAAATTATATTCTCACTAATCAGGAGCCCAAGCAGTGATGGGCTTTGTGTTTCGTTTTGTTCGGTTGTCATCTTGGACGGAACAGGCCAATGACAGACGACACCCTTTTTAACGTCACTTCCCCGCCAAATTACAATAATAAATATTTCAATAAATTTTCTAAAATTACAGATACACCACTTTTTGCCTTACGACTTCATTATTGTTTCTTTCGAGTCATTATCTTTCAGAAAAAACAATTAATTGAAATTTAATGAATTTGAAAAAATTGGTGATGATTCCCCATTTCGGTGCATTATTTTCAATATCTACCTAGTAAACCTAAGGATCTAGAAGGCAACAATTTTCGTCAACCTCCTCGAAATTTGACGTTTTACTTACGTTTCAAGATAGGGAGTAGAATCTGAATTTTTTTAAACCGGTTTTCAACGATTTTTATACTATAACCATTTAAAATATATCTGACTTTTAACTATTATTTTTAACCGTATAATTACTCTTGTTATACTCTTATTATTACTCTTTCAATTAATTAACTCTTATTTTTACTATTTAAAATTATTATTTTGGCTATTTAACCATTTTGTTCAACCACTAGATGGGGTTTTCTCATAGAAATGTTCACGTTAATTCCAAACCATCTACCCTGCTCGTATTAAGTAGATACCTACCTATTTTCCTCAATTCAAGATGATCATTCAACACGTTTTCAAAGCAATTTTTGACCCTTCAATTCGACTTCTTAAAAAATGAATGCTTCAAAAATTCTGCCCAGCGAACGAATCCTTTGTTTTGATATTGATGACATTTTGGAACCGTTTTGAATTTCATTTGACCGTTTCTAGGGTCAGAACCGTTTAGATTGATTGGTACATAAATAATCTGTACAATAACATTTAACAGTTTAACATCGGGGTTCTGTTCAGAATGGTCTAAAATGGATTTCCGTGGAACATTTTCCAAAATGGGGAATTACCAACAAATTTTTTATTTTATTTTCTGAAAAGTGAATAAACAATATTGAAGTCTTAGGGCAAAAAGGGCGTCTCTGTAATTTTAAAAAATTTATTGAAATTTTCATTATTGCCCTATGGTGGGAAAGTGATGTTGAAAAGGTTGTCGTCCGTCATTGGCCGAACCCGTCCAAGATGCCAACCAAACAAAACTAAAAACAACAACCCTAAAAAAACAACACTGAAGTGATTAAACCATTATTTAACTTAATTATTTTGCTTCCTCACTACCGAAGGTAGGAAGCTATGTATTCGTGTTTTCATTGCTCCCGATGCAATCTCAGCACATTCTTTTTCGGTTATGTTATTCAAACAGCTGAGATTTTATTCCAAGTTTTCTTCACACCAGAACGATAAACTACTTTTTCTTGATTTAACAGTGTTATTTTATTCCAAATAACAATACAAAAGCAGAAGAAATTTGATTTTCTCGTACGAGACAGTTCGCCATTCTACCTACCAAACGTTTTTGACCCATTGTAATAGCTTAATTTTCTTTGAAAGTTCGCTAACAGTAGGTATGTACAGAAACTGCGGTATCACGGGGACCCAGTTCCAGAGCTCTACTGCTAGCTAGTTCCACTTCGTAATTATTATACTTTTTCAGATGAGGTTAATCACGTTCCTCATTCCCACACAATTCCGAGAGTGGCTCGAGACCATTTTAAACGTCACGTCTTAAATTACTTCCCAACGCTTTCGAGACCAAAGATGACCGCCATCAGGTCGACGGCAGGCTTCAGCTTCAGAGGGCAGCCTGCGGGAAATGGATTATGGATGGTGAACGGCCGCGTTGAACTGCTGCGAAATGAGAGTCTCGCCTTAAAAACTGAACGTTTTCCAGTGGGAAGCTCCTGGTGATTACAGAAGATGATAGAAGGCTATAAACAGTAGACCCGATTTCTGTCCTTCCAGGCTGAATAAGACATTCTGCTGCTCGTAATTGTGAACATTTTTACTGAGTGAGTTGTCATTCTGTCTTTTCTCCATCGCTCTATAATAAAAGTTTGTGAAAAATTTTGATCAACATAAATATCACTTAACTTTGAAAAGTCAGGGAATGGGTCATAATGATTCTGCCCTCGTTAGGAAGTACGTCCTTTGTCCATTTTTCAAGTTACGAGAAAAATGCGTTTCAGTTTCGGCTGCCGCGCTATCCAAATTGAAAACTGCTGTGAAAACGAAAAATGGACATAGGACAAATCGATTTTTGAAGCCCTTCCCGTGGACTTGGGACGTTCTAGCTTAGCTCAAAAGTTGCGCCTGATCGAGGGCTAAAAGACTGCCCTTATCTCCAAAAGTGCAAAAATGAATATAGGACGTTCTTCCTAAGGAGCGCTGGATAGGTATACACATGAGGTTTATCCCAACCGCAGTCAGTTCAAGAATGGATTCTGCACAAAACCTATTCCGCTCATTAAGGTATAAATCTGCGTTGTACCGTGTTTCAGTTCCCAAACTCAGCGGACACTTGCTGTTCCAATCTTGTCAGTTTCTGACCCTGGTTCACTCAGTTCTTACACTTTTTCAACTCCATCTGGGATCAGATGTAAACTCAAGTCAGATCAGGGAAGTCAGATGGAGGGAAAACAAAGAATTCTAGGATAATAGCATAAATAATATAATATTCAATAATAAAAATTATTTACCATCGGCGTCTGTCATGGTAAATCCTCTTTTGAATAAATTTCTTTTGAATAAAAAATGTCTATAATAAAAAATATACAATCAGTAAATTAAAAAAATTGAAAATATTTAATAATTGTTCGGAAACCAATTTTTAAATCGATTTTTGAAAAAATCTATAATCTTGAGACGATTTTAACAAACGAAAATGGAGCTGTCAGATCAGCTTAGTCGAAAATGGAGCTCCCAGATCAGTTGATTTAAAAATATTTTTGTGTTCCATGTTCCATGTCGAATAGTCTTCTGTCGAAATTTAGTGGTTAATTCAGTTTGTGAAGAAGCCCGCCCACTGCGCAGACGTTTTCATTCGTTCAATGCCCCTGATTTAATCACGGAGCCCTTTAAAACTCTCATGAGAAGCCAGAATGAGCGAAGGAAGGAGTAAATTTCACGGTTCGTGGTCATCATCCACCTGTGGATGCAAATCGTCCTCGAAGGAAGTCATCGGCGAAGTGGAACAATGGTTTCCCACGGAGTCCACTAATCGTATCAGGAATATGACGTCACTCCAGGAGCACCTGTCGCTCTCCCCAGCCACGCTCTCCTTCTTAAGAGGCACATGAGGCCATTGTATTGTCCGAGCTCTGATAGGGAGGTTTTGCTGGATGAACGGGTGTCTACCTGGATCTTTTCAGAAACTGCCGGCACCTGCGCCACACATCTCCATATGGTCGTGCGCTCGGCGACGGTTCGGTTGCATCTGTCTGTCTGTCCAAGCCATCATCCCCGAGTCTTGGCCGTCTGCCGACCACCCTTCAGGTAGTCACAGCACGACAGATTCTCGGTGATTGAAAAATGGACCAGGGATGCTACGGGTCTGGGAAACCTTGAAAACCTGGAAAAGTCAGGTGAAAAAAAATGGTCAGGGAAAACCTGGAAAAGTCAGGGAAAAATTGAAAATCTCCTGGAATTTTACGCGAAATACGGGCTTAAATTATTTGTTCTTGGTGAGACTAATACTTCGAATACCTACAGGGTTTCTAAATTTTAATAAATGCGTTTCAAATTTTTTCGTTATTTTTATCCACACCACAGCATTGATCATCTGCATTTTTGTGATGTATAAGTTACAGGTCTGTTCAGGCATTTATCAATTCAAAATCAAATTGCTTCCTCACCGCTCACGGACACCTGGCCTTGGAATCTATCTAAAAAATAAAAATAAAAAATTCTAAAATGTCAATAATAACTAGAGAAAGGATGAGTTCGTTGGCCAGAGTTTTTGGAGTAGGCACTTCAAGGGTCCAAATTCTGAAAATTAAGGGTGACAAAACGTGTTTTTGAGGTTTTTGGTGTAAATTACCATTTTAAACATAAAAACATAATGGTACATTTGGAATCAGAGCGAAATTTCGAATAAGAATCACCCATCAAATCGGTTAAAATAATTCTTTGAAAATTCGCTCTTCAATTCATGCTGCATGAATGGAACGTTTTACGTTTCGAAGCGTCCTGAACAATTTTGGTTCCGTGTTGGTCTGTGGTCAATTCAGTGTCCCAAGCAAAACTATAATATGAAGTTGTGGTCCGATTTTGATGGAATTTTTCAGACATTGTGTGGGTTAGCCCCATGACGGTCCCCTATTGATTCGATCGCCTTCAGACCACTAAACCGTGTACGCATGCGCAAACTTGAAATTCGGAAATTCCTGGAACTATAATTCATCAGTTCCTAATGGGCTTATTTCGCTCAAATTCGGAGTATAG
>JAEMON010000006.1:27273705-27291104 GCA_030264115.1 Lygus lineolaris
TACCAGCCGAAATTGGCCCGTAGTTTGAGAATCACCCATTTAGGGCCAAGTTAAATTCATAAACCAACACAACAGTTTGCCCCACTGTTTCTCATGGTTTTAGTCCAGTTTTAAACCCAATATTTTGGGAGAATAAAGTTCTTTGGTCAAACTTGTGAAAAATGCGAAAAAAGAATTATCGACATTTTGGAGTTATCCGGTTTTGATACCAAACGCCTCACATGGGAGCCCCTGGAGGTTGGTTTCCCGGAGAGCCCTCTGGGCCCCAGCCCGACCCTGCTTACCAACAGTAGGTACTTTTCTGCGGACATGTGTGGGTTAAGAAATATGTTTACTCAATCAACGTCTCTTCAAGGAAGGCCAATTTCAGGATGAAGGAAAATGGCGAACGACATCTACTATAGCAAGGCCAGGAATTTGCCCATAGTTTTGCAACAAATAAACCTCACGGAAAGCGGTGCAACAAACTGTCACACACATCTCTTAAGTAATGCATAATATTAATACAGTTTATAATATAGAGGTCTATTATACCGTGTCAACGAAAATATCACGTTTTTTTAGGTGGTTTTACTTCAAACCTTCTGATTAATCACACCACAAGAAGTGGTTTGAAGTTAGGCCTGGCGGTTCCACTCACTTTGAATTTTTTTTCTCGGGTCTGGTTTGGGCTAATTCCCGAGAACTCGAGCTCATTAAAATTGAGAGGCTTTTTGAAAGATTCTCGGTTAGTTTCCAAATTTATCGAGGCTTTAAAGTATTGACGGGAGCCGATTCGGGGTGCTGGACGTTAATTATGTGCCGGAAAGACCGATGATATATTGCGATGAATCTTTGAAGCACACGTTTCAAGTTCGAATGCTACATTTCATTTTGGGGTCAGACTCGAAATGTTACTAATTAGGAGTTCCTGTTTGTATGAAGAGATGAAGGTCCGGTTCTTTTTATCATCTAGTAGATGAGTTTCCCTTGTCCGGAAAGTGTGAATGTGATCTCTTAGAAGATCAGTAGGTGTTACATAGTATGTATGTAGCTGAAGTTTTGAATGATAGTAGGTATGATGATGCGGGTCATTAGCTGATTGCTGTTGTCAGGGTGCCTGAAAGTAAGGCTCGGTCCCAATGGACCAATGAACTTCTTTGGTCCGTTATAATTAAGAACCCAGCTCATTATTCATAATAATTTCTCTTTTAATACATATTGTAACTACTCGTAGAAGTGATAGCTTCTCTTCGTGCCCATGAAATATTCTACGGGCTTTGGGATCACAGCAGAACTTAATTCTTCGAAAATAGCTACCTAATCCTTTTTTGAGTTTTTAACCTATCGAATGAAATAATAACGAATTTTGTTGTTCGGCATATTTTTCAATTCGGCATTCAATCATGTAAGGTTCATTAGTTCACAAAATAATAGTAATCTAAGGAACCTAAAACGAAAATGACTGCTCTGCTTATCAAAATTTCGGAGAAATCCACGAAGCAACCTTACTTTCGAATTCGGGAGAAACCTGTCGAAAAATGTTCTACTCTGGCGAATTAGGTATTTTATGAGTTTGTTAACAGTAGACATCGATCAGTGGGTGAACCAGAAAAATGTTTATGATATAGTCATCAACAAATCGTTTTCGTTGAACTTGTAATAAGAAAGATTTCTCCATTTTAACTAAATGCATTAAAATCTGAGCTTGAAGATCATTGGGATTTTTGACTGGAAGTATTAACAGAAATGTTTTTTTTTTTTTTTTCTCTCTAATCACAATCACTTGTG
Organism: Lygus lineolaris; assembly: GCA_030264115.1. Classification (NCBI taxonomy): domain Eukaryota; kingdom Metazoa; phylum Arthropoda; class Insecta; order Hemiptera; family Miridae; genus Lygus; species Lygus lineolaris. Next base: position 27,275,476 of record JAEMON010000006.1, read on the forward strand.
TTATGAGCTTGTTTATTATCATCTCTGGTAAGCGGGCTGTTAACCTGTGTTCAAATCGCCTATGGACCCCCGGCATCAGTCGTTTTGTCTCTCGTAGAATGGAAATACAATAAAAGTGATAGATCTTGAGGTATAGCATCAGGAAGCTTAGTGATATTTCAACTGTTCCATTCAAACGTCCGGTGCTCTCCCTGGTCGCTCCTAGTCTCAGAACAATGGTTGACATGCTACATGCAAACTAGGGATGGCAGCGATGGTCCCAGTATTCGTTTAAGGGCTTACAGAGCTCTCGAGTGACGTATTTATCACCAGACGGAGTTGCTCTATTCAAGTGTCAGTGCTCAGCACCTCCCAGACTTGGCTGCTAGTCCTGGCTGGCTGCTTTTAGTCTAAACCACAATTTATATGGTTACCTACGTGCCGAAGAAGGCAGATGATCTGAGGGGGCGATATCTGATGGATCTAATTTTCGAATATCTAAATGTTTGGGATGAAGAACCATTTTATTATCCAGAGATCAGTCTTGGAGACTCCTACTGGATACCTATACCTCTCTCCCTAGAGCCCGCAAAAAGCTGTTCAAAATAAAAAATTCTCGTTCGCGCATGCGCACTGACACCCACCCCCTCCCTGAAAATGTAATAAAAATTGTGGGCGGATAGTTTCGAAGTATGTGATGACAAATTTCATGTTTGCGCATGAGCAGCCTCACTTACCCTGAGAATGAATCACTTTGGGGTAACCTTGCTATTAATTTGAATCGCCCTCAACACTATTCAAGTGTCAACCCTTCATGATAGTCACGGTCCACGAATCATAGCGAATTTCATCAAAATATCTATGAGCATGTGTTTATTCATTGTAAGATCGCGTTTAGAAATCCTCGAGCGATGTAATTTCGAAAATAAGAGACCTCACCTTTGGTTTCTCGCCTGTTGAATAAACCGTCTTTTTTTGGTTGTGATGTCGCCCACTTGGACCACATGTACGCCCTCCTTGGCATTTGAATAGGATCTCTTGGGCGTAGGCGGTAATTATGTTAAACACGGTCTTTCTCCTTCTCACCATTCAATGTTCGACGGTGGTACTGCTTACTCGGACAATGTGCTAGTTCTAAGTAATGAATTAATAATTTTTAACTGAACAATAAAGTTCAAGTAAAAAATATCGAAAACTCATCATCCTCCATAATTACGAGTAGAAACTGTCAATATAATCGTTTGGGAATCGTGTCTGATCAGTTTCACGTTTACTTACATTAGAAGGGTACTAGATCCTGTTTTCCTGGTAGGTATACGAATCTCAGCAACCCCCGATGTGCATTCGTAGCTATACCTACCCTACTATACAAACCACCGTAGGAAATACAGGACCACCGCATAGGAAATTGAGAAAAATTACTCGTTTATGGGAGCAGGGGACTAAGCTCAAAATGTCCTCAAAAACGCCTAAATCTCGGCTACCGAAGAGTTTATAGGAACTCTTACTATAATATTATTACTGCTTAGGACCAATAAGTTTAAAAAACAGAAAACCTCCCCCTACCCCCTCCCATAACCATTTTAGCTTTGCACAGTTTTTCTCGATCAATTTTCAATGGATTTAGATGCGGTGGGCGGCTTCTTCCTATTTTATCATTATCTAGGGGGATTTGATGCTTTTACTGACTGAAAAATTCGAATTTACGAACTTGAAATTATTGATAGGGAATGGAATAACAAAGAAGAATGCTGCAAAACGCATCAAAATCGGCCGGATCAAAAATTTGGCTGAGAAAAATGGGGAAAACGAATTATACGTCAGGTCTTTGGCTCCGATGGTAGGTATAATCCACTGCTCTCGTCGTTAACTTTTCCAATGATGACAGCACTTAAATTTGGTGACAAAAAAAGAAGAAAAAAGTTCCATTCATGCAGCATGAGTTGATGAGAAAATTTTGATGATATATGTAGAAAATTTTCAAAAATTTGCATTACCTTCTGAAATTTTGAAGCCATTGCAATAGCGTCATTTCCTTCGAAAATTCGCTAAAAGAAAAACGTCAGATTCAGATTTCATGAATGAATTTAAACTGTAAGTTTATTACATTGGGTAAAGAGTTGTAGCTGGTACAAAATTAAATTTTATAATATTAAATGGCTTGTCACGATAATAATTCAAACATAAGCCCAGTGAAGCATAATGCAGTGCAGCAAAGTATAAAGAAAGAAAACATAAGAAATTTAACTCTGCGCTGCCGTAAATATCATACCAAACCACACAAAAATAATAAGTAATAATACAAATAAATGGGTAAATATTTTAAATGATTTCGTCATCACAGCATGACAGCACTACCTATAGGAATTTCACCACACCCTCAACGTTATGCCATCCTCGCCTAAACGTTGGTTGACACAGTAGTCTAGCCTCCTCACTGAAGACGTATTGGTGCCTTTATTCATCAATCATCACATTATTCATAGGACATAGTTTCTGAAATGGGACCATTAGATAGTAAGAAACGGTGTTGGGGGCAATTCATATGTGGCGTGGGGTACAATAACCCGTTTTGGGGGCTAATCCTTGAAGAACATACTCGTTTTGACATCTGTTCAGGAAGACATCGGTAGGTACCTATACAAGCTATAGTGAGCAGTCTCTCAACTAGTACCTGTACTCCTAATCCAAGTTGACACAAATTACACATAAATGTTGACAATATTGTCATCGTAATCGAAAGAATTGTTTTGGAGTTTTGCCCGGGATAAGAGAGAATCACGGTTGCCAACCTTTTTTCTGAAAAACCCCCTAGGCGACGACTAAAATCCCTAAAAAAAACCTAAATCCATTTTGAAAATCCGTTTGAGTGCGTGCGTACCTCCAAAATCCATTCACTCGCTCAAAACACTAGTGAACCAGCTGACCTCATGCAAATATTACCTACCCAAAATTATAGTTTGTCGCGGAGCAGACTGTGTTCTGCAGAATATAGGAGTAAGAAGAGAATACAAACTCAACTGTACAATATACTATGTAGGTATAATTTTTATCAACATCAGGTGGTAGGTCCATAAAACAGTGAGATACAACAACTTGGTACCTATAACGACCACTATTTACTACGCAAGGTACAACAAAATAGGTTGTAAGTACTTAATGGAATGGGGTTTTTCTCCCGGAGTAGCAAAATACAAACCCTTAAAAAACCCGAACCTTTTATTCCCCCAAAAAACCCTTTCAATAAAAAAAACCCTAAATCTAGGGTGAAAATCCCTAACTTGGCAACCGTGTAAAGAGTTGACCACAAACAGGCTGATAAACAGAAACAGAACCAAATTTGTTCAGAAAGCTCTGAAACGGAAATTGTTCGAAACAACAATTTTTTCAGCTGATCACAGAAACATAAGGTACCTATTGTTCTATATTGAGAAAATGTACTTAGAAAAACAATGTGATGAAACGCGAATTCGCAATGTTTGTATCGATGAAAAGACTGACAGAATCGCCATAATTTACTACCAGTCTGCTTTGGGGGACTTTGGAAACGGACGTGAATGCCTACGAGTTTTCAAGACGATTGGAGTCAATTCGGAGGGAGAACATCCCGGCGGTTAGTAATAATTTCCTCTTCGTATGCCCGTGAAAGACTGCTTCTTCAGGAACAAGGATCCCTCGTCTCACCGTCAAATCCGCCCTAATGGGTGGGACAAGAAGCAAAGGATCCCCCGCTGGGGCGTGAGATGATCTCTCCAATCTTGGAACGGACGGGAGAGCAGGGATCGTCCGACGGGATCCAGAGGCTGCCAGAGACCCCTCTTCGGATCTCTTGACTCGACGAAGATTAGAGTAGCCTTCTACTGGTAATTAAGAACGTGACTCCTCATGGAGAGGAGCTCGCTACCATTACATGATAATGATATTACAATTACGGGAATCCTTTCCTTCTACAATCGGCAGGAGGCCAGCTGGAGCAGGACAATCAGCTTCCATCTTCTCAGGGAGATTGGTTCATCTTCATTCTTCAGTCGAGAGTGGGCTAGTTGGGTAAATTCTTCGGAAACTCGTGATTTTGAGGACTATAGTAAGAACTCCTGCCTATGTGTTGTGCTCCGTCATCAGAATTCGTCAGGGAAAGAGGAAACTATAGCATTTCCAAGTCGAATTGAGAATTTTCCAAAACAAATTGAGAAATTCATAACCAATTTGAGAATCTTCCGAACCAATTTGAGAATTTTATAAACCAATTTGAGAGCTTCCCAAATCAATAGGATAATTTTCCAAATTAAGAATGTTCTAAAAAAGAAAGAAGAAGGGGATCATCCAAACCAAGTGACAGTTTTTCAAAGCAAATCAAAACTTTTTATTAGGAGTAAAATTTCACAATATCGTTAAAATAAAGGAATTTGCATTTTTTCATGAGAGAGAAAAAAACAAAAGGAAAAAAATAAACATTTTTCATGCAGGAAAAAAGGTGTAGATATGCATCAGATTGTTGGCCGAAAATTACTGACGTTCTCCTGGCCTATTTTTCCTTTCGCGAATACGCAATATGCGACAGGTCCGGTCTCCATGAGTCTGCGTACCCCCCGTATACCTATATATTAAGTTTAATATATAAACTTCACTGCCATGAGACGACTAGTGTATTCAAGCAGCACAAGAAATTACTGACTGCCTAGGTAAAAAACCAAAAACCAAAATTTGTTGGATCGTGTCTATTTTAATTCGGATTCTCAAATTGTTTTGGAAAATTCTCAGTTTGGTTTGTAAACTTCTCAAGTTGGTTAGGAAAATTCCCAAATTGGATTGGAAAATTCTCGAATTGGTTTGGGAAATTCTTAATTTGGTTTAGAAAATTCTCATTTTGGTTTGGGAAATTCTCAATTCGACTTGGAAATGCTTTATGTGAAAGCAAGTATATAATGAAGGAAAGTACTCGAAGCTGCCTGGGATGAAGGGAGCCCAAAATGTCTATAAATAAAAATAGTGTTCGAAACTTGATCCTGTTGATGTTTCTCAGTTTAGACAAATGTCAACATAATCGTGAACGAAATTTACGTTAGCGGATGCGTAGAGCGTACCGTCGATTCAATCAATATGAAATTCATTATGGCCGCAAGTGCCCTACACCCGCACGATCCCTGAAAATTTTAGCAAAATCGGATTAAAACTCTGGATGATGTGGCTGTATAACAAGGAAATGCTGACAGACAGACCGGCAGACAGACACGGAATCAAATTTGTTCAGAAAGCTCTGCAACGTAAAATGCGAGTGAAAATTCCAATTTTGGAGAACTAAAATTTTTTTGATTTCCAAAGTGATCACAAAGCTTCCGCTACCTTCGGTAGACTTGAAAGCAAAAGGGATATCCTCTCCTTCCCATAACCATATAACCATTTCATCACCCTGATGAAACGTTTGCAACATCTCGTGTTTATCGCCAGGGTAAATGAAAACTAGCTTATAAACCAACTCCAATCTGAAAGTTCTGTCGCCTCCTCACATGTCATGTTCCAGGTAAGTAGTTCAGTATTTGTTGAGAGCACTAAAAAGTTATGAATGGCGGAGAACGCTTAGATTCATTCCAACACGGTTGAGTGATGGAAATTCGTCACCAACTTCAGAGACTCCTGACAAGAGTTGGGTTTGAGCAGATTAATTGCAAGATACGCTCGACATGGATTGAGAAGAGAAGGCTCTAAGCGGCGATGGAGTCCTGGAAGGGGATTAGGTTTTTAGAACCGGTCGGCGACTTTGACGGTTGGTCGGGTTTGTGTTGCTAATCAAATACAACAACGCGACGTGACGTTAGAATGGATTAGAATGCATTTTTATTTTTCACTACTTGAAGCAAGCGAACTCCACCCATTCCATATTATTTTGTTGGCAGCGGATTATATTAATAACTGGTTATGGAAAAAATCCGAAGATTAAAACGACTTGGGCACGTATGGTTGATGTTACGTCTTGATTTCCATCATTCAAAGAGCATCCCAAGATTCGATCATGTTAGCATCCATACAATGCTCTTATTCATTCATCTACGGCGATGTTGAGGATGATAACACCACTTGGAATTAAGTGTTGCATTGTTACATTAGTGATTATTTAAAGTTTTGCTGTAATACGGCATATCTATTAATATGTGTACTTAGCTACATTTGCTATTTATCTATATCAATCAATATTCCTTATGAATTCAAATCCATGCCGAATATAAGTAGGTCGTATATAAGTAATGATGATAATTATGCATGATGGATAATGAAGCACAGAAAATAGTGTTATAATTCATTATTTGATGAAATAGGTAATAATATAGATACTTACCTACTAGAGATGTATTATGTATATAATTATCTTATAATTAATTAGGTACCTATTTAAATAGGTAATGAATTTTAGTTCGATAATATTTATTTTTCCCTACCTAGTGATTTATATTTCTTTTCTCTGACTCCAAGATCCAAGTGAACTGGACACCTGTCTTGTGCAGTAAAATCTCGATACAGGACATGAAATGACCCCTCTGGAGCGGTCTCATCTCCCGCAAGGCAATTAGGAGCATCTGGCAGATTGATATCGAAGAGAAGTGGGACGGCAATTTGGAAGCTCACGAGCAGCATTAAAGGTAATGGGAGTTGGGTTGAGGCTGTATATCTTGGAAAAATGGAGACACTAAAACGCCAACTCGTTAAGAAGGATCTTTGGAACTCCTGTTATCAAAACGTCGAAAGGCCGGAGCAACGAGTTTCAGTTGAAGCCAAAGACTTCGAGAGCTGGTGCCGTCTCGTTCCTCAAATTGGCTTGTGAAGAATACCGCAAACCACGAAGGCATCTCTTGTTGAAACATTTCGACCAAGTAGCTTTGGCCATTAAATGTATCCCATCCCATTTATGGTATCCCTAACTCCATAATATGAGAAGTTTTGAAAATTAAGTTAGTACTAATCATAATAAACATCAGGAGTCTGAGAGGATGAGGAGCAAATGAGAGTAGAATCGGGACTAGAACAGGAGGATGGTCTTTTGGCTCTCCCCCACATTTTGAATTCAATGACACATCACGAATAATGATAGGGATGAATAGAGTAAATACTAGTTTTTGGATATTTAGTAAGCACCTACAAATAGTATACAAAAAATATTAGTGTACGACGGTATAAAGTTTTATACTTATCGAGTTCTATAGTGTTGTCATGAGGGGAATAGGAATAATGGTGAGCCAGACATTTGTATTATTGTACCTACACTGGTGATGGATCTGATTTACTGTCATCCAACTTTTCGCTCCCCTGTGGGATTTCTTTTAAGCATAAATATCAATCCAATAAAGTTGACTTTCACAAAAAATACTGCCTATGATAATTGCATTTAGTTGGGTTGAATCTCGAGTTAAATGCTACGGAGGAACTGAATGTACTTAAGTGAAAGACCAAAAAACTTTACTTGAAAGTATAATATTGTTGGATCGTCAATTCACGTGAAAAGTCTTCTGATAATGCCATAAAGTGACCAAGAATGCCGTAGCAACAACGATAGCATCGACGATGCGAGCATTACACCTGCTTTCCATGTCGAAAACGTATTCGTACGCCAAATCAATCCTCAGAAAATGTCTTGGAAGTCCGCTGTCTTCACATTTCTGAGGGTTCGTGTGGAGCGCATAGAGTTGACCGCCACATACCAGGGGAGATCCATAGTCGTCGTCACAAGGACCTCCTTCCGGTGCTTTCGCGCACACAAACCCGAATTCGAAGATGGATATCAAACAATCGTTGAAATTAATGCATGTTGAACTGTAGCATTCTGGATATGTCACGATCTTCACTGAAGTCGTTTGAAGGACTTCAGAAAATCGTTCGAACAAGTCAGGCATGCCATTGCCTTCGAACTGCTTCCTTGGATTTCCCCAACCTGCTGTGACGCATTTGGCTGCCGCTCTTCCTTCCCAAATTCTACGCAGGGTGACCTCCATTTCTCGTTTGGTTTCTACAAGATGTTTGATAGGTCTAACGAATGAGCTAGTAAACGCCTCAGCGATCATGTAAATTCCATAATTAAATAGCACGGTTTTCGTAACCAGCAGTGAATAGCAGTATGGATGAGCGCTGCTGAAGGTCGGAAATTTTCTCTCTCCACCATCTCCGCTTCTCAAAACGGATCCACCCACAATGGTCACTCTTGAAAGATTGTACAGATTAACTTTCTGACCCGTAAAGAACCCAACAGAATCGCAAGTTGTCAGAATCCGAATTGGTGATATGAGCACTCCTGTTGCTGCTGTTGCTGCGTCATCAATGACGGATGCGTTTTTGGGGCCCGAAGAATCTTCGGATACGCTGATCCTCAGGATGTATGGAAGCTCTCCTTCTATTGCATCCCTGCCATGGTTCAAACACAAATATGCATCTAGTAGTAAAACCAAGACGGAAAGCAGTAAATGTTTCATTATTCCCCAAGTAGCAGAATCTCCTGTTCGAGAGACCTATATAATGTGTGAGAAAGATATTGGAATCCTTTATTTGAGCACCTTTTTCTCACTACCTATGGAATTAGAAGTTGCTAAGCATACACGATGCATTCAGGAAACGAACGAGTTCTAGGATACTGAAAGGAAAAATCACTGGATGATTCACAACTTCTCATCATTGATGTCTTCAGAAATGATGAATAATATTGATGTTGTTTGTGTCACCCATAATTGCTCATATTATTATTTCGATACGACAATGTTAACCCATTAAGTAAAATCCCAAATTATGTGTGTGAGTTAACAGCGTCTTATTCCTGAACGCCCATGGTTATACAAAGTAAGAAATTTCAAATTGTATCGGTCAAACCTTTATACAATGGAGGATAGGCAGCTCTACTGCTGCTGTTACAGGACTGAACTTGGAGAAACTGGAGGGGCAGAGGAACGTCAATAGCGAAATTTGAGTGCTTCTTATTCAGTTACCTACAAAAATACTTCAGCTTTAAAAAGAGTTCATTTTTCCCATAATAGGTATTTCATCCAGAACTGTTTGATTTTTGTTTTTCATTAATTTGTGTCTCCATTCTTCCTGACCCACCCTCCCTAATCCCTGACCTTCTTCGGTTCCGCAAAGGTAGTTCCTCAAAGTATCACAGCGCATATTTTAGAGATGCTCACCCCAGAACATGTCACAGTACATACTTATTTGTGTGTTGTTAATGTTAAGTCATTTCTGACTGTATTCATACTTGAATAGTGAGGAGTAAATAACAAAATGCCAGAAGAGTACCACTTCGTCAATCCATCGATATTTCAGTTCCATAAAAATAATTATTAAATCCTAGAATAGTGCATCAGGTTTGAAATTTCCATGACATTAATTTTGAATGTATGGAACGTTATACGGAAGCATTTTTTTCTACACTTCTTCGTGAAGCTTGTGTTATATATATTTATTGGTGAAATGGATTAATTCACATTCCTTTGAGTAGCCACCAACACGTTCAGTGCGCCTTCATGTCCAACGTTGAGAAGATCGGTCGTGCTTCATACAATGTGAAACTTATCGCAGGACTTAACAGTCTCGTTTGTCTTATGATACTGTTTATAATCTCGCGTGAGGTTGAATGTGTGAACCACGGCAGAAACGCCTATCCAGAGGAGTTCCCTTACATAGTGCGAATTTTCATATCTGAAGAAGCTACTGGAATGAATCATGTGAACGAATCCACGGGTGCACGCAACACTATCAGCAATTATGGCGTAGAAGGAGATGAAATAATAGGTTTTGTGGCGACTGGCGTCCTCATCACGTTGACAAGGGTGCTCACAACTTGTGACTCCGTTGGGTTTTTCACTTATGCAAGAACTGTCAAGTATTATAATACGTCATTGGTGAACATCACCGGAGGTACAGTTTATAGCGAGGAGGGAGGCGTTACTGTGAGTCCGAATAACAGTAGCGTCCACCCTTACTGTTATTTTCTGATGTCGGGTTATGTATTACACAATTATGGTTTCTACGAGGTTGCTGCATTCGAATATGCTACAAACCCTGATGGAACTATCCCCATGAAACCCATAACTTCGGATTTGAAATCCTCCACAGCCATGGAAATTGCTCTGCGCAACTTGTACTCCGGATATTCCCAAGTAAAGTGTTTCACTGCTGGTTGGGGTTTCCCGAAAACCTACGACGTCAGGAGCACTCAAATCAATTTCGACACCAATGCCGCCGTTCTTCAGGCTACCGAAATGAAGGTTGTGGATTACGATTATTGCTATCAGAAAACGTGCCAGTTCTTCAACGACTGCCTCATCATGATTTGGGAGTACGGCTACGTCTGCGCCGAAGCTCATAAAGGTGGTCCTTGTTTGAACGACAAAGGTGCGCCTCTTATATGCGGCGGTCAGCTGTACGCCATCCATAATAATCCTTTGAGCTGCGTGGACGAGGGACTTCCTCGTCACTTTGTCAGGATTGACTTGGCTTTCAACTACATTTTCAATATCCAAAGCTCTTCTACAATCAACCGAGTAGCGATTAGATTGATATTCCTCCTTACAGCAAACCTTTTCCGTTCGAAATTCTTCAGCATTTAGCAGAATGTTTAAAAGTCCAAATAAACTTGTACATTTCATTCGTCGTCTGTTTTCTTGTATTTATCTGAGATTCATTCAAGGAGATTAAATTCTTTCCAAGCACACTTTCATTTTGCTTTTTTTTTCTCAAACTCTATATTCTATTTTCTTCCGAGTGAAAGCCCTATTAGGTAAACACGGCGTTCCGTGGCGTTTGATGGACCCTAGGCATTGAAGTGTACCTCACATGCTCGTTTGGTAGGATGAAGAACTATCCTGCTGCATTATTATGCCGCCATGGAATTCCGGTAAATATATCTCTGAATTGGGTTATTCTGGGTTTGATGTCATTTATTCCTGACCCTGACTTACCTTATTAACCTTCCGGTGGGCGCGCCATTGAAACTCACTCGGGCGGGCGCGGGCAGCACTCAGAAAATTGGCTTTTCCCCTCATATAGCCACCGTTTTCGAGTTAAAGCAGGTGAAATCGTCAGGCACAACTCTCTATCGAACTGAATTATATATTTGGTTCTTGAGCATATCACAGCCTATCAATATCATTTATTTCCAATCGTAAACTAGAAATTGTTCCTCTATAAACTTTAAAAATATCAAACGTAAGTGAGTAAAACAAAATCATATTTCATTTTCGATGGTAACGAATTATTTCAATACCGCCAATTTCACAAGATCAAAAATCAAACTTATGATAAAATATAACTAGAATCTCTGAGCCAAAATATTAGGTGGGTTCTCATAAAGCACTGCACTGCTATAGTTTGTTGATTGCTTGAAAAACAGTTGATCTACCTATACCTATTCATTTCTACTAAATAATTCATGATGAAAACATTGTTCGATAACCTTATGCAGAGCCAAAGCCTCTCATAAAACAATAACTCTCAGCGATATTCTAAAATTAAAATTACTTACATGAGTGGGCTCGGGCCTCACGGAATGCTGCCAAAGTAGACTTTTCTACCAGTATAGTTTTTTACCAGTATAGTCAATTGCAGGTACTGAATGTCCCTAGCCGATTAAAAAAACTCTACCCCTTTTCATATAAACATTAACGTGGCAGCACTCAGTGCTGCCGCGCGCCCACCGGAAGGTTAATAAAATACGACAGTGAACACTACGCTCTGCCATCAATCGTCCACTGCCGATGTGGAATTTGGCAGAGATTGAAACGTTATTATAATTTCGGTTATATTTTTATTCATCTGAAGCAAAGACACTAGGTTGCTACAATAATATTTTATCTGATTATGTATGCGGTGTGCGTGCTATATAGGTCGTGAAAATAGAGAGCAATTAGAAGAGGTCCAAAAATCTTGACACCCGCGACAGCGTTTCCTTGGTTTGTGATGCCGAACACGTAATCGAAAGCCAAGTCGATCCTGAGGAAGTGTCTAGGAAAACCTCTCGTGGCGCACCTCAATGCGTAGACATGAAGACCGAAAACCTCGCCGCCGCAGATCAATGGTGCCGCCCTGTCTTCTTTGCAAGGACCTCCTTGTTGAGCTTTGGCGCAGATGAAACCAGACTCCCAAATGTTCAGATGACACTCGTCGAAGTATTCGCAGGTAGCTTCGATGCACTCGGGGTAATCAACTATCTTCATTGACGTCGCTTGTAGAATTGGTGCGAACCTGAAATAATCAAAACAGCAGAATCTTTGTGGACATCAAGAATAAAGAAAGAGCCATCTTGAGTCAATGTTATCTGGTCGGACTCAGTGCCAAGTTGATAAAAGCGGATGGGATCTATCAATCTGTATGCACTTAGTGATGTTCAATCGTTATAAAAATAATTGTGTTGACCTTGAGTCCTATCTAATGTACCTAGCTGCCAACAACTTTGAGTAGAAATGAGGAATGGACATGGGTCGGAATTTGCATTGACGTCAGAATCGGATTCAGCACCCTCGAAAACCCTGTACACCAATTTTTAGCCCCGAAATTTGAGTTGTTCAACTGGAATAAGCTAAAGAAAAAACGTGTGACGTCATCTGGTATGTATCTCAAAGCTCTCCGTTAGACCTACAATTTTAAAGATTGAAAAAAAGTCGTCCAGTCCTCATCCGCGAATTGATCGTCATTTTGTACAGCGAATTGACCAACAACCCATATTGTTCGTTCTACACTCAATACCTACCTGTTGTACTGCACTACCAAGCAGAGAAACCTATATCTGAACGAGATATAAGAATGAGAAGGTACTTCGCAGCAATATATTGCCTCGACCCTGATTGCCTAGTCCCTGGTGAGGTTGAGTAACCCAAAGCGAAACTATAATCTGACCACAATACCTTGAAGAGGCCACTTTATATTCTTCGCCCTCAAAATCCCACTTGAATAAACAAGATGTCTTCAACCAACAATATATATTATATTATCTATGTATAGTTTTCACTCTTGCGTATATGACAAGCCCAAGGGACAACGTTCCCCAACACAAACATTTTTACATGCTGAGGGTAACTTTCAATCTCCACCTTCGATTCCCCGGGGTTATTTTTGGGTTTTCAAGAGCTATTTTCGAAGATTTAAAAAAAAAAAAAATCAGGGTGCAATTAATTGCGGAGCATTATAAACCTCCTAGGAAGTTAACATTTACACTAGGATCCGCTTCCCCAACAAGAGCAAAAGTCACTGGAATTAATCATTGAATTTTTGTAACACTCGTGAGAACCATGTAATTCTATTGACGACAAACAATTAAAAAAAAATTAAACAAGGGAAAACTCGCTGCTCACGACTTGGATCTTCAAAAAGAGGGTATACGCTACCAATTGTCCATCTGACAGCATTTCCTGAGCATCTTGAATTTCGGAAAAACAGTCAGTTGCGAGAACCCGAAAATGGACATTTAAAATGAAATTACCCATAACTGAATCATTAGCAGTTTCATCACCTTTGAAAATGGTCGGGCATTCCTCTCCCTTCAAATTCCTTCTTCTGATTCCCCCACGCGGCAGCGGAGCATTCAACAATGCCCTCAGTCCTCAAATTGAATAGTGAAGTCTCCATGTCATGTCTGTTTTTAAATTCGGTCTGTATCGGTTGAATCACAGGAATTCCTGTGTCCGGATGCAGCAAACTGTCGAAAGACTCGTTGAATTCGTACACCCCGTAATTAAACAAGATGTTTGACACAGTTGACGAGAAGTAACAGAGAGGATGAACGTTGCTATTTGAAGGCGTCCTGAACTGTCCTCCTTCGCCGTTGCTTTTCACTGATCCTGCCATGACATTCACTTTTTCTAGTGCGTAGAGTGTCACCTTACTCCCCGTGAAAAATCCTACGCTGTCACATGTGGTTAGGATTCTCGATGTTGTGATAAGAATGCCGGAGGATATCACACCTATAACACCATAATAGAGATGCAAGCAAATAGAGGTGAGCGAAAATAGCATTGGATCGAGTAAATATCCTTTCTTTAATTTTTCAGCTCCGTTAAATATTAGGATGAAAAAGAAAAAAAAATCTGTGACAACGTTGTGAAAGTACGCTGTACACAATGGTGTATAATAATAATAATATTTTATTGTAATTAGCGGTATCACATTGTCAAGAAATGTACAATACATTATTATGTACATTATACATTATTACATTATTATATAAAAAATTCACAAAAAACTGGTTAAAGTTTGGTAACAAAAACTAAATCTAACGCGTTAATGATAACAAATAATATTGTGTCCAATGCCTACAGACTTCAAAAAATTCGTCCAATGAGTAAAGAGCTTGCATTCAGTTATAGGGACTTCATGGTTGTCACTTTGTAGGAGGCAGCAATTTTACATAGTTGTGGTATATTTTACATAGTTGTGGCAGGAAGTTATATGGTATCACTTTTATCTTCCTATTACGTCTTTCTCGAATTTCCCGAATATTATTGCCCAGATTTACCGCCATTATCCACATAGCTCAGCATAAAACTGTCGTAGGTTTTGTTTGTGAAAAATTACATGGAAAACAGCAATCAACTTTTCCTAGTCATGGTCAGATCGAGTATAGTCACAAAACCTAGATTTCTTTGAAAAATCCACATTTTGCACTCAAATGCCATTTCCTCCCCCATCAATTGGCACAGTATAATTAAAAATGGCCATACCATTGGAAAGCTGGGATTCCGGGGTAGTTTTTAATGATACATCCCCCCCCCCTCCCCCCTCTCAAGATTCTAAGGGGAGAAGTTCGGGCATACAGCAATTTGAAAATAACAGGAAGATTATCAGAAACGAAGAAACACATTTAAAATCAAATAAAAATTTGGATAAAAACATCGGACTGCATGGTGGACGTTTTTAACGATCTTTCCAACGGTATCCATGATTTTGAATTTACCCAACGAATTTAGGGACTAGCCATTTTAGTGAGAAAAGTTAAGGTCGTCAACAAGAAAAAAATATTAATCGTCAAAAACTCAAAGAAGGGAAATCTTGCAAGAGAAAAACTGAGACATTTTCCAAGATACAACAAACATTATGTCGTTCCACATCTTCTTCAAAGAGCAATTCGATTCCAATATAGGAAAATCACAAACTAATTTTCATTCATTTTGCCCGGTCAGTTTTTCCTCCTAATCGAATTCTGCATAGGCACCTTCTTAATATCTTAATTGTATAGGTATTACCTCCGTGATCGAAGGCATGTTGGTGCGAGTTATTCTCAAACCTTTCATCTTCATCATGGTTGTGGGCCTCGTGTCCATGGCTCATTTCTACCTTCGGAATTCGAACTTTGTTAATCACCTTGTCTTTCGTCGAGGCATGAATTGGTAGAGATTACCTTATTGGTTGTTAGGTAGGTACTAAGCTCTATCCAGCGATGCTGGTGGAAGGTATAGTCAACTTCATATAAAATCATCGTGACAATTGCGAGGCAGGAGTGCTTCCTGCCACCTCTTGAGGCATCCAGAAATAAATAGGAACGTGAGAATCACGCGCACTTTTTCAAGCCATATTTTTATACTAGGGAAGAAGTGAGTTACTACCTTTTCCATGATGATACTATCATGCGTTCAACTACCTACTCATAGTCCGGGAGCCGAGGGGGTTTTTCCTACCTCATAGAG
>JAEMON010000006.1:27322329-27337734 GCA_030264115.1 Lygus lineolaris
TATTACATATATATATATATTTTTTCAATCGATTTTTCGATTCAATTGATAATCAATTTGCATCCCTACTAGATAACCAAAATACAATGGATCAGCACCTAATTTCTCACTTATGGAACAACAAAAAACGGATCAATGCCATTCTTAAGGATTTTCTCCGGAGTTACGAATATGACATTTTTGTGCGCATGCCCAAAACGAGCGAATTGCGCAAAAATGTGTTTCTTAAAATTCTAGAACACCCTTCTTCTTATTGCAGATTCCAATTCTACGTGATATTTGACAACGAATGTACCCGTACATGTTTTTTTATTCGTGGGAACGTGCATAGAATGAGCGCAAAATTAGCAAAATGCGAAAAGGAAGAAAATTAGTAGTATTTTGTACCATTGTGGTAAGTATCTGCTTTTAAGGTAGGATGTAATGGTGCAGATTGAAAACTGACTAGACTACGCGATTCTTTGTTGAAAAACACTGTAAAATCATTGGCCATAGTAGTAGTTGAATATATTCGAAACATCTAACTTTTGCGTATTTCACGCTCATCCTACTCACATTTTTAAGGATTAAAATAAAACATGTATGGGGGTATGTTTGTTTTGAAATCAGTTAAATTATTATTATTAATTAATAAGTAGAGAGTCCTGTAACTAAAAACTACATTTTTGCCCAATGCGCACGTGCGCGAAAATGCCATATTCGTAATCTTCGGAAAAAATCCTTAAGTGAGCTATTGGTCCGGTTCTCTTGTTCCATAACCTGAGGGAAATAAAGCCCTGATTTTTGTCATCCTGTATTATTAGTGAAGCGTGATTGGTCTCGTTTGCAGCTGTTGGTGCTGATGCTCATTTCTTGTAGGGACTGAAAGTGTCGTATTATGGACGAAGTAGGGTCAAATAATATTCTTGAGGTCATAGTGGTGATCATGAAGTCGTAGTTATTTAGTCGTTAAGGCCTATCTCGAATGTCTTAATCCCCAAATGATTGGGGCACGAGGTGTGAAGTGGTCATAAAGTTTATTCCAACCAACCTGAAAGAGATGAGCAGCGACCTCGGGAGCTGGCGGTCCTCATTTTACGGTATGACTCAGCAAGCCACGAAGTTCGAAAAACTCCCTTGATTATCTAGTTGGGTACCTGTCTTGTTTGGCAACAAAAGTGCTCTTCATTTCGGGATGGGCGGTTCCAGAGGAGGTGTTTTCAATGGTAACTACTTCGAAATTAGTTTCGTTTGCCTTGTCCATTACGTCCAAATACGATACAAACGTATTGGAACATTCGCCGCCGAATAACTGAGACTGATTTAGAATCTCACCAGCGCACAGTGACTCGAAATAGGGGGTTTCCGGACAGAAATAATGGTCTCCTCCATTTTTGTTCTAAAGAAATGCCTAAAATAGCTAATTAGCTGCGATATGAAAAAAACCTGAAAAATTCACGTTTTCACCAATGGAACCGCTCAAAATTGTTGTTATGTAATTATATACCTATAAGAACAATTTTGATTTTTGTATATATACAAAAAACTTGAAGACCTGAGAAACCTGCGTCGAATGAGACCAACGTCACAGCTCACTAACACCGTTGTCCAATGTTTCCAATATTTGCAGATATCGCAGTTTATCATCAGCGGGTTATTTTCTATTAGTTAGGAGAAGACCATGTTTTTGACCGGAAACCCCCTGTTTCTAGCCACTGTGCAACGCATCGCTAGAAGAGGTATAACATTTGTACCTACCATGTTCATGAATGTATAATTTATTCGTACATTTTGCTGATTAGATGTAACAAAACCAATTAGGAATAATATGCGGTAAGACACTGCATGGTTTTATGTATATACTACACCCGTGTTAGTGGGTTCTAACTAGTGTCTTATTTACGTATCATCTGATTTTCTTGTTGAACTGCCATACACTTTACAACACAATAGATACAAACACTTATTGGTTTTGTTCATCTGGAGCCATTATCAACATTTCCCTGTAAAAATATCCCTGGCTTGATCTAAACAGACGTGTTTAGAGTGCAATATCACTGAGAAACAGCGGTCGGAACGTACTTATGCTCGTCAGGTCTGACAGTGTGGACCCGCCATGTTCACACAACAAGTTCAAATACGTACATTATGCATTATTTATTCTATAAAGCTGGAGGAGGTTGGTTGGCCGCTAATGATCATCAACTGGAAAGACAAACACCAAGGAAGGTCCCTTTGTTGATGCTGCATAATGCCATCAAAACACATCACAGCTTCTCAGTCCACTGGAGAAAAAAATAAAAGAATAATAGATTGACGTTTCCTCAGTCCTCCGGCTATCAAAATATTGAGATGCGACAGAACTCTCCTCAGCTTCGTTCCTGAAGTCCTTGACATTTTCTGAAGAATGAAAGGAGGGATGGGCGTAATTAATGGAACTTGAAAGCCACAAGACCGACAGGAGCACCTAATACGATTTTCATGGTGTAATGTAATTGGAATTATTGCCTGTATAAATGACAGCTCACTCAATAGTAGATTGTAATTGCCTCACCTATCTGGTATCCTATTCGGGAGTGTTCGCCGTTGAAATATTAATTTTTAGAGTTCGTAATACTATAATTATGTAGGTACATATTTCCGATTGTTATTATTAGTAGAAATGAGAAGACTCTCGAGGAAGCTCTACTGCGCCAACGGTAACCTTTTAGCGAATTTTCGAAGAAAATGAAGCTATTGCAATGGCTTCAAAATTTTTTGAAAGTTTTTCTTCATGGAAACCCGTTTCAGACCATTCTAAAACGATTCCTGAAATTGAACACTAGGTATCTCATATGTATAGATATATACATATATTTATATATGTGTCACTCCAGACGATATCTGACAAGGAATCGAGCTAAAAATCCGGACAATTTTCAAAATGTCAATAAATCAAAGAAAGGATGAGTTCCTTGGCCAGAATGTTTGGAGTACTCCAAGGGGTCAAATTTTGAAAATTTAGAGTCAAAAACCGCTAAAAACGTGTTTATTGAGGTTTTTGGTGTAAGTTACCATCTTAAACATAGGAACATGTGGTTTATTCGGAATCAACGTGAAATTTCCTATAAGCACCACCCACCAAATCTGTTAAAATGGTTCTTTGAAAATTCTTGAAAAATCTGTTAAAATGATTCTTTGAAAATTCTTGAAAATTCTGTTAAAATGATTCTTTGAAAATTAAACATAGGAACATGTGATTTATTCGGAATCAACGTGAAATTTCCTATACGCATCACCCACAAAATCTGTTAAAATGATTCTTTGAAAATTCTTGAAAAATCCGTTAAAATGATTCTTTGAAAATTCTTGAAAAATCTGTTAGAATGATTCTTTGAAAATTAAGCTTAGGAACATGTGGTTTATTCGGAATCAACGTGAAATTTCCTATAAGCATCACCCACCAAATCTGTTAAAATGATTCTTTGAAAATTCGCTCAACTCATGTTGCAGAATATAACTTTTTGCGTAACCTTAGCAAAGCTGAATCCTATTACCTATTTCCCTAGGTACTATTACATTGGTAGATTATTACCTTCGTGTCGTGGTCACCTTACCATGACCTGTACATTGAAACTTGTAATATTCCCCGAACACCCTGCAGACAATGGTTTCCATCTTAAAGCGTCGACCGTGAAGGAACTGGTTCACCGTCCCCCTCTTACGGCCTATTATACCGCGAAAAGTTTAAGAGATCGTTTAGCATAAATACGGGTTGGCTGCATTTAATGCGTGACGCTCAGAAATCAAGTTTAATTATACAGGCTATGTTCCCGCTTCATTTAGTTCTCATTCCAATATTACCAGTCCCGACGATTAAGGCTTTTAGAATTGGCGAATCCATAATATAGTTCCCCCGGAAGACGGTAATTGCCCTAAATGGGAGGCTACAATCTCGCGTGAATAGAAAAAAAAGCCTTCAATTAGGTGAGTAGGTCTGAAAAAAGATCGCCATAAATTACTCATACACATTGTGAACATTTTCGAGAGATAAAGTTTTTTGTTTTTATTGAGGATTTATTTAGAATAGTACCTCAGCATAATTATTAGTGGTTACAAAATTTTATTCATCGTTGTTTAATGGTTTAATTCAACAAATATAATAACAAATGTTTATTTTTGTGTCGCAGAAAAACATCTCCTTCTGGTTCGCAACTGGTGGAGCGGGCTTCTGTTTGAGCAGAGCGTTGGCTTTGAAGATGATGCCAATTGCAAGGTATGGCTGATTTGATTTTTGAAGTAACGATTTTATGTATTAAAAAAGCTATAAGATAATACATGAGTAGTAGTCTGCTTATGCCACGGACTCCAGAGCTAACTGTAGCTCATTAAAAATATTATTTATTAATATTGATTGACAATGGAATTTATTATAGTAATGCTTGACTATACATATAACAGCTAAGTACCATGCTCGGGATATGTAGGCACTTGATTCAGGAGTGTCATACTCAGGTCTGAATTTCGAAGATGTGAAAAGGGGTATCAGAGAGCTCCATCCACCCTTCTGGGCATTCTTCCTAATCTCTGTACATTTCCACCCGTACAATTAAATTCAAAAATCTGTTTAGTACATTTGTTTAGTCTGTGTGGTATCTGTAGTTTAATTGGTACTAAATCACTTACGGTTCCTGCATTATTACTTACACAGCCTATGTTTACTTTGACTGAAGAAGGAAGGAAAGGATGAGGCGAAGGTTGGGTGACACTTCAGATTTTAATTGGTTTTCATTAAAATACAGTTGCCGCTCGAAAGCTCAGAGATCTTTAATTACTGAGAGATCGAGTTTTTGAAGAGTTTTAATTAACGAGAAGAATTATATCAATTTGGATTTGGTAACGAGACCATATATTCCATTCGGTAAGCACTGTTTCACACACGAAGTACCAGATTAAATCCTTTATCGCTCTATCGATTTTGATTAGGTTTTTTTTTTTTTGTGAAATGGTTGCGAAGTTCCATCGAAGGATTGATGTAAAACAGGATCTTCTTAAGAGAAAACGACGGAAAATTTAGGGGTAGGAGTCATATTTATCTTCAATAGGTGTTCAATCACCATCAAAAATCGTTAGTAGTAGTAGTAGTATGGGTATATCCATTTTCATAATAGTATAAGTATTCATTTTCGATGTATATGAATTTTTCGAGGGACTGACCGATCCGCTCAAATCATCAAAAGTTTTAATTATCGAGAGTCGAAAATCTAATATAGGTATGTTTTATCGGAGGTAGGTTTAAATGTGAACATGATACAAGCCCACCTGACTCACAAGGCGATGTAACCTGAATGAAGGGGCGTGCGTGAGGGGCACGGAAATATCACGACCTCCCAGGCCCGCTTCCAACTCGCTGAATATGCATTAAGATTATCCCAGAGCAATGCAAGCCCTGATTCGTGACTCGAAATAATGCGAAGTCCTTTATTGTAATGTGATCGTACCTGGGGAATTCTGCGGTGCTTAACATTCACACTTTACTGGGTTTTACAGCCTCTTAAAAGCCTGTCTTATTAATTTGCCGAGCAGCTTCTCACAAAGCTCGCGAACTTAACCAAGAAACTCTGGACTTACACGTTTTCTCTTTTCACCCTCCCACACATTTCACGCAGTTGTTTTAGATTTTACGAGGAACATGTTCGCGTTTCTCGCGAAGAACCAGTCCAACCTCTACTTTCTCAAACCGTAATTTCTGGTAGGTACCTACCAGTCTCTCCTTATAGGTGGATGTATTCCATAATTAATAGAGTTTTGTGTGTAATGGATAATTGAACACTGATGTTCATAGTAATCGTTCGAATAGTTTCTTTTTCCGTGTGTCCGCTTTTTCCAGCCAAAGGAAACACAATTTGTTGGCTGTCGTTGAAAATCTTTTGTAGAACTCGTCTAACTTTAATTACCTATTTTATATTAAGAATTCCTCATAAAAAGGGGTGAGAAGTTTCTCGCGGGGTGAATTTTGTTTACTATTAATTTTTCATATTAAAATTTTATTTACTATTAACTGCTGGTATAAACGTCAAAACTTATGAATTAGCCTCGCTAGGTGATAGGCTATTTGGAACATAAAAACTATCCTGGTTGGTTACGGCCGAGCAGTTAAAACTTCGTTAAAAACCAAGGTCGAGTCTGCTGATGGAACCTTATCAAACCATAGGGAGAAGCCCACTGATGGAACATTGTCAAACCAAGGACAGGCAAACAGTAGAGCCTTGTTAAATCACGGCATAGACCATACGGTTGGAACCATGTCAAACTGACGTTAGGCTTCTATTGGAACGGTGTCACTCAAGACCGAAACTGCAGATGGAATTTCGTCGAACCAAGGTCGAGCATGCAGTTGGAACGTTGACAAACTAAAGTTATGGCTGCAGTTGACATCTTGTTCAAGTTTGAGCCTGCATCTTGTCGAACTAAAGTCAAATGTCAGGGTGTGGCTGCAGATGGAACCTTTTCAAACCATAACTTGTGGCTAAACAAGAAACTTCGTCTAACCAATGTTGAGGCCGCAGTTGAAACCTCTATAATCTAATGCTGAGCCAGCAGTCGGAACCTTGCATAAAACCAGGGTTGAGGCTACAGTTGAAACCTAGTCAGACTAAAGCCTAGGCTGCAGGTGGAACCTTGTATCAATCCAAGGTTGAGGCTGCATAAGAATTCTGCCATAAGAACTTCGACAAACAAAACCTCAACTGCCATTTCCTCTCATAGAACGTGGACAGATTTCGGTCTTGCTAATTCCTGAGTAACCGACAGCCTAAATATTCTTGGATGTCAACGTAAATATCTTCATGGAAGGTTCTGAGTTAGGTAAGTGTATGACCTCGAGCAATTTGAGATGTTATGGGTGTTTTTGTAAGGTACAAACCTAATAATCTTTGGTTGGGAAGGTCTTATACGTAGGTGCCTGTACAGGCCTGTCACGCCACATGTATCGGGGTTAGAGGCGGAAAATTATACATTACGGTAAGATTGTGGTTGCACTGAGTTCGTACTGCGGGGCGTGGAAGAAAGGATCTTTGAGAAGAAAACTACTTAATACAGTAATGAAACTCGAGGATTCATCTTAATAGAACGTTGAGAAGGTATTGTTAGAGATCGCACTGCATGAAAAATCAGGTCTAGCGAGAGTTCAAGTATCCATTACAGGGTGGGGTTGGTGATATTACTGAGGTTATCATGTGGATGAGTGGCCCGAGGGGAGAAGGTCGTAAGGCCGGTCGTGCAGGAGTCACGGGTGCCCTCAGGCAGGTCCCGTGCCTCCTGGGAGTCCCGAAGAACCACCTCGCAGCTTCTCGTCAGGAACTCACGCCCCCTCAGTCGGGTGATCCTAATAAGGGACTTCCTCTTCAACTACATCAGTAGGCAACACGAGCTCTAAGCGAAACATCTGGTCCAGCGTGAATCACAATGCTCGGCCAAGTTTTCTAATAAAATTTTAATCCATTGTAAATATTACCTACCTACCATAAAAATCACAGTAATTTTGGACCCGGAGATCGTATTTCATGAAAGTTCCACAGTTTGACGTATGCGCATGCGCAGCAGCCGTAATTATACTTTTATTTTGAAACCTCCAGAGGCTCCGAACTTTGCCTCAAATGCAAAACAAGAACTCGACCCTGTAAACAAAGACTATGGGGACTAGAATATTGTTTGCGGAAGTACTTTGGAAGCGAAGATTTAGGTTTCTGATGTGGTTGTTTGTAGTAGGTATAAGTTTTTCGTAAATGAAAAGAAAGTAGGTAGCCAATCCTCTCGATAAAATCAGTCGGTAAATGTTTTAAGAAAATAGTCAACCAATGCAAAAACCAGTTCTAAGGTGCATGCTTAAGCAATATTTAATCTAGAAAGATCTTGATGATTTTTGATCTCATCATGTTCATTATTATTTATTTTTTTTCTTCAATTATTTGGTTTTGAATGAGATTGGTTGGCGTAGAGCAAGAAGTAACAGCACTCATAGAAGTGATTAGTTTATGAAGAAGAGCGCTGAGCTTCAGAGGCCCATCTGAACTTTAACTGAAGACCTTACAAATTTGCCCGTAAAGTTGGAAATAGATTGGTATAGTCATGAGTCATGAATATATTCATTTTTGGGAATGTTGCTGGAATGGAAATTGGGTCATGGAATGGAAGATAGGATGTATAAAACTGAGGATTGGTCAGTATCCACCAATAGGTCAGGGCCCCAGAAAATCGCCCTTATGGCATATTCATCCCAAATTTCTCTCTTCACAAAAAATCTCTTAAAGCCAAAGGGGAAACCTCTAATATGGTACCACAGATCATACCCATCGTATTAAAAGTTGGTGAGTCTCGCTGGAGGCAAAATTCAAACCGCAATCTGCGTCTGCCTCCAAATCGAAATTCTGTTTTCCATCTCAGTTGATACTGCCTTCAGGGCAAAACTGTTCTCAAGGTCCGACTTCTTCTTTTTTACCCCTTCCGGCTTTTGTGATTCCTGCACATCGGCGTCTCGCATCGACAGAAATCCGGTTCACGCGCCGAGAATAGTAATCGAAACGAGAAAACCCCCTGATGGTCGTTTAGTGGGTGCGTCACATCCCAAGATCACTTGAGACTCAAAGATTGCCCTCAATTTTCAAAATGTAATTTCACCCGCCAAGCCGTGTAATTGCGTCCCATTCGAATTGGAGCGATTTGTAGAGGATTAATCGATGGTTTCCAACCTGGGGTGAAACGTCCTGTACCGCCCTACTAAACGAAACATTATCGCATCGCCCCACAATACCTAATTATTCGGTATTGAAGTAATTGCAGTGACGTGAGTTGTTTTCAATGGAGTTCCCGCTCCAGCCTCTGTAATTTGTTTGAATACATTAAAGGTTGCTCAAGTTTCTTTTCTGGTCCCCTTTCTGTATGCAGTCGGCGTTTCTATACGGCTTCCTAATGACGCCAAAGTTATTTTTTGGAAATAATTAAGAGAGCAGCCATGTTGGGTGAAGAACTGATGATCTCCTTAACTTGATTTAAATTGGTTCAGCCTCGGTCTCGGGTCTCTCACCCCGCATCTCGATCTCAAAAGTAATCAAGAAGAACATAAAACCTAGTGGTGGCCCAGGATGTTCAGAGGGGTTCTATTCATAAGAATTCTAACCTGGAGTTCATTAGGTAGGTGTTTATATATGTCAGTTTAGATGACTGTATAGCTCTTTTCCCTTCTCTCAATATGGGTAGAAATGTACCTTTTAATTTTTTCGGTGGATTGGTGTTAAGTACCAGGTGTTAAGAACTGAACTCAATGCAGAATGAGGGTTCAAGGTGGTGTCTACTAATTTCTTCTGCCACTTTGGTGTAGTGCAAAATGGGTTTCTAACATTCTGCAGGATCAGGAGAAACCATGACTACGAGTCGGTATGTATTTAATCCCGTTCTCTCCTTCGAAACAAAACCTGAAACTGATAAGATTTTACCTTAATAGTCATAACAACGTTTTCAGTTGAAGTTGGAGTTATGGGATATTATATAAATGGGAAAGTTGACGATGCAATATCTATGTATACTAGGTACCTACCTCTTGGTCGTGAATAGCTCCAGACCTGGATAATACGAACCGTTCGAGGGCTTGGGATCACAAGGGAGCACTAAATGACTCATGGTTTTGCGGGTCGGATAATATGATGTAGGACAACATAAAGACTAATGCTCGGGATGGCTCTTGGCTCACGACCAACACAATCCCACGTGCGTCTGTCGTGACAAGACTACTTGGCATTGTCTGGGCCTGCTGCTCATGCCGAGACATCTTTTCATCTGCGGAGCCCCTTCTCTGAATGCACGCTTCTTCCTCTGCTTGCATTCTCACTCGCGAGCCTGCGTTCCATCCGACTTCAAAACCCCCCCTTTATATTGTATGAAATGTATACATTCAGTTATATTTTAAAATGAAAACTTAATTAGCTTAAAATTTATACATCAGTTCAATTCATACCTTCAACCAATTGTCACGTCTAAGAACCTATTGTGCATTTTACTTTCCTCAGTGCACCTGAAAGGTGGAAGGATGGTTATTGTAATCTCCAGAAATCGGTTCGTTTCTGACCGACATCTGAACAACTTTCCTCTCGTTTTGGACAAAAATGTCTGTGCAAGTGAAGGAATGCATGCACACAAATTGTCAGGATTGTGGCCTCTACCAGAATTTCAGTATTTAAAAAAAATTCCGATTTCGTGGCTTCGTTCCTACGTATGAGGACGAACCAGCAGGAATTGCAGCCCTACAGTTCAATTATCTGGGGGAGAAACTAAGCAAAATAGATGAAAAAACATGGTTTTTAGCACATTTTTGACCTTACGCCCCAAAATCTGTGTAATGATTCATATGAAAGTCACAATATTTAAGTACTCTTGTATCAAGTCGAAACAACTCCCGACTTCCGATACCCCTCATCTGCATGAAAATATACTGAGGGCCGAAGTCAGCGTTAAAACCCACGAAAATATATCAATTTGTTGGGGTTTTGCGAAGCCTCGCACTTGATTTGTATACAAATCGCAAAGCACCTCAGCCTTGTTCAGTGATTCCGCAATTTGCGAGCCTGTTGAAATGTAATGCAATTTAAACGTTTCCTGAGCAAAGTAGGGCTTAACGTCAATATAATATTCTCTAGGATTCCAGAGTTCCACCCATCTTAATTCAATTAATCAATCAATCATTATATTTGTAAGACACCAACTGGTTATACATCGTCAACGTATGGAAAACAATATGTGGTACGTAAATAACAATACATTGAAACAATAATTATTATACCCTATTTATTGTCTACCTCCAAGTCTCTGAAAGAAAAACTCATCTACAGAGTACAGAGGGCACTTTCAAGGGAGATTCTGAGTTCCTTCTTCAGTCGCCTCAGAGGCAACTGTCTCATTCTTTCTGGAAGAGCATTGAACATTCTTGTCCCCATGTGGGTAATGTTAATTTTCTGGGACGTGGTCAGTCTGAGCAGGTCTGATGACTTGTCTTTATTCCTTGTGCTGCAGTTGTGGGACAGCGAGTGGAACTCTTCGGGGTTACTTTTCACGAACGTCAGCACTTCAATTACCACAACCGTCAGCAGCCCAAACCTTCTGAACTAAGGCCTGATTCATTATTGATCATCCTCTAATAGATAAATCGGATGCTTAAAAATCGAGTACTTTTATTCGTTATTCCTAATCCATATTCTCCCAACATTTGTCCCCAAAACCAGACAGTTCATCATACGTCTAGAGTGAGCTGCCTCACTTCTGGATATAAATGAATGATTCGCTCTCCTCGGCTCGAGTTCTCTTGACACATTTGCTCTTCTTCCTAATTCATACCTTATTATTATCTGACTTTTGGAGCGGTGTAAAAAATCCTAAGTGGTGCCAAAATGTCTGTACTATCAACACTCTTCACTTTTTACAGACTGTTATTGACAACTAGTAGAAGAATGTGTACTTTTTCGATGAACAGAAGGTTTGATTGGTAGGTTCGCATGAGTTTTTTATATTTATCGCCCTCGTCGAGTTTTGTTTCTATGGTGAGTGGGGACTTGACGACAAGTAGTGGTTCCCCCACGACGTTGCCTCGGATTGGAAAAAGACAATCACGATCGGAAACAGTTTGAAAACCTTCACAACTCGTCTCGATCTGGCCGTAATTCAATCCGACCGGATGATCCCAGTTCGGCATCAAAAGAATCGATTGGCATTCCTTCTCGATGGTTGTCGAAGGTGTCAAGTCCTCGAGTCGCCTGCTCTCGCATTGCTTCTTGATCGGCACCAGTTTGTGGCGACGTTCCTCAGGCCGGCTTATTCCATTATAATATTCTGTTCGATCGCCTCCACAACCGGACCTCGCCTTTTCTTTTGTGACACCCGCGTCGCGTACGTGGACAGCATTCTTATTATGTAGTTTGGTACTCCTGTATAAATATTACGTAGGTACCAGTCGGTGGTCCCAACCAACCGAGAGTATGGCGTTACTAGAAATTTTGCTTCCAATATATAAGGTTTGTTCGCAGTGACCTATTTACCGGTAAGAAACTGTTTGCAACCATGTTCGGGCGTTCGCAGTGACTTCTGATCATTTCTGACGGTTTATAGTATCCTTGCTGGTCCGTTCGCAGTGCCCTTCCATTTAGTCAGAAGACTTTTTGCTTGCAGCTTCTGACGATTTGGAAATAGGTGTTGGTCGCGCATGCACACTTCACTAGTTTTTCAATCGGTTAGTTAACGGTATGTCAGGGTGGGATTTAAAGACGGTCCTCGAGTTTCAAGGATACCTTGAGATGTTCTCCCCGAAGTTTGCAATAAGGATTCGGCTTCCTTGAATCCTTCGGAATCCTTGAAGACCATCTCAAGGTCTTCATTGAAACTCAAGGACCGTCTGTATAGCTTTGTTCGTAGTGACCAATTTATCGGCAAGAAACCGTTTGCAACCACTTTCGGGCGTGACTTCGGATTTAATTGTTTATAGTCCCTATCCATGCAGTGTAAAGACATAGGTACGCAGTGTCCTTCAAACCGGATTGAGGGCGGGATTTATAGACGGTCCTCGAGTTTCAAGGAGACCTTGAGATGGTCCCCTCGACATTTGGAATACGGATTCGGCTTAAAGAATCCTTGAAGACCATCTCAAGGTCTCCTTGATACTCGAGGACCGTCTATAAATCTCGCCCTGAACCTAGTTGTGGATCACTAGTTCGCACAGAAGAATTTTCACTTGCAGCTTCTGACATTTTGGATATAGGTTTTGGTTACGCATGCGCACTTTACTAGTTTTTATTCGGTTTGTAAACCACTTCCAGCCACTTCTAAATGACACTGCGAACAAACCTATTGGGTGGTGTCTCAAACCGTACCAAAAGAATTTGAAATCTTACATCACGAATGTACCATACTACAGGAGACCTCAAATTGTTTTGGTAAGTATGGTTTTGGACCACCATGAAGCATTGTTTATGTTCTATTGGAAGCTCCGCTCGCAGTCAACGTTTAAGAGTATTCTAAATAATTTTGGTTCCTTGTCCATCTGTCTGTGTCCGTGAATCCTTGCACATGCAAAAAACCTTCACTATTTTCAGGGATTGCAACGGCCCTAGATAGTCCCCTATGAATTTCATCGGTCGCAGCCTATGCGCAAACGTGAGATCCTCCAAACGTCAGTTTCTCGTGATCTAATGGTCCGATTTCGCTGAGGATAAAACGTTGGATGATTCATATTAATTTCATCAAAATCGGATCAGAAATAGCCGCTGCCCATGCGCAAACCTGAAATCCTATCCACTCCTATAACTTCCACGATTTTTCAACCTATTTAGATGATATTTTTAGGGACTGTGCACGTTAAATTGGGGAAGTTCGTGCGTGTAAAATTAGGACGTGATGCAATCTGGCGAATAGAACATTCAACGACACCAGAACGCTTAATCAGGTTAGATCCTTACAATTTGCTCCTCAGATCATAATAATTTCCGAACGGAAACATTGATTATGTCTCAGAATTGTAGACTGACAGCTCCCGTTACTGCCCTAAAAGTAGCTCCTTTCCAATAAAATCTCTACTGGAAACTTCTGTCCGCTCCCCGTTGAGTCTGCTTCCAAAAACCCGAAATTTGCGTTATTACTACAGATTTTCCGGTGGAACCACCTAAACGGCCAATCGGATTTCTGAACCGGTTGGCTTCATCCTGCATAAAACTCTTGATTCACGACTGAAGTTCCTAACTTAGGCTTTGGTGTCTCCATTCGAGCTGTCAACAAGTCGAAAAAGACTCCCATAAAATCCGTGGTTTTACCTGGACCTTTCTAACAGATCACATTAATATTGCGGTAAGACCCCGGGGGACGGTGTTTTGTAAATATTAATGGGTTATCACGACTAGAAGGACGAGTTTAGAGGGGGAAATAGATGGACTGAACAAATCGTTGTTTTTTCAGATTAAGTAGACTACAGAGTGAGAAGGGTGCTTATATGAATAATGACATCCCATTTTCGCTCTTTCAATTTTATGTTTTATTTCATTCGTTATTATTTGGCCTGACCTTCGACAGTACGAGAGGGAGATGAAGAAATCCTCTCATATATTAAAAATGAAAAATACAGTGTCCTTTCATGTGAAACACAAAACTATAAATACAATAAAAATAAATAGGTAGGTAGGTACTCTTAAAATTTAAACATACGTCTGCCAAATTGGGCAGGCTTTCTAACAGCGAAACATACATATGAGTGTAATACCCCATGCATCACTCAATATCCTTTCGTTTAACGAATTTTCAAAGAAAATTCAGGTATTGCAATGGCTTCAAAATTTTAATGTTGCAAAATTTCAAAAGTTTTCCAATGGAAATCCGTTTTGACCTTTCTAAAACGATTCCTAAAGTTAAACACTTTATGTACATATGTATATATATATATCACTCCAGACGATATCTGACCCTGGAATCGGTCTAAAAATTCCAAAAAAAAATTTAGAATGTCAATAATATCAAAAGAATGGATGAGTTCGTTGGCCAGAATTATTGCAACATCCCAAGGGGTCAAATTTTGAAATATGAGGGTAAAAAAATTTTTTTGAGGTTTTTTGTGTAAAATACCATCTTAAACAGGAACATAATTATGGTATAATTCGGAATCAGCGCAACATTTCCAATAAGAATCTCCCACCAAATTTGCTGAAATGATTCTTCGAAAATTCGCTCATCAACTCATGCTGCATGACTGGAACTTTTCACCCTTCCTACAGCAAATTTAGGAGTGGAGGAAATTGCCTGTCTCTTTCTATACTGCTGATTTATGTTTGTTGTTTCGCTATTAAAAATCTGGAAATATCGCGATTTCGGTCAGGAAAAAATCATGAAACTTAAACATTTAGATCTCCTTAAATGGTATCGTCTGCGCAGGCGCCAACGTGAATTTCCTGAAACACCAATTCTTTAGTTCCTATTGGACAGATTTAGCTTAAATTCGTAAGGTAGTTGGGGGCCGGCTCCTAGATGATTGTCTATGTGATGCATCAGTAGGAGCCACGGCGCATGTGAAAAAGCGAGAAAAAAATCGTTGGGAACTTAACCGGGAACGAATTCTCGATCGTGTTGACGTTTGTCAGCTTAGAAAACTAGTGTCACGATAGTAAAGATCATTATATCAATAATTAAAAGTACTAATTAATAGAAGACGTTTCTATTGGAGAAACAATGATTCATTTGCAACGGATCGAATTGTATTTTAAGACAAATTTTCTGAAAATGAAGCTTTTAACGGAGAACTATCGTGTATGAGAAATTTAAATTTTGTCTGCTTTTGTATTGTTATTTGGAATAAAATAGCACTGTTAATATCAAGAAAAAAATAATTTATCCTTCTGGTGTGGAGAAAACTTGGAAAAAGTTCCA
>JAEMON010000006.1:27340802-27359490 GCA_030264115.1 Lygus lineolaris
AGCCCTTGAAATAGCTTCATTTTCTTCGAAAATTCGCTAAAATAATGAGAATGCGCACACTTGCGCACGATCGCACTTTAGAGTTACATTCTTGGGTACTAACTGAACACACAGAAAAAAAAACTCCGTGTAATCAAGTGAATACCGCGACTTTTTTTCGATTTTTCGAATTTTTTATTTTTATTTTTTCCGTAAAATCGATGAAGGCCAATTTTAAATGAAGAGAATATTTTTAATTTTTCGGATACACAGCCTGAATGAAAATCAATAGTGGTTTAAGGCACCTGACGGTGGTACGTGAAACCGACTCATTGAATTGTTCAGAAAAATAATAAGCTGTAATTTTTTCTTTATACATAAATAGCTTCGAGGTCATTTCCAAGCAACTTCATTCTCATTCTGAAATCTAGGTAAATATACTCAGAATTGAGACATGTTCTCATCCAAGGATAACTCGTTCTATCCTTCAGTAATTTAGAGACCACCATGCTGTCGATTTCAAGGCATAAAAAAGAGGAAAGACCGACTTTTCTGAAGACGTGGATCTCAATCCAATGAATCCAGAACGTTAGTGCCTAAGTAGTCTCTACATGTAAGCTTGCCAGGAACTTTTTACGAGGCACCGCCGGTGGTATCGTAGTAGAGGATACAAGGGAAAAAAAAACTTGTTCTGGACTCGATCCGAACTGTTTCTCTATATTGCTTGTGGGAACGAGGCAACTGAGATAAGGTAGCGGTTGTACCTTCGTATACCGTACAACGCCTTGTTGATGATATTTTTTCAGTAAGGGCAGTCCATTGCGTGAACAAACCTCGTTCGCTGGCTGCATGGGGTGGGTTTAGAATGGAAGAAATCGTAAGAAAGAGCAACTCGAATAAATAGAATTTATGTCATTAAGGAGGACGATTCATCACGGCAAAAGAGCCATGGAGTCACAACACTTGAATAACCATGAGGAACGTGGATAAAAACTTGATTGATAATGATAACAAAAGTCTCTTCAAGGGCCAAGCACGGTCTCACTTCCCAAGGTTGGGGATCTTCCCTGTCGAAACCACAAGTGACCATTTCTGAAATTGCATAATTAAATTGGTTGTAATCATTAAGACCAGCTGGTAGATCACTATTAATTAGAATCATCCACCTTTAAATTCCGTGAAGCGATCAGTAATAATTTGTCAGGATGCAATACAGACAATAGTAAAAAAACAAAGGTACTTATTGTGAACGCTTTTCCATTCCAAGGTTATGAACGTTTTATAAAAGTTCGAAATGGCTCCATACCAAACGGGCTCATCAAATTATTCCTATCTTCATCTAGTGGTAAAAAGTTCCTTTCATGCAGCATGAGTTGATGAGCGAATTTTCAAAGAATAATTTTAACCGATTTGGTGGGTGATTCTTATAGGAAATTTCACGCTGATTCCGAATATAGGTACCATAATTATTAATTATGTTCCCTTGTGTAAGATGGTAATTTACACCAAAAACCTCAATAAACACGTTTTTTAGCGATCTGACTCTAAATGTTCAAAATTTGACCCCTTGGAGTACTCCAAAAATTCTGGCCAACGAACTCATCCTTTCTTTTGATATTATTGATATTTTGACATTTTTTTTGGATTTTTTATCTCGATTTCTCGGTCAGATATCGTCTGGAGTGACATATATATATTATATACAGGGTGATTCAGGACGAAAGCGAAAAAAAATTGGGTGAAACTAAACCCAAAATGGGGTGGAATGCCACCAACCGCAGTCCTTTGTACTTTGAAATTTTGAGCGTTTTTTTATGAAGGTGATTTTTCTGCTTCTTCCTCTACCCAAGGGTGGGGTTTTATAAATATGTATTCCAAAATCATAATTTCTACTTGCTCCTCTCGCATTTTGCATTTGAACGCTTTCTGAACAGTATTGGTTCCTTGTCTGTCAGTATAGTCAATTCCTACATTTGCAAAAAATTGGCCTCCCAACAATGTTACCTTCTGGAACTTTTTTGACTGCCTTCAAGAAAAGTGAATTTTACCTTCGGAACGCGTGTGAGGTTGAATAATTTGTACCCCCGAGGAACTCTATATTCCGTTTCCTAAATAAACTTACTCTAATATAACTCAGGTTTCTGAGGGATTTTCAAACAAGCACAAAATAGTGCATTTTTTCGGTAAACATGGGAATGGTGTGAAATTTCTATTAATTGGAAGGTCTTGGCAAATGGTAAATTTGGACAAGGAAGTTGCTCATTCAAGGTTTAGAAGCATGGAATAAAGCGTGCTTCTTTTTTTATGTAAATTTTTTGTTTTCAATGTAGTTTTTACAAAAACAGCGATTTCTCGACGTGTCCTGAGTCGTCCTGAAAACGGACTTTTCCCTCTTATTCTGGAACTTTTTTGACTGCCTTCAAGAAAAGTGAATTTTACCTTCGGAACGCGTGTGAGGTTGAATAATTTGTACCCCCGAGGAACTCTATATTCCGATTCCTGGGCTGCATAAGAAATAAAGAAAAATAAGCCGTGTAGCAGACTCCGAGACGAATCCGTGGCGAAGATGGTGATAGGAGATAGGCCCTCAGGCGTCGCCCCTCAGGCCTCACGCAGAACGAAACCAGTTCAGTCAATTATGTAGGTACTGATCTACCGAAGAATCTCCACGGAACAACGCGTGCACGTAATGGGCGACACGTAACCAAATATCAGCACAGTGAGCCTGGAATGCGTCCGGTTTAAACATTGTTATCAACTGGCTCGGCAGAGTCGAGAACGACTAGTCTTGGAGTTCGACTTCGAAGTATTACTCGGTTTTCCGAAGGCGGGATAATCAAAAGGAGGAAAAATTGTTTAGAAGTGATGGGAGCGATTTCGGTTGTCGGAATAGATGAGAGAACACGCCTCTAGCCAGAGGAACTGCTAGATGGCTGGGCTCTGGGTCATAATTATGACGAATTGTATACGTACTCGTAGATTGATAATATGGATCTTGTGAGTTAAAACTGAAAGGGAGTAAAATGGTGATATGAACTATATTTGCACGAGACCAAAGTTTTAGTTAGATTGATACTATGGATTCTATGAGTTCCGTTATTTGATAATCCCCAAAACAGATTTAACTGAAAGAGAGTAAAATGATGACTATGAGCTATATTGCATAATGAGACCAAAATGTTAGCTAGTCAAATTTTTGTCTAAATTTTTATTTCCTCACTAGGTACCCAATTTATTGTATTTATGATTGCCAGTTTTAAAAAATTGTACGATCGTGAAGAATTTTCTTTATTGTATGGATCAATCGGATTTTGGATATTATTATAATCTCAGATACCTTCTAAATAATTGGGAAGTGTCCATCTTCTCCGTTTAAAGTATCCATTTGACCGATTTCTATGGCATTGGCCGTCACCGTCGGAGTCTCGGCCGAGGCCTTATGTTTGCTTGTTCGCACTTATTATACAAAGTTCACTATTTGTATGTAAAAACGACCGATTTCGACCATCCAGAACACGAATACATCGACAAACTTTCGAAATTTCGACTCCTTCAGGTACCTACCTACTCGGATATGTGTGTAATGGATGTGCGTCCTGATTAATGATTAATTTATTTTCGTTTTTTTAAGGGTCCCACTTCGAGGAAAGTTTTATTTAGGAAAATGTGTGTACGCATTTCTGCGAACCGCCATTTCTACACGACCCAATGGTACAAGAAATCTGAAATTTTGGTGGTAGTGTGGGTAAGGCTCTTTTCTTATTCCCAAATTTTGTGAAATTCGCCGAGCCATTTAAGCCACGAATTACTCTGGACCAGATTTTTTTTGCAAAACGATGGGAAAGTTCCTGACCATTTACTACCCCCCTCTTTCACCTATAATCTATGGTCCATCGCGATCGAGACACAATAAATCCGTGCTACTTTAGGGATCAGGTGGTGTTATACCTTTCATTTCTACCTCCAGGTGACGTTGCAAGAGCTTGAATGAACTTATAAATTTGCGTATAACATAATCATGATGGTTGGGTAGAGTAAGTATGTAGAGCACATTAATGTGGGGGAATACACTATCACTTAGAACGTCTTTAAATACATCCATTATATCGTAACTAACGGATTGTGATAAACGCATCACCAGTTGAAGATACCGATTGGTTGTATGTGAAAATCATCAGAAATCCAGGTGTCGCAAAATCGATTTTGGTTGTTTTGAACGTGAGTCTCTAAATCGCGTTGCTACCACAAACATAGGAGTAACACAAAAACAATTATTCAACGTGGAGATCGCGTGCATCGCAAGTTTAATTCCATTAAAAATCCCAACCCGTGATCATCAATTTGGAGAAGGGCCTTCGACAAAAAACCGGGCACTGTTTTTCCATTCAAAATAATTTTACAGGTTTCCAAGAAACAAACTAGAAAAAACTAATGAGTGGTGCCCGAGCAAAGGTGATGTTCACAGCAGGGGTAGACTTGATTCTTGACGTGGGTAGAGAAACCGAAGAAACTGTCTTAAACATTAATTTGGTTTAAATCGTCCTGGTCTGATGTCGGGGTACCTGGAAGCCAACGGGGCGTCCTCCAAGAAGGCTTTTGATATGAGCTAATAACTACCTGAATAACTAGGTAGGTATCTGAAATGAAATGGTGTAGTGTTTCCTCTATTCTAGTTTGCTGGCTAAATTTCTTCACCTTCTCACTTGGATCATTGAATCAAATTTGTTCAGGAAGGGCTAAAAGCCAGCAAGTCAGTGAAAACGTTCATTTCCAAGAACATTGATTTTTCAACTGCTAAAAGTGACCATAGCTCAATGAAACTAGATTTTGGTTCTCATCAAAGGTGGATTTAGGTTTAGGGTGAATTTTCTGAAGCTCGACCTCATATGCTCAGGGATTAGAAGGGAGAATTTATTCTGCAAAACTTGCAGTATAAAGTAGAATTGACGATGATTTCTTCTCGGATTGACATAACTCTGCTCTTTGCACACTCCCTCTTACTATAGTCTGTGGATGGAATTCCCCCTTCCTATACCTACAATGCCAGTTCTGGCTACTGTAGTGGCTTGAGTGATCCATATCGCAACCCCATAGTGCAAAGGTATTTAAAGTCTGGATAAATCTTGCTAAGAACTTCTTTTCATTTACTTTTACGACTTGTATTTCGCCTAACCCCCTTCCCTAACAATATTTCCTATTATAATGTAATATTTATTGTTCCTGGTCTGAGCCTCACCTTGTCAGGCTCCCAAAAGCCGTCCCTGGTTCTTATTGGCTTTGGCATGGTTTCTCGTGCCTGTGTAGTGTAAGTAGGGGAACCTATGTAGTGTAGACAATATGAGTAAAGTAAGCAACTATTTCAGGCTGGATTTTCGTCCGTCTGCCGCATTGAATGTGTAAGGACTCATAAATACTTAGGTCTGTTTTTGGATGAAGAGCTAAATTGGAAATCACATATAGACTGTACGTATAAGATTAAGAAGTTTGTATATGTATGTTTTCTACAACATAAGGAACACTCTCCCGAAAGGTAAATTAGAAACAGTGTACTACAGCATGCTACAATCTGTATTGCAGTATAAGGAATAATAGCGTGGGGAGGTACTCTCTCACATAAATAAACTACATGTGCGGTAAACAATTATTCTGAAGAAAAAAAATGTCATCATTAGGTACCACGACAAACAGAATCTGGAAATTTGTTTGATATTGCCAAGGTTTTTACTGTCACAGAGTTGTACTTCAAGAGCCTGCTTCTTCAATTTCATGAGCACCCTCAAATAGTAAATGCACATCGTCCAACTGCATATATATAACTCGATCCGTAGCAGCAGGAAATGTAATAGCTCCCAGGCCTAAACTAACATTGATAACTCATAGTCCTTATTATATCAAATAATATATTATTCATGAAGCCCTTGAAATCTATATGAGAATACCTCAGCACTATTCCAGACCTATGTACAAAAAATTAATATTATCATGGTTGGTGAGTAAAGGAGTTACGGGCAGCGATGCGCTGCTGAATAGTATTTATGCTTGATCAATTAGTAAAGCTGCAATTAGTAGTAGTAATAGGATTAACATAGTGCTAATAATATTGTTGAAAAATTCAGGTATAGGTAGTATGTAGAAACAATAGATTACAATAGATTCAACAAAGATTACAGCCTAAAACATGTTTTAATCAAGTCAAATAAAAAACTGATATCACCACGTGATTCAGCGTCGAAAAATAATGAAATTTCATGTGCCACACTCTAGGTTCTCGAAAATCAGATTTTTGCGCAATTTCAAGGTTGAGCGATTTCCAGCGCTTGCCGGTAGGGTTGCGCGACTTGAAAAAAATCGATTGAGGTGTCAAACCTTCATGAAATTTTTCGTAGAATTCGAATCTGTAATAAAAAATGGGGGTTCTAATTTCAAATAACAAAGTTAGTGCGCATGCGCACGTGCGCAAAAATGTCTTTTTTGAGATCTACAGAAAAAAATAAGAGGGGTTACCATTTGGAATTTTCCTCCAACCCATTTATCAAGGAAGTTAGAGGGATGGTCTTCGTTATCTGGTACACCCTGTATATAGATATAAAAATGTGTTAAAGTTCAGGAATCGTTTTAGAATGGTACGAAACGGATTTCCATGAAGACAATTTTTAAAAATTTGCATTACAAAAATTTTGAAGCCATTGCAATTTCTTCATTTTCTTCGCTAGTATTGGCGTAAATATTCTATTCAGGATTCCGTAACCCGCCATCAAATCAAGTCCCTACTAATTGCGCAATGTCAAGAACTCGGAAAGGAAGTTGTAAAGCCGAGCTCCTCGGGTAGGTTCCTTAACTTCTGGGACACAACTCAGAAGGCCCTTACTTTTCAATGACCTCCGTCAGAACTCCAGTAATTGCGTTTTACGAGTGTACGCGGTGCCCCGCGCAACACTGATTACGGTGACTTCCCCGCATAGAAGCCATATAACGTCGGCCTCAGAGGGTTACAACCGTTTCAAACAGGTACGAGGCGATTCCGAAGTCGGAGTTCCGACGTTATGACCTGCTGGTAGTACGAAGCTCTGTAAGGTTATCGTCTTCCTCGATTAGGTGTAATAACTTCTAGTTGGACCGAACCATAAGAATCACTACCCAGAAGGACCTCTTCATTAGAGGTTGATGGGTGCTGGATCGGGCTGCATACCTTCCCCTTCCACGATACCATCTCCTCCACATTATCAAGTTCTTTCCGACAAATTGGAGTCTTCCACTCTTTTCAGGAAATTAGAGTAACAATGGAGAGAGAATCAATTATTCAGGTATCAGTTCTGTTTCATTTCCTGAAAAGATCCAACATAAATATTGATTCTTCCTTGAGGAGAGCTTTGGAATGGTTTATTGTATTTTTTCCTGGATTTAAGTGCTTCTGCTACATTTTTGTGGTGTGCATATATCATATATAAAATTCTCGTGTCACAGTTTTCGTTGTCATACTCCTCCGAAACGGCTTGACCGATTTTGATGAAATTTTTTATGCTTATCCGGTATCTATGAGAATCGGCCAACATCTATTTTTCATCCCCCTAAATGTTAGGGGTAGTCCACCCCTAAATTTTTTTATTTATTTTTTAGACAAAATTTTTAATTTCTATTTTTTTATGATACAACATACAAAAATACATACAATCCTCAATTTTCACCCTTCTACGATCAATCATTATTTTTTAATAAGGGCTCTGTCCCACTGTCACGCGAGCGAAGCGAGCGTTTGGGATCTGGACAACCAACCGTCTAGAAATCCGGCCGTCTAGAAGTAACCGGCTAGAGATCATTTATATATATGGCAAAACAACGTTTGCCGGGTCAGCTAGTATCATATATACATATGAAATGAAATTAAATTTATTTGTTCTGGTACAAAACAAACATAGTACAATACAAAACAAGAAGGTTCGTAAGTATTACTAAAATATCGAAAATAAATATAGTTTGTATTATAGGTAGGTGCATGGTTGACATAGAAGGGCAATGTAGGCCTATAAGCATAGCTTGTGATGGCCTACATGAGTCGAGCTTCTGCCTTTATTATATTAATTTAGTAGGTACTAAGTTAATGATTTAGTTTTCTTAGTTCATTCGTAATAATTCTTCTTAATTTAAATGCATTTTTCATTTTCTTCAGACTCTTTCACAATTCCTTCAAAATCTCCCTGAATTACATATTTCCTTGTGCCTATGGTGGATCAATTTAGTTTATATGTGGGATATCGCACTTTCAAGGATGATGAGATTATGGTGATATTAGTAGTTATTGATGCGAAAAAACTGGAATGTGATGGAAAATAAGGAGAAACCGAGGGATCTTACCATCTGAACTAGGTACTCTCTTTATTATTAGTTATCTCTTGGAGAAAGCTGCAGCCTGCACTGGAACGAGGACTGCGAGAGACCTCCTTCACGATAGAACCACTCATTGGGGGTTCCAGCACTCACTGTCCTGTTCTTCCTTGTGTCTATAAATCAATGTATTTCGTATAGGCTTTGATATAGATGATTTAGCAAGGAAATTTGGGTCTCAAGAGTGATCTTGGTGTTTTGATCTAAACGGTTTGGACGAATTTTCCAAGCTTCTTGGTTATTCAGTAAACATCCTCTTGAGTGTCAGGATAGCACCTCTCTGATCGTGGTCTAAACTCCGTAAGGTTACTAGTCGTACTCGATTAGGTGTAATAACTTCTAATTGGGTCGAACCGTAAGAATCTACTCAGACCTGCTCTTTGATAGAATCTTTCTAACTCTTCATTAGAGGTCGAACGAGTTAGGCTGGGTTTCTAGAGCTGAGTGCATACCACGATACCATCACTTCTTGATCTTTCCGACAAAAGAGAACCGTCCCAATCTTTTCAACCTAATTGGTGGCTACCTTAAATCATGAGGGAATTCATTCTTGTAATAGAGAAGAGAGAAACCTCCCCATTACGTAAAGAGGGTTGGTGTCAAAAGTCCAACTTTGATTATAAAATAAAATCGCTATAAAAGGTTTGGTGGTGCCCACTTTGGAAATGGGGGAAAATAAGTAAATATCCCTTTTAGGTATTGTGATGATGGATAGGTTTTACCATTTTCCGTTCAGGAAAGCACGATTTTGGAGTCTTCATTTATTTGGTAGTTGATTAGATAGGTACATATGTTTCGGTTGGCTCAGCCACTTTCTTCAGCCTTAAAATGAAATCACATCAAATAGGTAAGATGTTCAAAAAGTTAGTTATTAATTTAATATGATAAAAATGTAAATGTTTATATAAACTATAAGTAACTGGAATATTTATATAATTTATATTTTTATATATATGTATATATCTTACCTATTTGTAGTGATTTAATTTTAAGGCTGAAGAAAGTGGCTGAGTCCATTCTTTTAAGGTATGGGAAATGTGGTATAATTCGGAACCAACTAGAAATGACCTATAACAATTGTCCACCATAATAACTTTAATAAGATTTTATTAAGTCGAAAATCGCAACAACAAAAATGGTTTAAATTCTCCCAAATATGCTGGGAAGTGATCGTTTTTAGCGAATTGTCCAAGAAAATGAAGCCATTGCAATGGCTTCAAAATTTTTGTAATCAAAATGTTTGAAAATTTTCTTCATGGAAATCCGTTTCAAACCATTCTAAAACGATTCTTAAAATTTAACACTTTTTCATATGTATATATTTATGTATATTTATTATA
The DNA here is from genome assembly GCA_030264115.1 of Lygus lineolaris. Classification (NCBI taxonomy): domain Eukaryota; kingdom Metazoa; phylum Arthropoda; class Insecta; order Hemiptera; family Miridae; genus Lygus; species Lygus lineolaris. Next base: position 27,350,504 of record JAEMON010000006.1, read on the forward strand.
TTTATTTTGAACATGAATTTGGAATCATGGTTGATAGATATCTTATTTGAGAGTAGGTTACTTGTGTCTTCAAGTAGGTATACACGGTCGAATTGTCACCCATGTAGCAGCCTTTTTTTACCGTCTGGCGCCAAATAATGATCTACATCGTCCTCCGTACTAAATAAATTACCTTTTTATTCATTACTAACATTCTCGTTCTCCAACAATCAGAAGCGAAGCTAAAATAATGTTCGAGGTTTTTTTCAAATACATCTGATTAAAAACGTCTCCCAAGGCACATTAGTAATGCAGCATGTAACTCGCAATGCAGCACTGACACTCTCTTGTATCTGCTGTTTCTTAATTTGGAATGGAGATGTGAAAACAGGTTCTAATGTAATTCTTGGGAATTAATTGCCGAAAGACTGTTTAGTTGCTAAATTTCTTTCTAAATGTTACTCTTTCATCTTTTTTTTTTTGCAATTCAACTGGTGAAATAAAACTTGTGGTTGTCTTTTTCAGTGGTGGACGGTTCATGGGGATCGGCGAGAAAATACGTCTTCCAGATGATGTGACTATGGGATATATCATTGGTAAGAAACCTCTCGATACCTACTTACAGTTACAATTTACCCTATTAGGAACTTGCTGCTTAATCCGTGCGTTGCACCTTGCACAGTTTAGTAATCAGTTCAAATTGATACCTATTCCAATGGTTTTTTTTTTAATCGGTCGATGGTCAATAATTCTGGATGATTGACCTCACCAGTCGGTTTGTTATCTTCGTTTTATTCAGCAATATTTCGGTGCCATTGATCGTCACCCTCTTCAGGCATGGATATCACCTGTGTACAACGAGATCATAACATTATGAACGTATTCCTAATAGCTGGCTTTGTTGGTAAATTAATACTTTCTATAGGTAGGTACCAGCTGTGATCGCTTAAGCTAAAAGCCTAAGGTTATAATTATAGGTGATCTTATAGTTAAAGAGTAAAAGTCTTCAAAAATAAACTCGAAATGCATAGCGACAAAATCAAAAGGTGTTTATTTTTGAAGACTTTTACTCTTTAACTATAAGATCACCTATAATTATAACCTTAGGCTTTTAGCTTAAGCGATCACAGCTGGTACCTACCTATAGAAAGTATTTAGATCATAACATCTTACTATATAACCTTATTAACCTATATCTTAACCTACTATTAACCTATATCTTACTTATAACTACCTAGGACTACCTAAAATTGATCACAGTGAGCATAAAATCACAGTGTAATGTATACGGAAATGTTTTTTTTTTTAATATTTGTTTTTTTGTACATATATATTTCCATGTACATTGCACTGTGATTTCACGCTCACTGTGATCAATTTTAGGTAGTCGTAGGTAGTTAGTAAGATGTTATGATCTTGTTGTACACAGGTGATATCCATGCCTGAAGAGGGTGACGATCAATGGCACCGAAATATTGCTGAATAAAACAAAGATAACAAACCTTCCTGAATTATTGATACCTACGTTGAAATAACCTGCGGTAGAAGTTGGGAAAAGACATCTTGTCCCCGCCCTCTATATTCATCGGAAATCCTTGATTAACGCCAATGGGGAACTTCCTTTTATTTTTATCGTTTCAGTCATGCAGCATGAGTAGATGAGCTAATTTTCGAAGAATCATTTTAATCGATGTTGTGGGAGATTTTGCAATGATTCTGAATTAGTTATATCATAATTGTGTTTCCGTGTTGTTTGAGATGGTAATTTTCACCCAAAACCTCAAAAAACACGTTTATTGACCCTCAATTTTCAAAATTTGAAGTAGGGATAATCCAAAAATTCACCCCAACGAACAACTCATCTTTCTTGAATATTGACATTTTGAATTGTTTTTTGGATTTTTTAAATCTATCCTGGGGTCAGATATTATCTGGAGGGGAAACTTCAGAAATCGGTTTAGAATGGTCTAAAACGGATTTCCATGGAGACAATTTTTAGAATTTTGATGCCATTGTAATAGCTGAATTCTCTTCGAAAATTTGCCAAAAGTCTAACTCGAAATCAGATCCCGACTCGGTAGTGTTCAAGTTGTTCTTGTGTCTGATCTTCTGTTGTTAGAACTATGAAAGTAGGAAGAGAGAAGAAGTTCCTTGTACCTTCTCATATTACAACACAGGTCTGTTCTAATTAGTTATGGTGATGGGAATATTCGAAATTTCAGCTGCGCAGAACCTTCTTGCGCACACCTGTGACTAATATTCAACTCTTATATATTTCCCCTCTGTTCCAACTGGTTTGTGGGCAACTTACCCTACTGATAAGAACTGGAATCCCGTTCTCGCATGTTCAGTTCGAAGATAGGTACAATTATAGGTACATTTTCAAGCCGACCTGAGGTCTGATGGAAAATAAATGTGGAATTGCATGATTCTGTTCGAGATTCAGGATTTTATTGATATTATAATGAATAGTCAAATAGGAATCCGAAATAAATCTATTATTTTTTATTAATAACACGCACCTCTTAACTAATAATAACTGACTATTTTTCGAAGGCCCCATCGCGTTTCATCGGACATCATGCTCATGATTTATGTAATTCTTCACATTGTGACTTGTTAGCATTCGGTGAGTTTGGGAGAATGGACGAATTAGGACTCGTTATTAAGAACGTTTGTGAATCATAAGGCCCCTTATATTTTGATTTTCTTAATACCTGACGTTGATATTTCGTTTTTCAGAGCATTTACTGAAGAAACCTTTGACCGTCATCGACCAATTCCACTCCCACCTGGAACCCATGAAGTTCATTCGCCCAGATACGTTCCACGACCAGGTTTGTTAATTTATTACCATTCAATAATGAAATTACAATTTTTTCCTTCCGAGCCTAGCAAAGGTAACGGAAGCTTTGTTTTCACTTTCGGGATCGAACAAATTTTGTCCTCCAAGATTGAAATTTCCGCTCGAATTTATCGTGTCACAAATTTGGTTCCGTGTCTGTCAGTCCTCAAATTTTTTTACAGCCATAACTTCCAGAGTTTTCATCTGATTTCGTTCAAATTTTAAGGGATTGTGCGGGTAGGGTCCCCTTGAGGTCCCACATGAATTTCATCTTGATTGAATCAACGGTACGCTCTACACATGCGCTAACGTGAAATTCGTCAAACAGGCATAACTTACACAGTTTTGATTCAATTTCGCTCAAGTTTTTAGGGACTATGCGGGGAATGAGGTCCCATATGAATTTCATCATGATCGAACCAATGGCAGACACTGCGCATGCGCTAACGTAGAATTCACTATATTTCGTTTATTACAGCCCTGATAACCACAGTTTCCATACGATTTCGTTCAACTTTTCTTGGACGCGAGGAAGCTATGTGCCATTGCCACTCGCCAGAGGATTCTTAAATGTCCACCCTTTGATCCTTTTCAAAATTCATAATACTTCGGGCTAATGTGGGAAACTAGGTGTAGGTATGAAATAACGTTCAAAGATTGTGGCCTAGAGGTCCCCTATGAATTTCTTAGCTTTTGGATAAATCATATTCATAGCCCAGGCAGCTGAGGTTTTTGGTTCCTAAAAATTCCGAACAAGCAGGAATTCGTTTTAATCGATGTTGTTCCACTCCAATATGAGGGATTAAAATTTTGCGAAAGTTTTCTAGTTGGGCTTAACTTTTTGGGGCTAAAAACCTCGAAATTTTCGACCTTTTTGGGGGTTTTCGCTTATAACTCGTCAAGGAAGCATCATACAGAAAAAATCATTTCTACTAAATGAAATAGCATTAAATTTCGCGTTGATAGACCTACTAAAACATCAAAATCGGGTCAGCCGCAATCGCTCGTTGAAAAAGAGCTTTTTTCAACTTTTTCCAAAAACAGCATTTCCGGCACTTTCAAGAGCTTATAACTTCTAAACGGTCATTCCAATCAACAAACGTTATGGAGTGAAAGTTGTTTAGAATCTAATTTCACATTTGGAAACCACATTGAGATCCACCGAACAGTGCCTGCAGTACCGCTAGCTGGCAGTAACATGTCAAAAACTAGAGGAATAAGGCGGCACCTCCCTGACAACGAAAACCACGTTTTTTCACAACAACTGGCACAACTCTCACTCTATGGCTTTTGTTGACAACGATGTGACAACGAAAAACTACATTTTTTCACAACAACAACAACAACAACTTGAACAACTTTCACTCTATGACTTTTGTTAACAACGATGTGACAACGAAAAACCACGTTTTTTGACGACAACAGCAACTTGAACAACTTTCACTCAATGACTTTTGTTGACAACGGTGTGACAGCGAAAAACTACGTTTTTTCCACAACAACTTGAACAACTTTCACTCTATGACTTTTGTTGATTGGAGTGACCGTTTAGAAGTTTTAGCTGTTGAAAGTGCCGGAAATGCTTTTTTTGAAAGTTGGAAAAAATAGCCCTTTTTCATCGAGCAATTGCGGCTGAACCGATTTTGATGTGTCATTTGACGCTAAATTTAATGCTCTTTCATTTAGTAAAATGATTTTTTCTGTATGATGCTTCCTTAACAATTTATAAGCGAAAAACCACAAAAAGGTCGACAATTTCGAGGGTTTTAGCCCCCCAAAAGTTAAGCCCAACCCGAAAACTTTCGCAGAGTTCTAATCCCTCATATTAGAGTGGAACAACACCGATTAGAATGATTTCCAGCTTGTTCGGAATTTTTAGGAACCAAATATCCTAAGCTTCCTGGGCCATCAGTAGACGAGTGGAATTTTCCGAATAACGATTTCTTTCACCATTTGATTGTCAAATTCTGCTAAAATCAGGATCATAGTCAGGAATTCCGGGGATATTTAAAGTTTTTTAGGCTTTCTATGAGTTTCTTACCGGTTAAGATTTATTTAAATTACCTACAGGTACGTTCATATCATTGAGGGGGGAAGGAGGGTAAATAAAAATATTTAGAGGATACCTAACGATTCCCAATGTTCCACCCTTCCCTTCCTCTTCTAAAATCTCTTCTGCAATTATTAGATAAGCAGTACTTCAATTCTAACTTGATTCTTAGTTTTCACGGTTCGAAACTTCGGGAGCGGCAACTTTTGACATTTTACCACCGAACCGGTAGCTTGGGCGATTAAAGCCCCCGCAGTCCGGGGGTGGAAAAAACGTAGAAGTCGAGGGCTAAAAGTAGTTTTTAATTACAGCCTGTCGAAGAGGAAGGATATTGGCTGAGGAAGGTCCACTCTGGAGCCGAAAGCCCCTCCTTGGCCGGGAAAGGAGAACTCTGATGATAGTGATTAGGCGAATGTAGATCTTCGATATCCCGTTCAAATCAACTTTTTTTCTCAATTCGAGAGCAGCGTATCGGCCTTGATTTCAAGAATCTTTTCGAAATTGATGTGTTCCAATCTAATCCGTACAAAAACCGAAGATGGAAAGGCAACATTACCTACCACTACCAGCCCATCGTAACATGATAAACCCCACCTGTTATAAAGAATGTTGAAAATATCACACGCTACAACGCGAGAATATGCATGAAACAGGTTAATAAATTGACTTTAGCGTCCCACCACTTGATTCGTATGCAATCAATTATTTTTAATCACAGCCAAATGCACTGGCCAATAAAAAGAAGTAAGTCGCCGAAGGATTCAGGCCTTTTTAGCACTTTGAGCGCCAGGCCGAAAAAAAAAGGAAGTTCCCCCCAAGCCACGCCAGTTGGGGGTAGGTCACACCCCCAAACCGTTTTTTTCAATTTTATTACATGACCGACCCTCTATTCCGTTTTTATTAATTTCTCCGCCATGATCAATATGTAATTCAGCCAAAGTGGCGGTTGTATGAAATTGAAAAAGGTACACGTGGCCTCTGCTGTGAAATCATGTTTTTTCCCCGGTCCAGGGCCAGTTTGTATACGTATGATACAAGTTATTTTCCCCGAGTTACCAGCGAGAAATTAGAAAATAAGACTTCATTCAACAGTTTATTGAAAAATTAGAAATTGAGGAAAAAACCTCATTGTTTTTGTTCGGGTTCTGCGGTTGACAAGGAATTTGTCACTTGTTGCTTATCAGGTTGTCATTGTTGTTGTTGTAATGTTTGCTGGGGCGAACAGTGATAACAGGCGAAGAACATGGGCGAACAGTGATGGGGCCAACAGTAGCTAAGTGATAGTGTGATCCAGACAAGGTGACTACTCGAGTGTATTACGTGGATCCGGGCTAGTTGAATAGAAAACAAGTCACTTCACTTTCACTAGTTTAATTAATTCAAGTAATTAATTTAAAAAGGCAATTAAACTCGGAGGTACACACACAATGGCGGGGAGGAACTATGAAAAGATATCTAGTTGATAAGAGATATGAACAGACGCACTCTAGCGGAGCTTTCTCAGTCATATTATTCAACTGCTACATAAGTTACTATCCTTAACAGAGTGAGATCAATGATAAACTCGCATCAGGATGCTGCAAAGAGCTTCAAACCGACCCCCAACTCTTGTATCGTTTTGATACAATGGCCTCCTGGTGTGAACTAGGATTGTATCAGATTGATACGCGTGGCGCCTGGGTGACAACTTGATTGTATCAATTTTGTACGTATTGCGCTCTAAGTGCTAGGGGTTCTCGAGGGTGCTAAATCCGAAAATTGGCGTTTTTTTTTTTTAGCATGCTGTCACATGCACTAGGCGTACCCACCCATGATTCAGCAACAAAACACCATACCTATCACTTGAAAATTTTGATTTTGGAGGACTTATTTTTTTTCTTGCACGAATAGATAGCTTCCTACCTTCGGCGGCGAGGAAGCAAAATCAAGAGATCCAGCATGTGCGAATTTTCAAAGAATCATTTTAAACCCATTTTGTGAGTGATTCTTATAGGAAATTTTGCGACAATTCCGAATATAGGTACCATGTATTTCTATGTTTAAAATGATAGGTTACACCAAAATCCTCAAAAACACGTTTTTTTACCTTTAATTTTAAAATGTTGACTCCTAAGACTACTCTATAAATTCTGGCCAACTACCTAACTCATTCTTCTTTTACTAGTATTGAAGTTTCAAATTTTGTGGATTCTTTAGATCGATCCTAGGGTCATAATATCGTCTGGTTTTTGTAGTAGTTGCCATTTAGATAATCCAGAAGCATAAAACAAGTGAATTGGAAGGAAAATAAAATTCCGGATATTTAAGTTGCGGAACATTCCCCATAAAATCCTTCCCTTTGTCCATCACTGTTTAAGACAGTGCACATCCAATAAAGGTATATAAATATAAAAGATTCTTTAGTCAGCTCATTCCATGTTATTCTCTTTCACTGTTATGTTTTTTTGATGACCCCTAAGTCATGGTGAACGTAATATGAGTTCTAAACAGTAAAAGGTGTCAATGGAATAAATAAGAGGCCAAGGGGTCCTTAGCAATATCTCAGTCCTAACAATTTATTTCTCTCTTTTGAATTCACGAAAAACCAAGAATACAGGCTAGGCGGTGCCTTACCTTGTCCTGCTTGTACCTTTGGGAATCACAGATTTGAAAATAATGTCACAGATTAGGGCAGCTGCAATAAGTTTTTCCATCTGTTTCAGATCACATTTAGTTATTCGAGGTACTCGAAAGACGAAATGAACGTGGTGCGGATTGATGGATTCGACACGAGAATCGATCCAACTAGGTGAGTGAAAAAGTCACGTTGCTGTGAAAACCATATATTGGTATCTAGAGTTCTGGTTTGTTATTTTCAAGTATGAATCTTTGAAATCGAGTACGAACAAAAAAATGCAGGCTGTTTATGAGTGAGGGAGGTTACTACTTTACTCCCATCACGAAATTTTTTTAACAGTTTACTCCACTCTTAATGTTGGACAGTTTACTCCCTAAGAAAAGTTTACTCCCCTCTTAATGTTGGACAGTTTACTCCCCTCTAAATGTTGGACAGTTTACTCCCCTCTTAATGTTGGACAGTTTACTCCCCTCTTAATGTTGGACAGTTTACTCCTTAAAGCCAGTTTACTCCCCTCTTAATGTTGGACAGTTTACTCCCCTCTTAATGTTGGACAGTTTAATCCTTAAAGCCAGTTTACTCCCCTCTTAATGTTGGACAGTTTACTCCCCTCTTAATGTTGGACAGTTTACTCCCCTCTTAATGTTGGACCTCGCAAAGGACAGTTGACTGCCATCACCTTAGGACACTTTACCCCTACTGTGAATAACAAAGAATCAGTGATGAATGCATAAATTATTAAAATCGTGAAACATGGATGTATAGGTTTGCCAAGTCGAATTCAGAACTTTTCATACCAAAATATTCATGTTATTAAGCTGTATACCAACTTCCTTACTACTGGATAGGTATGAAGCTGGGACTCGATGAAAAAAGTCATCATAGCTCACAAATTGCATTGTATGTAAGAATTATTACTCGTTAAAAAAAAATCCAAACGAGGTATTTTTTAGGATTCATTAAAACCCGTCTCGTCGATGAATTCTCGTCTCGTCTTCTTCCGACCTTCTGGTGACCAATTTGTGCACGTCGTGGCATAATATTTCCTTTACTAGAGATTTTCAGAAGTTATTTTCAAGGCGAGTCGTTGTATAAATAATTTCATTTCGATACCTTTTTGGGAGGAGCAGGCTAAGATGGGCGAGGGATTTTTTGAAAACCTGGTCAGGTAGATTCAGATTCACTCAGGTCTGAATTTGGTTTGGAAAATTTCGAATTTGGTTTGGAAAATTCTGATTTTGGTTTGAAAATTCTGAATTTGGTTTGGAAAATTCTGATTTTGGTTTGAAAATTCTGAATTTTGTTTGGAAAATTCTGAATTTGGTTTGGAAAATTCTGAATTTGGTTTGGAAAATTCTGAATTTGGTTTGAAAATTCTGAATTTGACTTGGATAACATACGTAAAACGATAAAAAATTTACCTAGATGATAGATGGGTTTTTAGGTACGGTGGGGACATATTAGAGAGTTTGTGCCACGGTGCGGACGCCGTAGTG
>JAEMON010000006.1:27392672-27405994 GCA_030264115.1 Lygus lineolaris
AGTGAGGTATCCTGTAGGATACTTTGCCAAACGAAGGGCTAGACAGTAGATCACCTATGAATCTCATCGTCGCTAGACGAATGGTATCTCAAATCCTTGAAATCAATACGCCCCTATGTACTAGCTGGTTAACCTGTGCATTGCACAGGATAGTTTACTGATCAGTTGGAATCGATACCTACGTTGTGCAAACCGACACAAGGGTGTAACCCTGTTGTCCCCATCATAGAGGTGGGCGATACTGTGAATTTTCAGTAATAGGTTACGCTGATACTGCTACTGAGAAATAATAGGTTATATTAATAGGTGATTCTTGTAGCAGTGTGATTAGCATGGAAGCAGGAATCCTTCTTCCATGGATATACGTATGTTGTTGTTTCGTTATTAGCTATTTGGGGCTGTAAGCTGTGATGTGTCACCTCTCAAAGCTGTGAATGAACAGTGGAGTTATATTTTGCTAATTATGAATCCATTTTAGAGTACCTACCACCTATATATTTACGGGTACCTGCTTATATATTGTGGAAAATACTGTCTTGAAATTCCTCAAAAATATCACGGTGCGGTGAGTTTCTTTTGGGGGAATAAGTGATTTGGTATGGGTGGGATAGGCGACCGAAAACAGTGATCACAGTTCATAGATATACCTGGTGAATTAAACTGTGAAAGTGATCTGTTATTACTCGTTGGAATGGACTCTTGACTGTGAATTTCACAGTGTGAAATGAATAGAAAAGAATATAATTTATTGTCAAGAATAGGTACCCAGGCAGTGAGTCGGACAAACGTCGAAAATAATTTTAAAAGTGTGCAGGTACAAAACAATTCAGTACATAAATAATTATAAAAATTGCCTACCTACAAGAAAAAAGACATCAACAGTGTAGAACTCATTTATCAATAAAAATCTCTTCAAGTTTTCCTTAATTACACTGGATGACTTGCACCAGTCACAAATCTTAGACTGCAGGTATTGCACATAGTGATTATAGAGGCGGAGTGCATTGTAGAACGGTCCCCTCTTCAAGAATGTCAATCTGTGCTGAGGCAACTCCATTAGGGCGGCACCAAAACGCGTATCATGCTGGTGGGAAGGTTTTTGGTGGTGGAATGTGAATGGAAAAGAGTGATTTAGGATGGAGGATAGGAAGATGGACTGATTTGGGAATGGAGTTGCAGACCCCACTAAAGGCGCGTCCACACTATGTCGAATCAGGCCGGTCGACACCTTCGATTCGACAAGATGTCCACACTGCTCTGGTAGTGTGTACCTGTTGAATTGCCGATCAGTATCGAATCATCCGACGTGAGGGAAAGATTGGCGATTTCGGTGATTTCCAATGCCATTATGTTGAGTGATGATGATGATGTTGTTTTAGCAGCTTCTGCTGCAATAGTTATCGCAGTAGCAGCAGGGGAACAACGTGCTCGACTCCCTCGGAGGTTTTGGATTCGCCCAAGCATCGGTCGGGGAAGAAAAAAGTACAGGGCTCGCGAATTCATGAAAGATTTGTTGCTGGACGAGGTTGACGAATCAAATCTTGATTACCGGAATGACGTGGGATTCCGCAACTTGTTCAGGATGAAAAGTTCTGATTTCGAAACCAAAACAAAAATATTAATAAACAGAAAAATCCACTAGGTACGAGAGGAAAACTCAAAGTGCGCAACAAGTTGTGCATGCGAAAAGGCTTCGAACGTCGACTGAACGTCAATCGACGCGTCCACACTATGAACTTTGATTCGAGTCGGGTCGACTTCCTTTGTTCTGGACCGCCTCGAGAGCGATCGGATTCGTCTCGTTCGATTCGACTTTCAACATGTTGCTGAGGTCGAACGGTACGTCCACACTTATTCGACTTTGTCGATCGACTCAGGTCGAATGATGTCGAACGGCTTGATTCGACATAGTGTGGACGCTCCTTAAGAGCTGCCAGCTTCATGGAAGTAGAAAGTCTTCCTACTTCCATGTCCAAGGAACATTGATATTTTATTAGTGAAATATCCACGATGAAAGTAGAAACCAACCCCCACGAAAAAGGGAGAGAAACTATTTTTTCTCCGCCTGTTCTTTATGCATGTATCCTGTTCTGTGCTATTTCTACTTCCATGCTTTTATTAACCTTCCCTCGTGTTCGTGGTACGAGTACATTGCTACGTTTATAGCTGGGGTTTTGATTTAGCAGGTGATTGGGAACACCGCTACTTTCTTGTAATAGGTGATTTTATGCTGTGAAGTGAATTCTGTCCCATCTCTACCCCATCATCTACCCCCATCAATCATATTTACGTAGGTACGATTTATAGTATACGTGTATGTACACTGGATATACCTTACTTCTCCCCCCTAAACTCCCCTCCAGCTTAATGTGTAGAACTTTCCAATTGTCTCACATTCTGTTTTGTGTGTGAGTGATATGTTGTATGTCGAAATTTTAAATCATGCATGGGGACGTGGTATTCAAAAACCCTGGATTTATGTATTCCACAATATCCTACAAAACTCCCCCTAGGGCTCAAAGTGGCAGAAACCACCGGATCAATTATCATTTGACCTCTGTCGCTTTGAAAACGGAACAAACAGGTGGACGGGCAGACAGGAAAATTGAGATGATGCCAATCGTCTTCAAGCAGCATGAAATTGAAAGGAAAAGCAACTTTAAGTTCATGATTATAATCAATGTAGGGTTGGACTGACAGAATTACGATTTTATTATTATACCTATATATTCAATATCTTTACTCCTTCCATTTCCTGAGAGAATAATACACATTGGTGCCTACCTAGGGAGCCTCTAACCTAAGAGGTCTAGAGGTCGTAGTCCCCTCAGAATGGTGTTTCCGCCTCCAAGATTTTAGAAAAGTTTAAATAACTTAATCAAGTTCACCTGAAAAAACCATGTTTCCCACATTTATGCTACTTTTTGAACCATCTACAAGGCAGGGACCTACACCAAACCCTCCAGCAAAAGAGCCGATAATGCCTCTTTCTGGATACCTAGCCACACTAAATTGGTGGAGATCGCCTTCATTTCACGTATAAATCTGTCAAGAAACATGAAGTATGCAGGGACTTTTCCTTTTTCACTGGCCTTTATAGTCGTACTAACTCTAAGGGCACCAGAATAAGACCTATGAAGATGAACAAAGCTCCACAAGGCCTGCGGGCGAATCCTATTCTTATCTCCAATTCTACTTTTATCTTGAATCCTACGCGTATCTGCATGTCAATAACACTCACGTGACATGCAGTGTGTCACATCCATTGAGCAATTCTACTGTAAGGCAGTCACGGAAATTGACAATGGAAATTATGTGGACAGTGGACACCCTCTATTATTCTACGGAAAAGAAAAGCAAAATGTCATGGTTATAATCAATTACAATTTTATTAATATAATATAGCATTTCCCAGTCAAATTTATTTTTTTCCCTAGTCAAATTGGATTTTTTCAAAAAAAATTTTTTTTAATCAAATCTAGTTTTCCCTCAACCAAATTCAAGGTGTTTACAGCTCTTATGATAGGGACCTACCTTGAATTTAATGGGAAAAAACTGAATTTGATGGGAGAAACTAAAATTAGTTGGTAAAAACCAAATTTAACTGGGAAAACGCTAAATTTGGTTGGGAAAAAACTAAACTTGACTGAGACATGCTATATATAGGTACCTAAATACAGAGTGCCTCACCTAATGATCTCCACCCCCTCCCCCCCTTTCGAATGAGACCTCGTGGAGAATTTTAGGACCAACCGTTTGCTCCCTGTACGGCCTTAAGGGTCGAAAGAAAAAAAAGAGAGCAGAAACACGAGTGTGAATCGCAAATCCTCCGATTAGGCCGATTTCGCGTTCAAAGATTAGCTGATCAAATGCAACTTTTTCCCAATTTCATAAAGTCGAGTGTCTTGTTTCCTTTTATAAACTTCCTTAGTTACTCAGCTAACGTTATGAAAGACCTGCTAAACTCTCTTAGAAGAAAATGCGTATTTTAACCAGCCCTTATCACATTTTTGCGCTTGCGCAAGCTGTGCGCAATGAATGTGCACTAACTTGTTTTTTCAAATGGGGACCCACATTTTTTTTAATTGCAGATTCAGATTCTTCATAAAATTTCATTAAAAAGTGATCCATCAGTTGAATTGTGCAGAACGCGGAATTTCAAAAGTCATTTGGACATCAACAATAAACTGAACCTAACTTGGTTTTTTTCGAAAATGGGTTTCTGGTGGTTTCTTACAGCTTCTGATGGTCCGAACACAATGGTGAGGTTTTTTCAACAAAAAATCGACTCCAAACAGTAGAAAATAGCTATCGAAAAAAAAGCGTACAGGGGAAAAACGGCTTAATTAGCGCAGTACCAGGGAAAAACGACCCAACGTTGGAACCCCGCTACCATGTTACATCCTTCATTAGTGTAATGTGGGGTTTTGTGGGTTATTTACCTATTCACTGAGCTGATCTGATAGGCAGAACAACCACGAGATATCCACGCTCTTTCGGACTTGTGACACGTCTCCTTCTTGATTAACTTAATTTAACGCTGTAGTCAAGAAGGCCAAGGGTCACAACGTTGCACACTCCTTAGAGGGGTCCGACATGTCTGTTCCCCTACCACATCAGCTCTTCAGTAGCAAGTCAGAGCATTGTCCCTGCCTCACCCACAACCTAGGTATAGGAAAAACGCCTTATTTGTCGATTTCTTCGAATTTACGGACTTTTTTCAACATTACCCCTTTTAGTACTGTTCAAGTTAAAGCGAATCACTGCGCTGGGACGGACTAACGTGAACGCGAACGCAAACTACCCCCCCCCCCCCCCCCCCCCCCCCCCCCCCCTCCAGGACGGCCCATTTCTCACTCTCCAACGTGCGACTCCTTTTATTTCACTTCCCCGTTGAAATTTCAACAATTGCATTTGAAAAGAACATTCACGATTACATTACCTATGTTCCCTATTACTCCTATGTGTAATTTAAAATTATAGATTTGTCGGGGATTGAAATGAAAACATATTGATTGAGTACGTAGGAAAAAACTAAACGTACCGGAACAATGGAGGTGATACCACTACAGCCGGGTGCTGGTGATTCATTGTCGTCATCCGATGATGGGGAATATTCACTTTCACACGCATTATTGCTATCATCTCCATCGATATTTTCAGTAAACACTTTTCTATTTGACATGATCAACACAGTAGGTAAACTTGACCCAGACAAAACTGACAAAAAAATACAAATTTGGACAATAAACAAAAAAATGCTAAAACGGACGACTGATAACACGAAACTGGTAACAAAAACAAAACCTGTTCATGTTATTCGCAACTGAAAGGAGCCCTGCCGCGTCTAGAAGTACATGGAAGGCACAACAGAGTGCTCTGCATCCGTAACGATGAGAAAAAAGAGCTGGATGAAATAGTCGACAGGAGTCCCATGAGCTGCACAGTTGGTCATAGACGGAACTGTCGTCAGAAGTTCCTGGGGATAGTTTCGCTTGGACGAATATTTCGTCAGGAGTCCTCAAAAGGTTAACCTGCACTGTATTCTTCTTTATCCCCTCAAGACCCTATACTTAGTTACCAATCTTAACAAAATTGTCTGTAGGTATTTTATTTCTTTTTTTTGAAGGTCGAAATATCTCGATATAGAGACTTTTAAACAGTTTCCTGCCCTGCCTTCTTGTTTTTCTTCAAGATCTCCTCTATAAATTACCTACAATGTGACCAATCTTGAAATAATAATATTTGATACCTTCTTGAAATTGATGGGTTATCTACCTACGTTATTTAATTAGTAGATATGTATTTCTGAGGCCTGTACAAATTCATGCTCATATTGATTTTTTCAAAGTATCAACTCGTGCATTTCAGTAGGTACCTACGCTCTTCGTTTATTTATTGATTAAAAAAAATATTGTGTTCCTCGTAGAAATTTCATGATCCTTCACTAGGGGTATTCACGGTTGGGCTTGCCTAGTTAAACATGGTAAGTAGTAAACTTCCTCTTCAGAAAATTCATGAGGCACCCTACGCTGGCCCTTGGTAATGTGTTCAAGTGTTATCAGTGTTATCACGAATCTCCGGGTGAAAATGTGAAGGAGAAGAAAGGGTTGACGTAAAATTGAGATAAAATGTAAACAAACAACAACGTCCTCCGTATTTTGCTACCTTCTCGCCTGGGTTATATTATTATTTGACGTTTGTTTACTTCTGTGAGTTTTTATTTACAAAAATGCCGAAGAAGGGCCAAAAACAAGAACAAGTTGACGAAATTGTGACAAAAACAATCAACTCTGAATTTACTCACGAGGAGGAGGAAATCTGGTAGGAAAGTCTCCAAGATCTTGACTGTGTTAAGTTAACCGAGTCCAAGGTAAACGTAAACGTCGACAGCAACCATGTTATCTGTGTTATCAGGTTTCTTAAGAAGAATCAAAATGGCGGCATACGCCCAGCTGTATTCTTGAAATACGCCGAGTTTGACGTTTTTGTAGTAGTTTTTAGTAGGTAAGTAGTCTGAAGTGTTTTAAAGTTTTTATTTTGTTGTGACCCGTTTGACGGATGGAAGTGGAGTCAGGAGGAAAGAGGAGGAAGGTCATCAACCCTCGTTCCAATTGGACGAGGGTGGAAACAGACCAATTCCAGTTCGTAGTCCAGTCTTCTTTGGCATTTTTGCAAATAAAAACTCACAAATGTAAACGAACGTCAAATAATTATAACCAAACGTCAAATAATTATTAGGCGGGAAGGTAGCAAAATGCCGAGGATTTTGTTGTTGTTATTTACATTTTATCTAATTTTATGTCATCCCCTTCTTCTTCTTCTTCACATTTTCACCCGTAGATTCGTGATAACACGTTAACATGTTAACACATTAGCAAGGGGCAGCGTAGGGTGCCTCACGATTTTTCTGAGGACGAAGTTAACAACTTGGCATGTTTAACACGGCAAGCTCAACCGTGAATACCCCTAATGTTCTCCACGTTAAACCAGTTCAACACATTTAACTCCTTAACACGTCAACAACGTGAATACCCCCACTATCGTGCTACTGAATGAAAATTGTTGGGTCTCAGAGGTTTATTTTTTTTTTTTTAATCGTAGGTACAGCCGACACCGGTGCAACAGGTCGAACCATCCCAACCTCCCCCGACCGACAATGAGACGGTCACAACAACTACAACAACCTCTCAAGCCAATAGCGAGCCGACCTACTGGCCTTCTGAATTTCCCATTGGGAAATTGATGGTATTGGATGAGAAGATATCCAGCCCCAGATGGGTGGTGCCAGTCTTGCCTGATCAGGAACTTGAGCATCTCATGCAAGCTGCGATCAATCTTAGTAAAAATGGTGAGTTACTGTGGTGGTCATCCACTCATGATGTGTTCGCATGGTGCAACATTATTTTGTTAGGACAAGTTCTCTGACCTTTCGAACTGAAAACTACTGACTTGGATGACAACCAGTAGGAACCAGTTCTACATGCACGAATTTGGGTTTCCATGTCTCCTTCATGATCTTGAAGGTGGGGATTTGAATGGAATAAAAATAGTTTTTCAAACTATTCTGTAGCATTTTCAGCTAAAATCTCAGCTTATAGATCCCTCTTAGTGAGACTCAAGAAGCACTCCTACACAGACCACTTATGACTTGAAATGTTGAGAGAAAACTCGTTATCTCCAAAAATTACTGTGTAGTTTTTGTTGCCACCAACTATTCTCTACTGTAATTTATTGTAACTGTACAGAAAATTCTGGGTCCTTTCAACTTTCAACACATTAATGTCATACCGTTACAACTCACTGTCCTGACGCTGTGCACTCACACATATTTAACGCGAGGCTCTATTTTGAAGACACAATAATTACCTTAAATCTTCTTTAGAACTAACCCCAACTAATTAGTAGGTAGATAAATGAATTTGATTTTAGCGAATTTTCGAAGAAAATGAAGCTATTGCAATGGCTTCAAAATTTTTGTAATGCAAATTTTTGACAATTTTCTTCATGGAAATCCGTTTCAGACCATTATAAAACGATTCATGAAATTTAACACTTTTTCATACATATATATACATTTATTTATATATTTATATATATATGTGTGTCACTCAACACGATAGCTACCCGAGGGATCGAGATCAAAAATCCAAAAACAATTTAAAATGTCAATAATATCAAAAGTAAGGATGAGTTCGGAGTACTACAAGGGGTCAAATTTTGAAAATTTAGTTTCAAAAATCACTAAAAACCGTGTTTTTTGAGGTTTTTGGTGTGAAATACCATCCTAAACATAGGAACACATATATATGGTATATTCGGAATCAGCGTGAAATTTCCTATAAGAATCACCCATAAAATCGGTTAAAATTATTCTTTGAAAATTCGCCCACCAACTCATGCTGCATGAATGGAACTTTTCTTCTCTCATGTTTCAGGCCTTGATGTCTCATTAGAACCCTGCCAGAGATTTTTCCGCGAGGGGCTCACTATATCTTTCACCAAAATTCTTACCGACGAAGCTGTGAACTCCTGGAAATATAATATTCATCAATGCATTTATCAAAATTGTCTCAAATTAGTTGAACTGTGTGTACTCAAGTTGAACGATGATTGGTTTCTGCTATTGGATTTGCTTGCGATGGTGTTCAATCCAAACAACAGGTGAGACATTTGAAAAAATTCACCATTCTTTTAGTAGCATGCTAATTGCTAGTCTCCTGTTGAAATGAAAATTCGTGGCCCCTGTCGTGAATCGTGTTGATATTCACGAATATTGAACTGTTTGGGACATTAAAATACGATTATGTCTGTATATAGAATATGTATGAATGAATTTGAATGATATGAAACTTAATTTGTTTTGGTATGGTTCCATCATAATGTTCCTTGATGATGATACTGACATGATACACAATTAGTGTCTGTTGAAAAGTAGGCAAGTGAAGTGTTCACTTTGATTGAAATGAAGATTATTGTATGAAATAATCTCCAAATGTAACCTCCAGTCTGTGGGGATTGTGACCCCTAGCGGCCTCCGTAAACCACCCCTACAGCCGCCCCTGACCACCGTGACGCCTCGTTTCTTGACTGAATGATTGAACTACTGCTGATATCTCACAAAACCCAGGTCTGGATATATGATCCAGAATCGGTATCTGACCGACTGAATTGACACATCAGTATGTGACTGATTGTCCATGAGCGGTTGCTCCAGACCAGTATCTGACTGGCTGTAAAACCAATATCTGATTGGCTGATTGAATTCGACACGTCAGTATTTGACTGACTGTAGCCTGGGTCTGAGTTTTGTGAGAGAACTGAAACTGAATGCGCTCACTTGTCTGAAGGAGCTTTGAAACTTGGCTTTATTGCTTGATTATTGACTGATTTGAATTGTATTGATGTTGATTGACTGATACTGATGACTGGAGATTACAATGGAACAATAAAGTACATGATATTCAATTAGATACGGTATGAAATGAGTTGAATATGAATGTGGACTCGCCAATCGTATACAGGACACACGCTACCGATAGACTGACTCTGATGAGGTCTCTACCTGTGGATGGTTTGTTGTTCGCAACCCTTCGTGTTTATTCGGCCGGTCTCGGCAAGATTCGGGAGTTGTGAATGTTACACCTTCGCATTAGCGACAGCCCCCTTGTGTGCAAGGAATTATGTACCATCGAAGGCCCGCAATAGGGACGGGTTTTAGAGGTTTTCATAAATTACCCAGTACAGGAATTTGATCTTCCGCGTTTTTTAATTTTTGGAATGTGTTCCTCACTGGATTCCAGAAACGATGACGTCACAAAATCGTGAACAAATATTTGTTGTCAAAAAGTGTCCCGATTCAGGCTTATATTTTTTGCTATAGGGACACGACGTTTTTTTCGCCAAAAATCTATTCAAATCTTCCATTTCTTCAATAGGGACAAGATATTTCTTCTAAAAATATTCTTCGTTCCAAAAACGTTAGAACAATATAGTTTTTCTTAATTCATAATCTACCAACACTTGTGGTAAATTAGAACGCTGGACGTTTGGTGGCCAGACCCTTGGCGCCTCCAACAACATTGTGCTGCACCTGGAAATGATGCAAACAACATGAAATAGGGCCACTATGAGTTGCCAGC
This sequence comes from Lygus lineolaris, assembly GCA_030264115.1. Classification (NCBI taxonomy): domain Eukaryota; kingdom Metazoa; phylum Arthropoda; class Insecta; order Hemiptera; family Miridae; genus Lygus; species Lygus lineolaris. The sequence goes on from JAEMON010000006.1 coordinate 27,402,815, forward strand.
AGAAACCGAGGCTTTTGAAAACGATTTAGTGTCATTATTGATGATAAAACGACGAAAAATTGCGTGTCCCTATTGCGACCTCTTCACCTCAAATTATGACCTTCTCAACCAAAATAAACATTTTGATTCACGGAAAAAACAGTTTTGAAATCTGGCAACGGCGTTCCTCCCATACAATCCCTAGCAATCCGTAAATAAATGCGAGAACTTACCGAAAAACGAGGGTATGGGATCTCCAGAAGAAATTTTCAGTGTTTTGAAAAAAAGGATTTGGGAGTTGATAAGTGTTATCAGTCGCAGATTTCGCAGAAGATAGAATTCTTCTTCTTTTTCTTCAATGAACATCCATAGAGAACATCTTGAAGGAATGTTTACACACGGAAGTCAGAATTTTAGTACAGCACACTACCATAGGGGGCAGATAAGATCTCGTTTTTCAACTTCTGTCCCTATTAAGGAGCTTGTCCCTATTGTGGGCATTTGACGGTACCTATTGGATTGTCATGTTTCAGATTCCACACTTTCAACGCAGCTCGACTTAGTGAAACAGTGCCTGTAGGTTCTAGGATTCCTGAAGAAGAAGTATACGCTAGACCCCCTGACACGCGCACTCCTAGGGGATGGCTCGTAGATTTGATCAACAGGTACTTATAAGTTTTGAGGCATTCCTATTTGGTCTGTGTACGTTTAAAACTAATATTGTTAAGTCGTACTTGTAATATAGGGGACGTCCGTACATTTGAGGAGTATAAAGCTTGAATACTTCAATCAGTAGCAATCAGAAAAGTATTATTATCATATGTATTTGTAGTATAAAATAAAATCATAAGAATTATTCTTGATTCATCTCAAAATATGCTAAATTAGCAAAGATGATGCATTTAGAATGGTGGTTCCGTAATGTCTTTTGCTTAAAGAGTCCCTTAAGTAATCAGCATTCCAAAATCCCCGATCATGCCCAACACGTATCAGAGTGGAAGGGCCCAAGGGAGTGATGGAATTAAGTTTTTCTCATTATTCTTAGCCAATATTTTGTCGATTTTGGTGCAGTTTGCGGCATTCTTGTTGTTGTTCAATTATGGTCGGTTCTTAAAACTTTTGGTCAATGTAAGAGTTCCTATAACTACCCGAGATTTTGGAATTTTTGAGGACATATTAGAGCTTTCATACTCCCTGGTCCCCTTAATAGTACCACAACGTGGATGGTGGCGCCAAAAATGATGATGAGCATTTTTGAGGTCCAAGGAATCAGACAAATGATACACCCACCGTTACTACTAAAAGAAGTCCTTAAAAGGGCATTCATCGGCAACTAAAACATCCGTTCCTTTTTTCCAGATTCGGTATGCTTGGAGGATTCCAGATTCTCGTTGACAGGTTCGCACCTGGTAAAAATGTCCCTGTTCCAGTCATCCACGCGTTGATTCGGCCATTCGGTTCTTGCTACGAACTTCTAACTGTGCACACTATCGAAAAATTTCTTATGCCCATCGTTGTAAGTCACAGCTCAATATAAATAATTAATGTCTCCACTACTCTCAGAATATTGATTTTTTTTTAATGTGAAATTTAAAAATTTACAGGAGAGAGTACCACAGTACCTCGACAATCTGACTGATGATGAGCTGAAAAAAGAGGCGAAGAATGAGTCCAAGAATGATGCGATTTCATCCATCATTAAATCAGCAAAATGTTTGGTTTCCAGAGTTACTGGTCAAGAAGAAACTGTAAAACAATTGGAAATATTTCGCTTGAAAATGATTTTGAGGTACTGTCAGATAACAATATTGTTACCATTCTGTTAATCATAACTGTTCTGTCATGATAATGCAACGTAATCTGCTGTTTTAGATTGCTTCAAATATCGTCTTTCAACGGCAAAATGAATGCGCTCAATGAAGTGAACAAAGTTATTACAGGCGTATCTTACTATCCACATCGCCATACAACCACCAACATGGACCCAGAAGGCGAATGGTTAACACCTGAACGAATGGCGGTGAGTGCAAATTGTTGACCGTCTTTATTTTTGTTATTATTATTTTTTTTATTAGACAGGTTGAATCCGGTTCGGCCTGTTTTCGATTCGTTTTTGATTCGTTTTCTGCAGCCGTTCATTCGTTCACATGTATGAGGTTCCTATCAGGTTCCGCAATGTTCAGTCACCCCTCGCCCACAATGGAGAGAAGCTATTAAAGTATATTAACAACTTAATTTATTTTAATTCAACTCCCATTTCAAACTAACACTTACCAAACTCAATTTGTTGTTTGTCGTGACATTCTTCAAAATTGTCGTGTAGCTCGATAAAAACTTGTTTCCATGGGGGTCAATCTGGTAGGTACAGAGCGTTTCCAAAATCTACTTCGATTGTCCTTCAATAGAAGACTTGAAACTAAACCTAATCTGAACCTTTGTGTACCTTGGACTCGAATATGCGCCAAATAGAAACCCGACAAAACCGATTCGTGTCGAGGGGGGTTCCGTGCTATGCGGTTTCTATTAGGTTGCTGTTAGGTCAGAATACACACCGAATGAATCGGTTCACACGCATTCGGCACTGCCGATTACGAATCGAATACAGACTGAACCGAATGAAACCAAATACGTGTGAAACCGGCCTAACTGTGGCAGGAAAGAACAAGTGAGGCAAGTTGATGATAGCTTTGATAATTTTCGTGCAGGTCATCTGTGGTTAGATCCTTTATTCTTTAAATTCTGGCCAAGAGCATCCATCTCAGAGGAAGTTGGATCCATCTCCCTAAGAAAATGTAAAAATCACACGCATCCCTTTGTCAAAATCAATTTAATTAACTGCTGATGGAATGGGGAAGGGGTGCTGTTTTAAGGTGGTGGTTTCAGCAGCTGCTGGAATGTGTGTGTAATCGTTACAGATGTGCACTTGATAAGTTTGCATAATCGCATAATTTTTCAGAATACCGTAAAACCTCTAATTTTCAACTTTTTTCAACTGATTACGTCATAGTGAATGCATGTCTGAGGCGCATTATATCGCATAATTTTCTTTCGTAATGTGCGGATTATTCGTAGGCGGTAGACAGAAAGGCGGTGCAGAAAATTTGTTCTATGCTTTATAATGGCTGTTCGTGCAGAGGTTCGTTCTTCGGAACTGCTGCATGAGAGAGTTCTGCATCTCCAAAGCATTATGGATCTGTGTTT
>JAEMON010000006.1:27415819-27443574 GCA_030264115.1 Lygus lineolaris
GCTCGATTCCAAAGGTTCATTATTGAAAATAAACCAAAACTAGCAGAAGTCATCAGATGTCAAACCACCCAGTTTAGTGGACCTTTGTCCCATAGGCCTACCCATTATTTCGTTAATAGGAGTTATATACAGGGTGGAGCGCGCAAGACAGACGGATTACACAAATAATAGAAACAAACACAAAGTAATGAAAAATTACCAAACTTTATTTTTTCCTTACATGTTGGCATTGGAAATTTAAATTTATACGGTTTTAAAAAGCGTATCTGACAGACGGGAGCCCTCACTCTGAATACACTGAAGGAACTCTTCCGAGCATTTCAATGGGTAGTTCGGCAATGTTGGCTTTGATGTTGTTCTTGAGGGCTTTTAGGGTCCTGGGACGATCATTATAAACCTTGGATTTGAGGTAGCCCCACTGGAAAAAATCGCAGGGCGCTAAATCTGGTGACCGCGCTGGCCATTTCAAATCGCCTCTCAGGGAGATGAGGCGCCCGGGGAACCTTGCTCTCAAAAACTGCTGAAACCAGACGTCGCACAGTGGGACGAAAGCCCGTTTTCGAGGGACATGCCACACATTCCAGCTATTTCATTCATAAAAATGTTGTATGAGGCCATTCTTTATGTAATTTTGTGCGCTGAATCGAATGGTGATGTCCATTTTCTGATACGACTCAAAGGAAAGGACGTAGAGCCTATTTATTCCGTTCAAACGTCTCAGCTTATTAGAAAATTTGGATGAAGGAGTTTGGCGCGTGACTTTGTCGCACCCCACAGTGCTTCTTAAACAAGATTTATCCATTAGTTGGTTCCGCTGGCGAGGGGTCTCACAAATAGTTTATAATATATTCTGTACATACAGGATTTGCCATTTCCGTCGCTTTTTACTTTTCTCAGCCCACCTGAAGGTGAAAGAAAAGTATATTGCGATTAGCAGAAAACCCAATTTCTGAAACACCACCTTTAACTGGTCCTAATCAACATCTGATCAATTTTCTCTACGTTTGGGAAAAGTGTGTGTAAGTCCCTAGGTGGGTATATGTATGTGTGTACGTTTGTGTATGAACACGATTGCGACCCTACAAAAATGATGAAAAACTTCCGATTTCGAGGATTGGTTCCTACATGTCTGAGGATGAGACCCTGAGAATTTCAGCCCTCCAGGACAATAATCAGAGGGAGAAAATATTCCAAATAGGTGAAAAACCGTTTTTTAGCCCATTTTTAGCTTTTCTCCCAAACTGCTCTAACGATTTTGCTGAAACTCACAGGACTTACTCTTCTAACAAGTAGAAACAAGTTCCAATACTCCTCATCTCCACAAAAATATATTGGGGGCCGAAATCAGCGTTAAAATCCGAAAAAATGGCCACATCTTGGTAAAAAAAAATTGTCTGTAGAGAAAGTTGCGCGAAGTAGCAGCTAATTCCTTCATAATTAGGTAACTGAATATGTCAAGAATGCGTCGATACTATCAGTTTTTTAAAGACTTTTGAAGAATTTACTTGTGAGCTGATTATCACTCAAAAACAGCGTTTTTCGGTAAAAGTGGTTTGCCCCGACTAATAAAACACCAAAAAAATTTTGCCTTCGACGTAGAATCCTTCTATATACATCATGAAATGAGTCTATGGTTGCCAGAAACAATAAAAAAATTCACAGAAGCTTCTGGGCTCCAATAAACTCAACGCCTCGATCGCAGAAAAATCGTAATTTCTCCTCGATTTCTGAGTGATCCTTACTAAAAACTGGGGTAATGGAGCAGTTTAAAAAATTGAAAATTCATCTCCAAATACGTCAGTCTATGTATATTCAGAATATATGGTCCCCACTTGGTTGGAAACATTTTTTTTTTGGGGCGATGTCCCTCAAAAACGCCATTTCGTCCCACTGTGCGTCGTCCAGTTCCATTTTAAGGTTCTGGCACACTAGGCGGGTACAGGACAGGCAACAGCCATGTGACATGGGACGTATTTTTTCGCTTCTGGGTATTTCAATGGGGGTGTGCAGACTCCACAGGTCGCGGCCCTGACGGCATAGGACAGGCACAGGGTAGGCAAATTCTCGATCGCTCTTGGAGCGAAAAAGTGGCAGCGACCCGCGGGTCGTTCCCCTTCCAGCATCACCTAGAAGGTTCCTTCTTCACCCCTCCTTCCGCGGGCCACTACGTTATCACTTTCATCGCGTTTCCCTTCTTCAAATCTAGTTCAGAATTTATCAGTATTTTCTCTAAGTATGAAACGTTTAAAAAAAATCTGAATTTGAAATTGAACATTCTGAATTTATTTTGAAAAATTCTGTATTTGAAGTGAAAATTATGAAATCGGGTTGGAAAATTTTGAATTCGGTATGGAAAATTCTGAACTTGATGAAACGTGATGAAATTCCTTGGTAATTGTCTGTCTATTAGGAACTGGGAAATGGTAGTTTCAGGTAATCAAAAGGAGACTACCTCTGCTGTGTTTACAAGATGTTTTTGTGGGGAGGTTGAAATGAGGGGAGCATGATGAGCGGTGGTGGGAGAAAGAGAGTTGAAGAATGGCCTTCTAGGCGTAGGACGGGACTCAGGCAGCCGTCCGACACCCCACGTCCTACTGGTGGCGTTGCCTGTTCTTTATCTGCCTAGTGTGCCAGAACCTTTATTCAATTCAGGCAAGAAAAACTCCTGAATCATGGTTAAATATGACGCGCGGAGTTGAGGGAAACGGCTCTGTCATTTCCCTAAAAAAATAGGTCCAATTATCCCGTCTCCCGAAATAGCACACCATACTGTTACCCTATCAGAGTGAAGAGGCCTCTGGTGGAGCTCTCTGGGGTCCGTCTCACTCCAATAGCCCATATTCTGCTTATTGACGCAACCAATGAGATGGAAATGTGCGTCGTCAGAGAAAAAACAAGCAGCAAGCATGTTTTCACTCGTGATTTGTCTCGCCTTGTAATGACGTGGCTTCAATTCCTCTACGACTAAACATTTTGTGGGGATGCATGATAATGATCGATATTTTTTTTTCTCGTTTCGTTCGATGCATGGAACGTCTCAAAATGCCAAGAACTAGTGAATGTTTCCTAATTGACCTCCTGGGAGACTGTTGAATGGCGACTCGAACCCTCTCGATGTTTTCTGGGGAGGTGACTGGGTTCTGAGGCTCCCTTCTGATCGTAGACACATGACTACTCGTCTCAAACGCTCTTACCCACGAAAGAATGCGATTTTGATTGGGAAGATGGCTGCAGGGGGCGATATTGAACTTCAAACGGAAGGCACGTTGTACGCGGACTACCGAATTCTCGAAATAGGCTCTAACGCAAAACGTACGCCGCACAGTGGGGCAAAATGGTCATTTTCGGCAAAAACTAAGCTCCGCTCCACATTTATAGGAAATTTGGCGCTGATTCCGAATATACCCCATGTTCCTACGCCTAAAATGGCGAATTAACGGCGTAAACATCAAAAAACCTAGAAAATTCACGTTTTTGACCATTGGAACCTACCAAAATTATTTTTACATAAAAGAAAAGTTAAAGACCGGAGACTTCTGCGTCGAATGACACCAACACAGCAACCATGATTTTTGCTTATTTTTTAAAGTTTTCCTTTTTCAGTCGTGAACACGAAAAAAGTCGAGAAAACGGAAAACTTTGAAAAATCACCAACAATTAGGGGTACTTAGTTGGTGAACCAGCGTTGGTCTCAAGTCTCAGGTCTTCAACTTTCCTTCCATACAAAAATGATTTTGGGCTTTTACAATGGTCGAAAACGTGAACTTTCAAGGTTTTTTGAGGTTTACGCAATTAACTCGCTATTTTAGGCATAGGAACATGGGATATATTCGGAATCAGCGCAAAATTTCCTATAAATTGGGAGCGGAGCTTAGTTTTTTCCGGATCCGCCCCACTGTGCGCCGTTCCACAGACCACAACATTTTAGCTACTGAAGGTGTGTGAGAAAACAAACTTCCCGAGCCCCTCTTTCAAATGAACCCTCCCCCAGATACCTGCGACTCTTCAGTCGGGTACGGCGCCCTTTACAAATCCATCTGTTTTGTGCGCTCCACCCTGTACAATATACGTGTAAAATATATAATTAATCCCATATAATTTTACGGTTATTGATGCTTTATTTTATGGCAGTAACAATACTTAATAAATTAGTTTCTTCTAACAATATGTAAATAAACGATTTGCTTCTTGTTCCAGTGTACAGCAAGAGTGTGTAAAAATGTGTCGAGTTCTCAAAGTGCTGAAAGAGTACATAAGCGAATACGACGGAGAATTTACTGGTGATCGAAACCATCTGCCGTTGTACAGGTAGATACCTAGTGTTCAATGTTCATTTCGTTCGTTTATTGATTCATGTTAGCAACTTCTGATTTAGGTTCACGAGGAAAGTAGCATGAGCGTTCAAATGTTCCATCCTTGGCGTCAAATGTTGTTGTTTCGGACATTTTAGGGGCTGTTGCTGAGTTCGGGGTTAACGCTTAATCCAGGACTAATGAGAGATAGTCTGGGGTTAACTGAAAAATACGTTGATGAGTCCCGGGTTATGTTTGGTCCAGGACTATTTTCTAGATCCAGAGTCAACTCCTAGTCCTCGACTAATTTTAACCCCGGACTTGTGAAATGACTTGCTGAGTCCAGACTCGACTTAACCCTGGACTAATTTTTAATTCTGGTGCCTTGCTGAGCTCCCAAAAGTTCTTAGTCCAGAACTAAATAGGAATAAGTCTAGGGCTCACTTTAGCCCCGATTTTTGATCCCGCCTCTCCCTAGGATTATCCCAGATCCCAGAGTTATCTACTGTGCTGAGTGGTAGTTTGTCGCAATTTTCAATTACATTTTGATATTTCGGAACTGAAGACTGAGATGATCCCGGAGTTTAAAAAGTTAGCCCAGGACTCAGCAACCTTTTTTTAATTTTTAACTTTGGGATTATGAAGTCTTGGACTAACAATTAGTCCGAGGTCTACTAACCCGCACTCAGCAACGGCCCCTTAGTTGGCCTCACACTATGTTGGAATGAATGGAAGTTAGTTTGATATCTTTTGTGCAATAAACACGGACAATCTTACGCGTGAATCTGTCCCCATAGACGTAAATTTTCGTGTACACTTATTAAAATCTAACCTGTTATTCACCAATTCTACTTTTGTATTCGTTCACTCTCCAGAGCCTGCCGTGGCAAGCAAATGACGTTGATTGTCCGTTTCTCGCAACCCGGACGAATGATGGACGACATTGAGATCCCAACGCACGGAAACGAAACCGTTGGTATGGCCAGGCGATACATTCTAAGGAGGATTAAAGCAGGAGCGACTCAACACGTCAAGTTGGACTTGTATTTCAATAATGACCTCCTGGACCCAACCGAAGACCGGAAACTGATCGGAGAACTTTTGTTTTGTGATAAAATTGTGAGTTTTCAAAATAATATTTTGTCACAATAGCAATTAACTTTTTGTTTAGAATAGGTAAAGAATAGGTACCTTCCACCTTTTTATTTTAAGGAGGGGGGGTATTTTCTCTTTATGACAAGTTGAGAAGGCTATCGAGGCCACTCGTGGGACACAAACATCGTTGAACTAGGCTACACGGCCTCAGGGTAGGGAATAAGTAGTATGTTATTATACCAGCGGTCGCATTATGCATTATCGATATTGTTTGTTTTTCTAGCGAAATCGAGAACTGGTGGATCCTGAAGACAGAAAACTCATTGGGGAGTTGTTATTCTCCAATAAAATTGTAAGTTTTACTATTTCAATTGAAATGTCGTGGATTTGTTCGAAATTTTATTTTCCCCCTGTTTTCAAGAGTTTATGGTGATTTTTGAGTTAAAAGTATCATTTTGAGGTCATAGTTAAGGTGACCAGATTTTGGAATTCTCAAAACGGGACCCCCGATTCCGGGGGGGTCTCATATATATAGGGGAGTCTGGATTTTCTTCCCCCTGGATTTTTTCAAGATTAATACAAATTGTCGATTTTCTAGCAACTTTGAGAGAAGTTTTAAGCTTCACGCCTATTAAGATTTTTATTTTTTATTTCCCTGTAAAAAGGGTTGGTTATTTTAACCAACCTCTGTGATTCTATACAGTCCTTAGTAATAGGGGTAGGTAGGAAGCTATATAAAAAACTATAGTAAATCATATTCAAACAGCTTACACCAATGAATTAATATTTTATTCAGTAACTTAATATTGTCTGAACAATTAGACATAGACTTGACCTAAAATAAGGTATTGTCTTAAAAACTGGACTTGAGTGTTTATTTTCATACTTTTGTGATGAATGAATCTTTTTCAAAATATCAAGCTTTTGTTTGATGAAATCTAAAAACTGTTCACAACCCATTGCAAAGTTACATTTCCCTAGCAGCATTGCTTTAAGGGTCGAAATGTTCATTTGAGATGGAGGGAGGCTTTATTAGACCATAGAAATCAGGAAGCAAACTCGATCCTGTCAAAATTATTACAATCTTTAATATTTTGCAAAAGTAAAAGAAAAGTAAAGAATTTTAAAGGTTAATGCCAAATAGCCTATTTCAATGATTGAGAATATTCTATTCATAAAAGTGCATACGGGACCAAATATTCGTAAAACGGGACAAATAAGCAGCGTCCCGAGTAGATATGTTGGGACAACGGGACAAGTCCCGGTAGAACGGGACGTCTGGTCACCTTAGTCATAGTACAAAGCTAATGCTGACGAATTCACTTGCGTTGTAGCTATTGAATGGGAAATGGAGTCAAGCAAATGCCAATATGGGGAGTTCACCCGATTCCTCTTCAGATAGCAGCACGAGTTCGCCTCAACACCTATATGAGACACCCAATGTCACAGCAGAGACAAGTTTGCCTGGGGTGGTGAGTAGAGCCTAAATTACTAACTTTTATAGGTTTCATCATCGGTACTGATTATTATTAGGACCGTAGGATTATTAACAATCCTTGAACCTTAATCGTACAGACTCGGAATGAGTTGTGGAAAAAAATTCCCTCCACAATTCTTTATTCAAGGACTATACCTAAACGATTTTCAGGAAAAGTAATTTTTTCCGAATTTGGGCGATTTCATAAATGACCAGTTCTCGAGTATGTTGTCCCATTCAACATGGACTGATGCCACTGACGGTTGCCTGTTTTATGGTTTTTTGATAAAAATCTAGGCTATACTTAATTTTCTTATTAAGTTTACTATCATGATTATTCCTATGTATTTAATATAAGTACAAATATATTAGAAATCAAATTCATGACGGTATTAGAGAAGTTTTTGTTCTTCCCGTCATCTCCACGGAAACAAGAACGAAATACGTAGCTGATAAGGGAAAACGGACCAATGAGCTTGAAGCATTCTCTTTTCCAAAAGAAGCAGCTCTTCGAATAATGACGGCTAAGAACCAGCATGACGTAACTCAAAATCCCTAACTTTTCATGAGAGGGAAAAAACTTATTCCCTGACTACTCACAACGAAAAATTTTTCTTTTTAAAATTTTCGTTATAAGTAGTCAGGAAATCAGTTATTCCCCTCTCGTGAAAAGTTAGGGATATTGAGTTATGTCATGCTGGTTCTTAGCCGTCGATATACAAAAAGATTATGCTTCTAGCTCATTGGTCCGTTTCTCCTTGTCAGCTACGCGTTTCGTTTCTGTGGAGATGACGGGAAGAACAAAAACTCCCTAGTAACTTGAGTTCTTACATCCTAAACCAAAATTTGCTGGAATGATATTATTCAACACATTGCTATTGCATGAATAAGGGTTGGTAACCATCGTTGGTATTTCTTGTCAATTTGGATTGGGAATGGGGTCCACTGAAATTTTCACCTTCTTCGCCGAGCTTTCGATAAATATATTATCTTCTTCAGGGCACCCTAAGATTCCTTCGAGCCCTGAAGAAGATAATATATTTATCGAAAGCTCGGCGAAGAAGGTGAAAATTTCAGTGGACCCCATTCCCAATCCAAATTGACAAGTATTTCTGTGTTGGGTCGATCTCCATACCTGCAGATCGTTGGTATTCATCATGAAAAACATTTGAACTTCACAGTTGATGTCAAAATAGTATCAATCTATTTCTTCCCCATATGTTTTAGGCAACCACGCCGTCATACCTTTGGAAACAGTTGAGGAAGCGGGAACATTACATTACGATTCTTGTTGTTGTTGTTGATGTAGGGGAATCCATTTGTAAAGCTTACAGGCATGGAAACAAAAACAAAAAAATTGTTTCCACAATGTATAGGAGTGGAGGAAGAACGAATTAAAGTTAGCGAGAACTGAGGTTCCCTGTGAACGGTTAAGGATTAATAATTTAATTACCAATAGTTAATTTAGGTATTACCAGTGTATCGATTGATTTTCAATTCCAGTTGCTCACCCAACAACACCACAGAACAGAGAGTCTGCTGAAAGTTTGTGACTTGGCCTCTGGTTTGGGCAACACCTTGCTCGCTCAAGTGGCCTACTCTGTTCTCAACCTCTGCCCTCCTGATCAGGAAACTTACAATGGTCTCCTCAAATTATTTTCCGGAAGTGATCAGTCTCCACAGACTGCTGATTCAACCTCCGAGAACGTCGAGACGGAACCCACGCAACCGGTTAAAGGCATTGACAAAATCCTTTACGACTCCCCTTCTCCTCAAGTTCTTTACAATTTAGAGGTAAGTTCCAGTTGTTTCAAGAATTTTGCTTTTTCGAATTCAAATTCGGATTTAACTGCCTTGGAAAATCCCCACCACCAAACATCTAGAAAAAGCGATCGATATTTTGATTACGTCTCTCTCTAAGTAATTACTATTATCACTTTTACTATTACTATTACTTTTACTATTATTCTACCTTTTCAGGTATTGTATTCGATTCTGATGCCGGCTGGCGATCCACATTCTGACAAGGCGTTCGAAAGTCAATTCAACTTTTTTAGGAGCCCGAATTCGATGGCTTTGTTGGAAATATTAGTAAAGGATAATTTCATGCCAGCTGCAGACGTTATTTGTAAAAGGTAAGTAAACTACCTGTTGTAAGTAACTACCTGTTAGACATCATTCAAACCCGATACAAAAGCCTGCTTGGAATATTAGAGAGTTCCTAAGAGATCCCACGAGCGATACGAAGATTTGCATCTAATTTTTGTATCGTATTGGCTTGGACGAGCAAAGTGGAAGCTAACCTTGTCAAAGTTCGTATCGTGAAATTAGTGTCGTATCGTAAAGTGACAGTTTTCATCATGCACGAATACTTGAATTCATTCAATCTTGGTTTATTGTCTGCTGAAGACTCAACATTGTTTTTCAAGTGTAAGCTGAAAGAAATGAGCCTCGTTATTGCTGTGGAAGGTAACTCTGCGATACGTTGCCACTGATACGAATTTTCCATAGTATCTGAAGTGTTGTATCTATACAAACTTTACGAAGTTTCTGTAAGAGATACGACGTCGTATCCCAATGCGATAATTTCGTAACTGGCTGTACATGCGCAGATGTTGCTACGATACGATACAACAGTCCACAATGCGAAACTTCCATCTCGAAAAGCACTCCTAGGAAGTCTCTATTTTCTCTAGCAATTTTGAACTTATGTTACGTAATCATGTATGAATAAACAATTATTATCTGTATCTTCTTTACAATAATCCTGTTCCTGTTTCATCTGTTTCAGGCATGCATACTTAACTGTTTTAAAAATCTGTAAATTAATGTTATGTATTGTTGGCTATATCATGTATAACTGCGGAGAGAACGGTGTACAGTTAGAAAGCTCTCCTAACACTGCTTTAATGCTGAAACAAGCTTTGTACACTACCCCTAGTCCAGCCTCAGAAGTCGTTGTTAGAACCGTATCGCTAAAAGTCGCCAAAGCTTACGTTGAACAGGTAATTGAAAAGTTCGTCGTTCACACCTCTTGATCTTTATAACACTTGGACTTTAAATAAGCTCAACATTGCTCATTTCTGTTTTCCAGTATGGGTTTGAAAATAAATGGACAAAATGGCTGCCGCAGAAAGAAATGATGGTGTCGTTAACGCAACTGGCGTGGGCGTCAGCCTGTGCCGATATCAATCTAGTTGGTTCAGATTATCAAAAACTTCATAATCTTACAGCACGAGCTGTTCCTCATCCGTTTGACATTCTAGGTGGGTACTTTTATTGGATTTATCAAGAAACTTACGGTTTTTAAATTTACTTACAATCTTCATCATCATCATCATAATCATCACTAATAATAATTTCCTTCGTTGGTTTGGGAGTTTAAGAGTTTGTTTGTGACTATTTGCCGTCTCTATTACTGTACGGATTTGCACGGGGGTTTTCGCGTTAGATTCCTGGCAGTTCCGAGACGGACATAGGCTACTTCAAAATCATCCAACTTCCTTACCGTTCCTCGGGAGGGAGAAATGCTCCGAATTGGTTACCCAGCATCTCAAAGAATTCTATTTCTCTCTCGCTCGAAATTCCCTCACTCTTAATAATTTTTCTTCCTGTGCCTCTTAATCGCTACCTAAACTCCCGTGAGTAAGTTTCCGGCCATAGGCTACAGTAGATGTCTTACACTCTGCTCATTCATCGTAAAATCGGGCAACCCGTGCCATGTACTAGAGTATATATGTGTATGCTTCTTATCCTGTCCTATAGGGAAATGGAATTCTTTGAGATGCTGGCTGAGTAACCGATTCGCAGCATTTCTCCCTCCCTAGGAACCGTAAGGAAGTTAGATGATTTTGAAGTAGCCTATGTCCGCCTAGGAACCTCCAGGAATCTAACGCGGAAAACCCCTTGCAAATCCGTTCAGTAATAGAGACGGCAAATAGTCTCAAACAAACGAACACCCCGGACACCCTTTTGCCATGCACGGAAGTATATAGCTATGCTTCTTACGACCTATATTTTTAAAATACCTTAATTATATTTAGGTATATATAAAATTATAGTTGCAAAGATATGTGACTTAGAGAAATAGAAAGGGAGGAATAGAAATTACGAATAGGGGGATCACTCCAACATTAGAAAAAGAGAGAAAATTTCGAGCGAGAGGGGAATAGAATTGTTTGAGATGCTGGGTAAATGATTCGTAGCATTTCTCTCTCCTGAAGAACCGTAAGGAAGTTGGATTTATTAAGAAACTTATGGTTTTTTAATTTACTTACAATTTAGAATACTGTAGGTATTACATATTTGGATGTACTCCTAGTATGGAGAATATATAAATGTGGGGTTTTTTGTCTATAAGAAATATTGTTGATTAACTCGGAGACCATTTTTTCAAAATAGTATTCAAATTTGAATTTTTAATTGGACTTTCCTCTGAAGCAAGACAAAATTACCGTTTTTTTTATCCAGGTCATAATAGATCAACATTGAGCTGAGAGGAAATATAATGTCGGACTGATTGGGAATGGGGTCCACAGAAAAACAACCTTCTTCGCCGAGCTTTCGTGAAAATTATCACATTTTTGTAAATTGTGCCGTTAAGGGTGCGCGGGACGACAGGCTAGGGACGCACCTAAACCATGTCCCAACGCAACTCAAAATCCTATTTATTATTTTTCACGTTTGTGATTTTGAAAATTCATCGATTTACGTATGTTATACAATCATAATTACATACTCAACGATGAGAATCGTAATTTTAAGTTTATCCCATCCAGAGAAAACGGGAAGAAACTGATCAAAACTGGGTTTTTCCTTCTCTTTCTTCCAATTTTCTCTGGATGGAATGGACTTAAAATTATGATTCACATCGTAAAGTATGTGATTATTATTGTATAACATACGTAAATCGATGAGTTTTCAAAATCACAAATTGGAATAATAATAAATAGGATTTTGAGTTGCATTGCGCCATGGTTAAGATGCTTCCCGAGCCCGTCGTCCGCGCACCCTTAAGCGAGACTGTTGTACTTATTGTGCAGACCCTGATGATGTGAATAAATTTCACGAAACCTCGGCGAAGAAGGTTGTTTTTCTGTGGACCCCTTTCCCAATCGGTCCTACATACTTGTTCATCTGGGTCGATCTCCATAATCTCGGAATCACATAATAATTTAGTGTATGCCTGTAGGTGTAAGTGTTGGTATGCATGTGACAAAAGGCTTGGTAGGCTGCCCAGGTTTCAATTCTCATGAGCTTTGCTTCAATACGACTTTCATTTTCCTACTCCACTTTCTCACCTTTTCATCTGATCTGTTTCAGTCTCTAAAGAAGCATTGGAAGTTCTTACCATAGCTCTAGTTCTTCACCCTGCAATGTTGGACGAATTGCTAGATGACGAAAATTGGAAAACCTTTATTATTGACTTGGTTCTGATGTCGAATTGCCGGTAAGAGAGATTCATCTCGTTATTCCGGTGAAATTATAGGTAGCAACGAAAACATGAAGTTGTTTCAAGACCACCATAATTGCCCCGATCTCGCTCAAATTTTGAATCAAGTCCGCTCTTCACGACAGGACACTTCTTCAATTACCCAAATGATGCATTTTCCAGGTCTGTCAGAGCCGTAGCCGCCGAACAGTTCCTTCACATGGTTTCTTACAGAAATTCGCACAAACAGCTCCAGTTCGCTGTCATCTACCTTTTCTCAGTTCTCGACAAACTAGTTGTGGATAACGCAAGAAACTCCCACGAGTATTTCCAAGTGCGTAGCCCAGACATGGATTATTATTAATATTATTATGTGTATTAAATATTTCATCCGTCCGATCCCTAAGGACCTCATAACTACTATTTCATAGATCGAATCATGAATTAATTTTTGTTTGTTTTTTCTAGTTGTTGTGTGGACTCCTGAATTTCATGCATGTATATAACTGTCCACTTCCTTCTGCTGAGCAGCTATTAAATAATGAAATAGTTTGGCTGAAACACACGAAGGTAAACTCTTTTTCTCACCACCTCTTTTGCCAATTTTAATTTATTAACATTAAATTCGTCAATCATGATACTGATATCATATTTGTTGCAGGAACTAGTCAAAGAAACAGGTCATCTGGCGGTCGAGGACGCTGTTTTAGACGGACATTTGGGTATTGCGAAAGAATTGTTTTCATTTGTTAGTCCAGAAATGAAACATAAATTAGGATCAGATGAAGAATCTGGGGGAAACCTTATAAAAGTAAGTTTTTCTACTGTCACAAAATTTGATTTTAATCTGTCATCATCCATCTTTGTTTACAAATCTCAGCTGTTTGAAAAACAGGCGGAATTCCGAAGGCTCTTGAGAAACCCTTTCCTACGTCACACTAAAACCACAATCGAAAAAGAATGCGCTGAGATCGCATTGAGAACAGTGAAAATAGGAATGATTTAAATAATTAAATTAATATTAATTCACGATTAATTAATTCAATCAATTTTTTAGTTATGTAAATTCTATTCTCACTAATCAGGAGCCCAAACAGTGATGGGCTTTGTGTTTCGTTTTGTTCGGTTGGAATCTTGGACCGAATTGGCCAATGACAGACGACACCCTTCTCAACGTCACTTTCCCGCCATGTTACAATAATAAATATTTTCAATAAATTTTCTACAATTACAGATACACTATTTTTGCCTTACGACTTCATTATTGTTTCTTTTGAGTCATTATCTCTCGGAAAAAAATGGAAAAATATTGACGATAATTCCCCATTCTAAGCAATAAGGACGTTTGAGCAAGATGTTCGAAAAATGTCGATCATTAAGACTCTGGTGTATTTATGTATTGCCTATTTCAGGAACTTGTAGAAGACTTTGTTTTCCCGGCTTCCAAAATGATGCTTCATCTGCAGAGAACTGGGGAACTTATACCCGAGCAAGCTGTACCCGTTTGTAGCACGCCCAACACACTCTGTTCAGCTTTTGAGCTTCTTGTCACTCTTTGCAATAACTGTGTGCCAAATATGAAGGTTTTGGTCAGCATGCTGACTGACATGTTTTATAGCGGTGAGTTTCTTCTTATATTTTGTCTGAAATTATACAACCTTTTGGAGTACGCAGGTATTTTATTGAATACCTAACCTTTTTTTCTACCCATTTTGCTCAGATAACGATGAGGGTCTCCAAGAATGGGATTATCTTCCTCCGATTGGCCCGCGACCGACTTCGGGGTTTGTAGGCTTGAAAAATGCCGGTGCCACGTGCTACATGAACTCTGTCCTTCAGCAGCTCTACATGGTTTCCAGCATTCGACAAGGGCTGTTGGCCGCTGAAGGGGCCATTGCAGACACTGAAGAACTTCACAACAACGACTCAGATGTAAGTCTCCTTCGTACCTCCGATCTCAAAGATATTCACAACAAATATCGACTCGTTTTCAATTTATGCTCCTATCGATTTATTTATAGAGCATAATGAGTAACAGTGGAGAACAAGAAGAAAAAGCCTCATCCGATGAATCTCGGAAAGAATACAACATTGGCATCCTGAAACAAGTTCAAGCCATTTTCGGACACTTGGCTTACAGTAAATTGCAGTACTACATTCCCAAAGGACTGTGGAGGCATTTTAAGTGAGTATCTTTTCAGTGTGCAAGTTTGCCTGACCTTACAATAAAAATGCATGTTGAGAGATCAGTGTCGGAAGACCTATCAATAAAATCTACGCCAATTCTAACTCTCTCAAACCTCCGCGTATGATCTTCTAGTTCAACAAGGGTTTTACTATCATTGGGGAAAGAAAATTCTATCAGATAGTACAGGTACTATTATTTGACTTTTCACCTGTTCCATGGTAGACTTCAAGGCGAACCTGTCAACCTGCGAGAACAGCAAGATGCCGTGGAGTTCTTCATGAGTTTGATCGAGAGTATAGACGACGCTCTGAAAGCACTCGGACAAGAACAGATCATGAGCAAGATTCTTGGTGGGTCGTTTTCAGATCAGAAGATCTGCAAAGGGTGCCCTCACAGGTAAATATGAAGGATTCTTCGAGTAAATCAGAACCTTCTTCTTTTTGGTAAATTAGAACTGAATCTTACGTTTCATCCATGAATGTTCCATATACATAATAAATGACCTGCCATCGTCTTCCCCACAGGTATTCTAAGGAAGAGCCATTCAGCGTTATTAGTGTTGATATTCGTAACCAATCAACTCTACAAGATTCCTTGGAACAGTACGTCAAAGGAGAACTGCTTGAAGGAGCAGATGCCTATCATTGTGACAAGTGCAACAAGAAGGTCTGCTTTAAAAATATACCTTTTATTAACCTAAAATCGTTATAGTGTGGTCTAACGTGATCTAAGATTGCTGTGTCAAATTCTGTTCCAGGTGGTTACCGTAAAACGATTGTGCGTGAAAAAACTCCCTCCAATTCTCACGATACAGCTGAAACGCTTCGAATATGACTACGAACGAGTGTGTGCCATAAAATTCAACGATTATTTCGAATTTCCTAGAGTCCTCGATATGGAACCTTACACTGGTATTATTCTAGTCTTCATTTTAATACCTTTAATATTGTGTTGAACGTAGTTAAAGGGTTTGGAATAATAGTTGTTTGAAACCATTCGTGATGATAAGGTGATCATTTTCAAATTAGATCGAGTTGACAGCACAAGTGCTGAGGAACGCAATATCAAAGCTATAGATGCTAGCACTTTGGCGTGATTTTTCCATTGGCCAAAACTCATCCGATTCTGAAGTTTAAAAAAAAAAAAAATTTTTACCTGATTCACCAACAGTAAAAATTTGGTTAGGTTACTCTCTCTGGAATTAGCATGTTACGGTATATTCAAGATTGTTACTTATTCTTTTTCAGTTTCCGGTTTGGCGAAACTCGAAGGAGAGGTGGACTGCGAAGTAACGGAAGGTTCCAAAGAAATGACTACAAAATACAATTTGACGGGAATCATAGTGCACAGCGGGCAGGCGAGCGGTGGCCACTATTATTCCTACGTCCTCCACAGGTATGTTGAAATTCACTGTTTTACTTGTTTTGAATTTCATCTTAGTATGTATTGTGCAACCATGGTTGAAACACCTGCTCGAACGCACAAAATTTTGAATTTGGTACTGAAAGTGATATAATTCGTTGAGAATGGTGAATAAGTTATTGGATGTATTGTGGTTTCAAGGTCCAAAGATGGCTCCTCAAAGTGGTATAAATTTGATGACGGGGAGGTCACTGAGTGTAAAATGGAAGACGACGAAGAAATCAAATCTCAATGTTTTGGTGGTGACTACATGGGGGAGGTAAGCGTGCATATTGCGATCTAGCCTGACTCTGCTCACCAGAAAATGTTCAATTCTGATTTTTTGTTTTTGTTTTTAATGCGTATTTACATTGCATGTGGTTGAAAAAAGAGGATCTATTTATCGATAAATGTTCACAGAAATTTAGAAATGTTACAGATAGGGACGTTTCGGTATTATCGATAGTTGGAAATATCGATATTTTTCTTCCGATTATCAATATTTTGATATCGATATTTTCTTCAAATAATATCGGAATATCGATATTTTTCTTTCGATGTTTCCAATATCAAATATTGATAACAATTTAAAAAAATAGAGAGAGAGAGAGACTTTTTTTACAAAGCAGGTGCCACGGTCACTGCTTTGAGGAATATCGGTGTATCCATTTATCGGAGAATTATGTGGATTGATGTTTTTGAGTAGTACCCAATACCCATCCCTGAATCGGACTGGTTATATTTTTTCTGACTTTGTATTTATTTTGCTGAACTACAGATTTGCTCGAAAATAAAAATGAAAGTCCTGTTTGAAGTCTTGTTTAAAATTATGGGGGGATAAGAAAAAAAGATATTAATATCGAATCAAATTCGATATTCTGCAATATCGAAACGTCCCTAATTACAAACAAAATGTAGTTGTTAGCACTCAGCAGGAGTTGCCAGTCATTGGTGTTAACACTGTAGAGAGTTTTTGTTCTTCCCCTCATCTCCACGGAAACGAAGACGAGAATGAAGCACATAGCTGATAAGGGGAAATGGACCAATAAGCTTGAAGCACGACTCTACACGTACTTATACGAAATGTTTTTCGTAATACGTGTAGAGCTGCCTCTACACTCTTATACGAAAAACTTTCCATTGACGAAAAATAATGCTCATTAGGTAGTCCGTTTCCACTAATCAGCTACACGTTTCGTTTTTGTTTCCATGGAGATAGAGAATTTTAAGAATCAAAACTCTCTAATAACGTAATAGCAGTTACCAGATACTGAAATGTCCATGGTCTCTGGTCAATGTTAAGTATCCATGTCAGCTCTAAGCCAAAATAATTCTTGGAACTCATAATCTTCAATGTTAAGTCCACATGTGTTTTGTGTGCCTGGAGCCTTGAAGTACTGACAGGCACTCAAACGTATCAATACTTAATAACGTAGATAATAGAAGGTCTGAAAGGCACTAATTTCATAATTTAAATTAATAGAAAATACATTCTGTTAACTACGAATTCATAAAAATATTGCAGGTTTTCGATCACATGCTGAAAAGGATGACGTACAGGCGCCAGAAGAGATGGTGGAACGCATACATGCTTTATTACACACGGCAAGATGGGGATGAGAGTGATCTAGTCAAGTCAATTCAACAACTCTCACTCCGTAAGACATGTTTTCTTGTTATTAATTTAATAGTCTTCATAGGCCAATAAGTTGAATTGAAGTCACTCCCTATCTAGGAATTTAATTCAATACTTTCAGTGCAGGTGCCAAATCAGTGTGTTTTCCTTCTGATGGACCTCTACATGCTGCTCGTTATCTCTCGAATATTGTAGTTACTAACGCTTGAAGATATTTATTGTAGACAGACGATTAGCCCTGCGTAATGGCATTCTCCGTTTCAGTCTACCTACTAATAATAACAACGTATGATCGAACTGTTTGGAACTATTAGGTATGGTTCCTCCCTCGCAGAACACAGGAAGCTATCTGTCCCCTTGTACACCATCCATTAGTTTACTTTGAAAATATTTGGCTCGTTGATCCTCATGTACAAAAGATGGTCCCGGAATTAGGGGTCACAATCCCTCGGGATGTTCTCCCAAATTGACGGTGAAATGGTGCATCCTCGTATCACCATTTTTTACCAAAATTAGATTTTTCATGTACCTACCTACCTACCTACTTGAGCGCTAGAGATATTAGCGCTCTCGCAGCCGGGAAAATTTTCAATGTGCCCTAAAAGTGAAGAAGAGTTGTTGTGGCTCGGTGTTGTCTCGTATCAGATACCTCCTATTCTGGTATGCCTCCAGCATCACTTCCTCTACTATCTATTATTCGTTTACGTTCCTTCCAGATTCTAAGAGTAATGGAATTATGAAAATGCCAGCCGCCATCGAAAGAAGTGTCTGTCGACAGAACATCAGTTTCATGCACACGCGTAACCAGTTTAGTACAGAATATTTTCAATTTATGAGGAGGCTAGCGACGTGCACAGTCCCACCGGTTAATAGACAGCACAACTCTGACAAACCGGTAAGTCGTTAGGTATTTTTCTGTTTAATTTCCACCAATTTGTTGAATATTGAATGAACAAAGATCTTGTTGTAAAACAACGAACTAAGAACGCGTTCATATTGGTGAGAGTTCTTGACCGTGAGTATATAAACTAGAATTCAGTTCTTGAGAATCGGTCGGAAGATGAAAATTTGATTATGCCAACGTTTCGGATAATTTATTGTCCATCCTCAGGGCTATTAGGTACAACAAAACAAGACAGAACTATTAGATATTGCAACTATTAGAACTAGAGTAGTTACCTCTACACTCTAGTTATCTTGTTTGGTACCTACCTCATGCATTATCTGATAGTTCCTGTCTTGTTTTGTTGTACCTAATAGCCTTGAGGATGGATGATAAATTATCCGAAACGTTGGCGTAATCAAATTGTCTTCTTCCACCCGATTCTCAAGAACTGATTTCTAGTTTAAGAACTCGTTCTTTAATGATTGCTTGAATGATGACAATTTTGACTTTTTATCTCATGTCAGTTACCCTGTATAAGGGGTTATGACACCAATGAAATAGTTTACTATCCACTGATTCATTCTACTCTAATAATTCCCGTAATTTCCTTTTCTCCCCTAAATTTTTTTCAGAAAATTGTCCCTAGTGTAGCGATTTTCAATCAACAACCAGTACAGTATTATGACAGTTAGGTATGATTTAAGGCCTTAAGTATATCAGACGAGCTTTTAAAACTCGTTCTAATGTCCATGAACTTCTTTTTTTTCTATAAAAAAGCTAAAAGATAACCCTTGGACACTGAAACTTGAAGTGACGTCAGAGTTCGAAGATTTCAACCTTTATTCGTCTTCAGCTTCACCTTTTTATTCTTTTTCAATTGCTAGTTTTAGCCCAAAAATTTGGAAAAAATCCGAATAAGGGCTTGTGTTATATGGCTTCAAAGGCCGTAAAATACGGTCACAAGCTTTGGTTGAACCAATTTTGATGCAGTTGTTCAGTGCTCTTCACCATGAGAATTGTTCATGATCCAGTATAGGGAGCGTTACAATAATATAGTTAGGCACACTAGTTTACAATAATATACGGAGCTAGTCGTGGAGTGAGAATTGTCCTCTCATCTTCGCGGATTTGTCAGCTTTTCAATGCCGAATTGATACATTTTTCAATAATCAGGCTGCAAACAAGGTGGTACTTAAACATAATAATTGGCAAAATATCATCTCTGTCTTGTACAAATCAAGTACTTTTTACTCCAACATGCATGTAGTTACGATACAACTTACGATGGATGAGGGATGGACATGGTTCGGAATTAGCTACTTATGACCTCAATATCGGATTCAGCACCTTTGAAAACCCTTGTATCTACCGATCCCAATTTCCATCCCCGAAATTCGAGTAGTTTGGCTGGAATAAGCAAAAGAAGAAACGCCATGTATCTCCCTTTCACGCGGTCAGGGAGCAATAAGGCAGTAAAACTATATGACGTCAGACGCTTTTTCTTTTCCCTTCTTCTCCCACTTCCGTTCATTTCCGGCTCATCATATTGCACCTTTCTGGAAAGCTCCTCCTTTAAACCTACAATTTGAAAGGATAAAAAATGGACGTCCATTCCTCATTGGTCAGAAAAAGGTAAAATAGCCACCGCATAATTGGAAATCATTTGACCAATGGGATGGTCGATTGAAATTATAGTAGGAAGTGTGGAGGGAATGGTATGTCTATGCAGCAGGCTTGGAAAGCTACCAATTCTAACCCAGTTGCAAGAATATTTTTTTAAATATTTAAATTTCGTGGAAGCGCGCGTCTTTCATCTATATTCTGTTGGTCAACCTGTACGCCTGTAGGTCTTTTAACTGGGTTCGAATTTGCAGCTTTCCAAGCCTGCTGCTTCTTCATACTTTTCCTCGGACCTACCGTGGTATAAGCAATAGTAGTGACATCGTTTTACGGTAGGTTAGCATCTTGTTTGTTCTCATTGATGGTTTTCCTCCTCTTTTTGGAATTTTTTAAATCTCCTCGTGTTTTTCAATTGTCAAACAGAAAACTAGTAAGCGTTCTTCATGAAATTACCAATTTTTATTCAGGGTCCCGATGCAGAAGAGCTGTCGCTACTATGCGTTCAGATCGTCTCCAAATTCCTTTTCCACACCGGCTTCCACACGAAGAAATGTTTGAGAGGTCAAGCAACAGACTGGTACGATCCCCTGCAATATCATCTCAGATCCTTCGCATCGGTTCGTTCATGGTTCACTCATAACATCCTCTTCAAGCATCCAAACCGGTAAATAATAATTGTAATCCCCTTCTTATTTTCATATCGTAAATCCGATACGAATGAGTATGATGAATACTTCAAAAGTGAACAAATCTGATTATGAAACGTTAGTCTATTATGCTTTTTACTGACGTGAAAAAAATGTAGCTATTAGACATTTTTTGTTCTTCCCGTTTCCGAAAACGCGTTTCGAGACGCGTAGCTGATGAGGGAAAACGGACCAATGGGCTTGCTTGCAGCATTCTCTTACCGTCACCGAAAAGTTCTTCGAGTATACGTGGAGAAGCAGCCCTTCATTAACTTTTCATTAACGGAAAGAGAATGCTACAAGCTCATAAGCTCATTGGTCCGTTTTCCCTTATCAGCTATGCGTATCGGAACCCGTTTTCGGAAATGAGAAGAACAAAAACTCTATTGTTGTGGTGGTAATGTTCCAGGTTTTGCGAGTATTTGCTGAGCTGCCCGACTACCGAAGTCCGGACCGTTTTCATGAAAATCATTGTTTTTTTAGCCCATTATTCGCTACACGATGGGCCCTGTCCTCCGCCTATGGTGAACGCGCCGAGTAAGTCTTGTCGTACTTCCATTATCAAAATTATGTAATATGTAGTAGGTTTGGGTGTTAGTAGTTTAAAAAGAATGGTTTTATAGTTTAATGTGAAATTTGAGTTCGAATATCTTCTGAAACTCGAGTGTTTTTTGGTTTTCTCTTAATTATCCGAGTTGGCGTGTAAAACTTTCTTGTTAACCAATTTCGGCATAAATCTGAACTCATATAGGTAGTTTGGATGTTTTGAAAATAATATTTTTTCCAAGGAAATTACCAGAAAGATACAAAAATAAATCTGAATGCGAAAAACTTTTCTGTATAATTTTAGGGAATTAAATTCCCAAATTATACTACATTAAAATTCCAAATTTAAAAGTATTGAATTCTCGCCTCAGTAAAAGGTTCCTCATATGTTATAAAGTATTTTTGGTGTATCGTCAGTTGGGTTCCTGCTGTACTTTTCCACATTACCGCCTTTGTTCAAATGTCCGAAATTCGCAACCAAAGAAAACATTTCCAGATAATTTCCTAAATGATCAATTTCCAGAATTTTTGTTTAAAATGTCATCCGAGTTTTAGCAATTTTTGAAAAAGAACAAAAAAATAAGTTGTTAAATTATAAAAAATATTAGGAAAAATAAATAAACAAAAAATAAATAAAACATTGAATATAGTTACCTAACCTAAATAAAATAAAATTGAAAAAAATTAAATTAAAAAATATGTATAATACTTGAGTAAGTAGTTAATGAATAAATATTAATAAAAATGCATAAAAATAAATTATAATAAGTAGGTAGGTACTTACCGTAATAAATATATTTTAAAATTATTATTTTTTTTCTTTCACATTTTTTTCTGCAATTTTCGTGTGATACACAATATTTAACCATAATACTCCTCTACCTCCTTAAAACCGCTAATTAATAAAACCATAAAATAACCGCCATAAAACCGCTTAATTAATTATAATAATTTCGCTAATAACTAGCGAATTCGCCGTTCGCCTCTTCGCACAAATTCGCGTCCACTGGACGTCCAGCCTAACGTGCTTTCACGTTTGTTTCATTCAAAACACTATAAAATGGACTATATTAATAAAAATCCTACCACCTAAACATTGGACCCCCTGCATTAGTTCAATTTCCAGAATATTTCAGGAAAGACACACCGATTTCATTACAATTACATATTCTTCTATTACCAAATGTGGTATTTGATGCCCATTTTCTTTTCTTCGAATGTGCTTATAATTTCACCGTTCATCGTGACTTTCAGCGATCCTGTTCGACCCCCAAGCGACGATGAGTGACCATTTGCTGCAGGCAGTGCTATCGATGTTGCAAAAAGAAGTTTCAGAGCACGGGAGGCACTTACTCCACTATTTTACGCTTTTCCACATGTATGCTTCGTTGGGTATACTAGAAAAAACGCAACTTTTGAAGGTATGAACTTTGTTTTTGCCGTATCAGCACTATGAAATCTGTGTTAGTGGACGTCTTCAATTGGCGGACACAATTTTCGGTCCCAATGGTACCTATTTATATGACAATCATCCATGAAACTTTTCAGAGTCTTAATAGCTATAACTTTTCTAGACTGACATTTGAATAATCTTTCTCTAATGGTTTGTTTGCCTCAATACTGGAGTCCAGACGTGCGTACCTTGTGTTATCCCTATGCCATGAATATGGTACTTAAATTTGCACGTTCGGACTGCGTTAGAACCACGTTGCTTATAGTTCCTAACAGCTTCCATGGCTTAGGGCACCACAGGCCCACTACCAAAAATTGCGTAAAGTTAAATAAAAGTAACACAAGCAATGTCCAATATAATGTATAAACATATGTATCAACATGGTACGTGATAACAAATCCTCTAAACCGTAAAATTCGCAATTTTTTAATTTTTGCAAGCGCAGTTGACAAGGCGAGATGCAAGAAACAAAATGGTGAAAAAGTGGTTATCACAGATTTATTTAATTTGAGGGAGCAAGCAGATGCCAACAGCATTCTTCTTCTTCTGTTTCTTCCGAGTAACAGGTCAAACACTGTAGAACACCCTCACCGTTTGACACCTCCTTTCGTACGCCCCTGCAGGCCGAATCTTCAACCTCCAGCGCCCCCTACTGCTGGAACATTTTTAATATCATGATGGCAGAAACACAGTCTTTCCGTCATATATTGGGTAGCTTTAGAACTAATACGATGATGGATAATATAAAGAAAAAGACTTCCATGGTGATACATTTCTCCACTCCTTCAAGAAGTCTTTGGAGAATAGTTATTTCGACTTAAGATAGATGGCGTAAGAACGCGAAAAAGTGGGCCTTGGCCCCAGCGCGCTGCTGACCGTTTGCGCGAAAAGGAGGGCCTCAGCCCCAGGTTACATCTCATTTTTACGTGATATTGCGGGCCTCAGAGCTAAAGGGTTAATATAAACAAAAATGTAATAAACAGCTGTTGATTTCATTAAGGAACCTTGTAGCATCTCAATTCAGTATTTTACAGTTTAATACGCTCTCGTTCACTTCGTACTCTGCCTGAGAAAATGTTGTTTCTCACGCAGTAGTTGAACCAATTGGTGAACAATTGGTAACGTTAAGATAATAATTATTGAAGGAATGGTTTGTCATTCGTAGAGCAATCTTTCTTGATCTGAGTTGTTTGCCAACTGCTCGATGAAACAAGAAATGATGCAAACTGAAGTGGCTCGCAAAATTAGGATGCAGCTTGATGTGCCACATTTGCTGTTGTGTGAGTGTCTGGAGATTCCATCGTTGCTGATTTGTGGTCACATTCTACAATAATTTCTCTTTCTTTTTAGCTGAACGTGCCTGCGACCTTCATGCTCGTTGCTATGGATGAAGGACCTGGTCCAGCCATAAAATACCAGTACCCTGAGTTCACAAAGCTCCACTGTGTCGTCTCTCAACTGATACGATGTTGTGACTTGTCAACCAGAACCCAATCTTCAACCGCTGTTGGTTTTCCTTCTTATTATTATCCTTACTAGATAGTTTTAGCAAGCCGTTAACGGGTGCCATTGAGTTGTTATCATGGATACTTAGTGCACCATTGCTTTGAGGGGGCAAAGTTGCATATCCACCGGGAAACGTCAAAAAGGTGCCATAACCAATTTCATCAACTGTCAGCGTCTCTCCACTGATGATTTATGTGACTTTAAACTCAAACCAAAATGGGCTTGTTTGACCTGTCTTCAAAAAAGGGTAGCATTATCCAATTAGCTCGCTCTAGTAGGAGGTCATGGGTACCGTTCAGTTGACCTGGAACCTGTTGGCTGCTAAAACTCTCTAACATCCCCCCTCCTTTTTATTTAGGTTGAACTGAAGTTGTGAGGGACATTCCATCTGCTTTTGCAGCCCCAAATTTAATGTAATGAGGAGAGTAGTCACTCATTAGTAATAGTTTCATTCGCTCACAAATACCAACCAAAGACCTAACTCAAATCCCAAATAGCCCCCACACCACCCTCAAATAATACCTAGATATATATATTATTTTAAGAATTATTTGCTAGTAGTGATTGAGGTGAGATTGTACTCGTAAATTGGAGGGTTTTGTGGGTTTGATCCAGTTCGCCGTTCAAAAAAAAAAAAAAAAAAAAAGGACGGTACACCTACGGTTCTACAGTCAGATCATTTAATGATGATTAACTTTTATAAAAACAAAACATCACGTTTTCTCGTCGCAGTTTATTAT
This sequence comes from Lygus lineolaris, assembly GCA_030264115.1. Taxonomy (NCBI): domain Eukaryota; kingdom Metazoa; phylum Arthropoda; class Insecta; order Hemiptera; family Miridae; genus Lygus; species Lygus lineolaris. The sequence continues at coordinate 27,440,777 of JAEMON010000006.1, forward strand.
ATCGTAACGTAACGATCGCGAGGTCTCATTTCATACCGTAGCGTAACAGTAGGAAAAATAATGCAATTGTCCAGCTAATCATTAAAACGATTTAAAAAAAATTGATGGTTCAGGCGAATGGATGGCTCAGTAGCATTCATGCTCACAGCCTCGGGTGGCCTATCCTTCATTCCCCACCTGAATCAGGTTTCAAGTTCTTAATGATTATCAGTTTGAGACGTTTACTTACACTAATATTTTAAAATGTAACCCTCTTTTTATATTTTTAGGGAGAGCAGCCATTGCCCAACCCTTATGGAGAAACTCCACCTGGCGAATGCATAATGGTTATCCAGCCGCAGGTGGAAGAAATACTATTTGGCCGCACAAGGTAATAATATGTATAGTTTTGATTGTCACTTGTTACTACTATTGCCTCAGAGTCATAACACAAGATAAAACGGAATGGAGCTTGAAATTCTGGTTGTAGCGTGACGCCAATAATCTCCAAAATTAGAAAGTGATTAGGATTGGGGATTAGCGTTGAGAGAGAATTATTGTAAAATGATGGAATCCGTCAAATCTCATTTATTCTATGTATTAAATAACTATCGTATTGGAAGATTTTGCGTGATGGATGTTGAGAACTGACGTGATGTTTTTAATTAATTTAAATTTGTAGCTCAAACCGAGAGCTTCCCCAAAAGGTTCAATATGAAGGGTCGGAAATGTTAATAATTGCTTATTGAATCACAACAATGATCAACAATCAATGAACGTAAATGTCGTGCAAACAATCAATCAAAAAACGTTACTCTCAACTTGAACATGCTTGGCTGATATTATTTTCATGTATAATATGTTATGAGAATATTAAGTAAGGACTGTTTGATGATATTATCTTCTTTGGGACGGTGTAGTCCTAAGTTAATTTATTATGTGTCAGTCGAAGTCAATATATTTAGTATTCACACTGGAAGTAGGATTTCTTCTGCATTCCGTTTAATCTTGAGGGAACTTTCCACTATTTCTCCACATCTGATCAGTGAGAATCGTTCCAGTTACGTCAAAAAAGTGATAGAAGACTGCCAAGCGACTGAAGATGGTGGTAAACTACTTCAGTACTGCTGTTGGGAGAACCCCCACTTCTCAAGGACGGTTCTCAGTGAGCTGCTCTGGCAAATTGCGTTTGCCTATTGCCACGAGATCCGACATCACATCGATCTCCTCCTAGCTGTTGTCATGATGGAAGACTCCTGGCAGGCACACAGGCTCCACAATGCCCTAAAAGGTAAGCAAGTGTCACTTCTACAGCACAGACTACTAACCAGAAATGACACTCCGTCATTTTCTGTGGTTCACGCTTTCCTCTCACTGAATGATGGAATGTTTAAAAGTAGGTGGAAAATGAAAAAAATATCAGATTTTTTTTTTTTTTTTTTTGACTCAAAAATAAACTAGAGAATCTAACGAACAAAATGATGTATTCGAAATTCATTTTTGATGTTCCGAAGTTCATGGAAAAATATTGTAAATCCGGCCCTAGAACTCCCCGGCGCTGTAGGATGGGTTGTCCGCTTTACTACAAAATTGATACTCAAAGTGCATATACAGGGAGTATCAGTTATGATCCGAAAAACTTCTCCCACGTGTTCTACACGTAATTTCCAACAAAAAGTGTCTCCTAGCGTTTTTTTCCTAAACCACTAAAAACCCTAGTTTTTTCACATTTAAGATTTTTTTCGTGTTTTCGACCTTTGGTCACTGAAAAGGCCATAACTCCCTTAATATGAAGAGTAAAAATAAATATGAGTACATCGTTGGAAAGAGCGAACAATAATTGTTTGAACTAAATTTTTGGGTGGAAAATGAGCCCGAAAAGTTAATTTCGAAGTTTTTTAATAACTTATCATTAGAATTGTGGGGGTCTAATGAGTATTTGAAAAACAGGCAGTTTTCAAGATTTGACGAAATTAACTTTTCGGGCTCATTTTCCACCCCAAAATATCCTTCAAACAATTATTGTTAGAGGTTAAGAAGACGGGAAATTTAACGCTCTTTCCAACGATGTACTCATATTTATTTTTACTTTTCATATTAAGGGAGTTATGGCCTTTTCAGTGACCAAAGGTCGAAAACACGAAAAAAATCTTAAAAGTGAAAAAACTCGGGTTTTTAGTGGTTTAGGAAAAAAACGCTAGGAGACACTTTTTGTTGGAAATTACCTGTAGAACACGTGGAAGAAATGTTTCGGATCATAACTGATACACCCTGTATACATGGATTCTCTAGTAAATGGATACTCCAAAATTAGATAACATCAGTGCAGTGTTATTCTTCTTCATTCATTCTACATCACATCCAACATCATTGTGGATTGTGCAAGGCACTGAAAGTTGTGTTGAGATGCACGGAGGCAACCTTTTCGGAAAAACAGCTGTCCTGAAAAATCACTTTTTTTCAACTTTGGGTATCGTTTTCTCAAGAACCATTCGTCGCAGCGAGATGATCCAATTGCCTCATAGAGGAATAAAAGAGTTCAAATAAGTGGGATAGTTTCGTGAAATAAGGCTTGGTTTAGATGAAAAATCGGGCTTGATGACTCACCCGCCACTTGTTCCCGACTCTACTATAACAGGGACATACCGAAGAAAGATAGAATAGTCCTGCCTCTAAAGGGTATCTCGTGGTGCACTTTGCGGCATTTTAAGGCCTCCACCTGAATAAGAACCTGAATGTTGGAGAGGAATAAGTGTTGTACACTCCTAATACAGTGCACTCTGGTGTAAAAAAGTTCCATTCATGCAGCATGAGTTGGT
>JAEMON010000006.1:27560408-27570428 GCA_030264115.1 Lygus lineolaris
AGGAACTGAGATACAGGGGTGTCAGGAAATTCACGTTTGCACCTGCGCTCAAGCTACTTGTGGTCCAATGGCGAAGAAATTGATAGGGGACCGTCACGGAACTAACCCACACAATCCCTGAAAATTTCATCAAATTCGGACACATCTTCATATAGTTTTGCCTGGGACAAAGAATTGACCACGGAACCAAAATTGTTCAGAAAGTTCTAAAACGTAAAAATCAAGTGGAAATTCTGATTTTGGAGGACAAACATTTTTTTTATTTCTTGCACGAATACATAGCTTCCTACTTTCGATAGTGAGGAAGCAAAAATTGGTCCATTAGAACGTGAGAAATTGATGTAGAAGAATGGTCGGCTCCATGATTATTTAGTTGAGGTAGTTAGTTGGGACTCAAGCTTTGCAAAATTGATTCTTCTGTTTTAGTGTGGTGTGTTGTGTTTTATCTTATCTACTTAGTACCGACTAGAGGTCTCTTTATTCAACTCTTAGATGTACCACCGCTTTTTTTTTTTTTACCTCCGCAGTGTTTATGAATTTCTTCTTCACCACACATTCACTGTATTTCGAATATCCCGCTTGTCCTGGGTTTAGAAGAAGGTTAGGAGCCGTTATTCTTGAAGCTGTGGCTCTCCTGTCATAGTATAAGGCTCTCAAAGAGAGTACAGAATCACTTCTAACTAAATTGTGAATTGTATTTTACCAGCACAATCAGTTGTTTCATCTTCCTCAATGGATACCTTCATATTTGAACCAAGCAATTTATTCTTTTAAAGGGTAGCTTTTTGATATAAAAAAATACAGTCAAGTAACTCATTCTGAATAGTTTTAGAGGTCCTTTAAAAAATAGTAGCTTTCTCTTTGTGAGATCTCAATATGTCATCAGTTTTGGCTGATTTTTCCACCAAACCCAAGAAAATTCCTCAGTTCACAGAACTTTCTCTCTCATCGTGTCCTCTCAAACCTATCTCTTGCAGAACACAGAACTTGATGCAGTCTATGACTTCTGAGAGGGTATAGCGGTATCTATCAACTTGTTCATTGCGTTTTTCCCCAGTTGATGAGCAGAATCCAACTGTACATACAGCTATGTTTGAACCACCTAAAAAAAGGCAATTCTGTAGTTTTATGTTTGTGTTTATTAGATTCGTGAGATTTGATCCTTTCTTTCAAGTGTTCTAAATCAACCATCCCCCTGATCCCCACCCAACAGTACTGCAGAAAACATGAAGAGAAATGAACAAAATAATGTTAGGACTTGCATAGCGTTAATATAGTATCCAGAACCTCGGTGATGAATGCAAAAAACTCCCGAGCTTCAACACCCTCCTACTCATCTTGTAACTACCTACTTGGTTAGATTAAGATAAAATTAGATGCAAATCATAGGGAATATTGAGTAGGTATATAAAAGATGTAGGTTTGTAGGTTAGACGACACACAAACGAAGAAACGAACTAACCTAAAACAAAAGTGTAACCAAGCATGGGCTTGGACCTTCCTTCTCCTTCTTCCATGTGACCAACATTCCTTCCAACTCCAACTGACAAAAAGTATGAGACAGGAATATTGACTATTTGTCAAGAGACTAAGAATATTGACAAGAATATTGTGAAAATAGGAGGTACCTACCATTTCCCACCAGAAGCTTCTTCCATGGCTCAGTGAGGGGCTCTACTCCTCTCGGCCCCCACTCCTCAGTCTGTCAGTATGGTAGAATAGCCTAGTTAGCCCGCAAAACACCCCAAAATCCCCAAAGCAGGTTGGGCAACGCCCTGATTAATCTGCAAATTGCCATCCTGCCTCAAAAAAATCCCTCAGTGAAGTGGGTTTTCAAATCTGCCAACATGATTGCCATGAGGAGAGTCCTAGTTCCATGAAGAAGTGTGGCATGGATACAAATCCACGACATTATCCATTTCAAAACCTTTGACTATATTTATATCATGGACTTCTTAGATTCCACTCCAGAACAGTTCACGGATAAAATAAACGTGATTGTTCAATGCTCCCGCCAAAATTCAAATTACTTTCAGATTGAGGAATTTCTCCTCTTTTCTTCCTTTGCACGGACAGGGGCTCATTGTAGCAGAAAGTGAAGTGTCATTGTGCAGACTGCATTATTTTTTGTTTAAACTTTACCCACCTACCTATCTGAAGAAAAATGTATAATTTATTTTCAAATTTAAAACAGTGTACCCAAGTACCTAGTGGATGTATGAGCAACAAATGCCAAAGAATAAAAATTATAAAAAAAAAAAAGAATTGGCAGGTATACTCTCGGCAGTATATTCCCGTTACAAAGAAAAAAAAAAAAAAAAAAAAAAAAAAAAAAAAAAAAAAAAAAAAAATACGTGAAATAAAATTTTTTTCCAGTCTCAACCAAAGCCACCTCAAACGTCCACACATCTCTTGAGGATGAGCCGTAAAAATTATTTTAACGGTTATGAATGGTGCGTAACACCGGAGGAACGTCGAGAAAGGTTTGGCGCCGGCCGTCTTCCCATGATTAGGGGTCATTATAAACTCGTCTGTCCCGCACTTACTCCTCTTGAAGTATAATTATTAGTTTTTTCTCGATAGGAACTCAATCTTGCAGCATTTTTATTTCATTTTTACCTATGTGCTTAACTTTTTTTATGAGTTGAAACTTCTATCCTGATACCTCAGGAGGAACTTACCACTACCCTGCTGGACAGGCATGATATACAGACATAAAAATGTCCCTTCTACTCTGTAGAGCTCTAGACGGTCAAAACGGAAATTATTGTAACTTTATAAAAAATAAAAAATGAATATTGTTTCGGCAGGATTCAGCTTCCTCGTATATTTGAACATGGACGTATTAGGTATATTCCACTGGTGTGGCGCATTTCTTCCTCGCATCATTAACTAGATGGTTGGCATCATCATTGATCAATTAAAGATCACAAAAAAGTGCAATTTGAAGCAAACAATGGTCGATTGTGTTGAAATAATTATCAACTTGTCGCAGTGAAAGTTAGCAGCTATATAAGCTGCACGTGGACAGCCACGTTTGAAAATGTTGTGAAATCGTAAAGTTTGAAGATTGAGGGTAATAAATCTTCAAAAGATTTATAATTTGGAAAATTCAATTTTAATGATGAGGCAGTATTGATTATGATGTATTTCTATTTAAGGAAAATGATGGCATGTTGGTCTAAACGTTCGTTTTTAGGTAACTCCAAAGCGAGCATTGTTTCCAAAGCCTGATATTTGTTATCTTGATGATACGTGTCCTCCGCCCCCCTCGTTTGCCAGAGATTTCTTTTCATGAGCTAATCTCAAGCCACGAATTTACGCCAATAAACCACGAACCTTTTAAAAACCGAAGGTATCAATCCAGCAAGAAATTGAAACGGTTCCAACTGACATGTTGGAGAGACCAATGAGCCATGAAGAAGGGAGGCATTCGAATGACAGCAGGTCTGTTCCAACTAGCGGAGGTGACGGAAAAATCGGCTATTTTAAATCCGCAGAACCTTCGGCGCATACTCTTACGAATAATATTCAACTCGAATATTTTCTGTCTGATCCAACTGATTTGTGGGCAACTTACCCTACTGATAAGAGCTGGGATTCTGTTCAAACTGCCAGAGCAAGTTGCGCTCAACCTGAATATTCTCACCCCTGTGAAGGAGGAGGGGTGAATTGATAGGGAACCCTGCTACCACAAGTTTGTTCCAACTGAAATGTTCAGTTCCAAGATATTTGAAAATGTGTAAGCCGATCATTTTAATTTGAGAAACCACCTTGATATTATTCGAATTGCATATTCCCATACTGAACATTATTTGAACCGCACATTTTAGTTCCTCATTATTTGTTTCGACCCTCAGTATACAAAATTAACGATTGTACAACATTTTCAGAAATTTGGTCCATCCCTGTATAAGTATTTTAAAAGTGGGAGGTAGGAAAAAAAAAACCTGTACAGAACAAAAGAACTGATTTGTTAGGTGAATAATTGAATAAGCATGGAAAGAAACATCACCTAGTCTATATACGAATATGTGTTCAATTATTGCTAAATCCGCTTTTTAATAGCTCATACATGCCTTACGACTCAATTATCCTCGTATATGGCAGGATCTCTTGTTTCAAATCTGCTTCGACATTAGGACTTGAACCACTTGTTGATGCTGTAACGAGTTATCGTGCAGGTAGCCATTCTCAGGTAATCAGGATTTCCCAGTAAGGGGAGCAACTAACTCCGCCAGACCAAGGAAGCTGCACTTGTAGAAACATGCTGACTCCTCCTCTATTGTATCAGGCATCAGTGAAGGTCAGTACGATCTCCGCCAATGCCAGTTCAGTTCAGAATTCATCGCTCACACACTGTTAGGGATTTCATGACTTCTTCTAAAATGACGATGAAGTTCCTACCACCTTATTGATTAAAGATGTTCGAGGTTCGAGGGCACTACCTATTTATACTTACATAACAATGGAACTGATTTTACATTGACTGCAATAGTCCATATACAAAAATCAATGTTGAAGTTTAAGAAAATGTCTTATATCGCTAGCATTCATAATTTAAATGCATTACCATTATGGGCCGATGCTTCACGCCTGGACTCCCGAATATATAAACTTCTTTGACAGTGAGAGTTGGACTGCTCAATCCTCAATCCTTGTCGCTGTAACTGTTAGCAACAAAGACTTCGTGCATGGGAGGCATAATCCACTTACTGTTGAGTAAGACTTCAGCTCAGTGAGGCCACAGAACTATGCTGAACCTTGCAACTGTTTTTGATACAAACATCAAACCATCATCATCATAACCGTCATCATTTATCAATCATGAAAGGTGATATAGGAGTCTATTGGAATTATTGCTAATTCAGAGTTTGAATAGATGTCTAAGTACTCTCATAAAACGGCGATTAAACTGTTCTGTGACATTAGTACCTGTAGGTAGCTAAACAACTGATCATGTTCATCATGACTCCGTATATATTATGGGCGACGTGAATTCACATTACGTTGGTCTCGAACATTAAAACTGGTTTGACATTTAAAACTGTTAAAAGCTAGTGAAAGGAGCCAGTGAATTACATGAAGACAAGCTCTAAAGAAACCACTGAACACAAAGACATTTTGTATGGGTCCGTGGGAAAGCCACTCTACAACCAGAAAGAATAAATAAAGGTTGGATATACTTAATATAACGTTGAATATGATGGAACACAAAATAAAAGTCTAATTTATTACTTAATAATATGTGTTGAATTATTGTCTATTCTGGTTTTGAATCACCGACACGCATTACGACTCCATGTCTGGCGTAGCCTCGTATATCAAACATTAATTGACACTGGAATTTATACTGCTCCTTTTTGCCATAAGAAGATAGCAGAAGGCTTTTTCGGCCAAATAAAGATTGAGTTGAGAACCACAGAAGTATTTATGAAGAACAATATCTCTTAATTGAATATGTATTGGTTGAAAACTAAGGTTGTGTTGGATTATACTAATGTTTTGAATAGTTCTCATTTATCATGACCTCTAAGATTTCGAGGCCACGAATTGAAACTGCTTTGAAATGGCTGCCACAATCGGCGCGTCCCAGCATTGTGGCTGCTTTGAGCCACTTCTGGTTGCTGTAACAATTGTGCAGGTAACAGCTATTTAGAGTTAACTAAGAAATTTGATTTGACCTGGAGTTCTGCTACTTTATGTTGTATTAGGTTGGCAGGATATTCTCAAGGATTGTGAGGCCTCGAACATGGAAACTGATTTTACATTATTGCCTCAATCGCGGCATATATCTGCATTGTGTCTGCTTTGAGCCTCTTGTTGTTGTTCTAGTAACAAGTTATCATCCTTATTAGCAGGTAGCAGCTATTTACGGTAACAATAATTCAACACCAAAGAACCTGAGAACTATCCCAAACAAAAGAACTGGTTTGATACGTGTTGAATATGCATGAAAAGAAATATTGTTGTCCAGGAATGTCACTTCTGCGGTTTTCCCACGGATGACAATCTGTTGTCTGGTGCGGCGAGGCATTAGACTTGAATAGAATAAGGTCGGGGCCATCCGTGGTCGTCTTGAGATTTCTGTATTTGCTTCAGACTATCCGTGATGACATGTGAGACTCACAACCTGATGGATCCTCTGCATCTTTTCATCAAAACCTGGTGGTGCGTCTTTGCGTCTTTTTCGAGCGATTAAACTAGGTAAACATCGTAATGCATGCGCCTATGGTGGTTGGCTGGGGGTAAAAAAGGGGATCGGGCAGTGCCTTCCATCTGTCCGTCGTTTTCTCTGGGGTTCTCTGTCTCTCCGTAATTATAGTGCAACATCGGGGGCATACCCCCCCCCCCCCCCCCCCCCCCCCCCCCCCCCCCCCCCCTACAGTTCGACTGTACCTCCCCTGTTCCCCGTGCGTTGCTAGGGCGTCCCAACTGGCCTCTTCTTCCCCTTTCTTGCCATCATCTGCCTCGTCGGGCCTTCCCGTCAGTCCGTCCCGAGTCTGGGTAATTACTCTTTACAAACCCCCCGACACCCCTCTTGCCTTCGGGAAGTAAAAACTGGGTGTACCTACGCTGTGTCCCGGACCTTAGAAACTTCTTTTGTTTTACATTTGCCCCCACATTGGGCCAAAAAAAGTTTCCCGACGCCAATACCAAACCTCCAGTTTTCACATGATTCTTCGCCCTTAGCATTTTCCTTCTGAAACGTCACAGAAGCTTACGCATTCTTCAGCCAAAACATTTTCATCCCAAAAGCAGTCAAAGCAATGGAGTCAAAACTAATAACTGGGTGCATTTGGTGGCTGATAAATGTGCCTGCTTAGAAAGAAAACTACCAAAACCAGGAGCTGCTAAATTGATCACTCCGGGTAAAAAAACTGAATTTGAAGACTGAATACGACAGGTAAAAATGGGAGTATGACAACAAGGCTCATGTTTGTCTTTTAAAGAAGTCCGACTGCCAAAAGTGTGTTGGGGTCTGGTACATGGGATCATGGCCTCTCTTATTCTCTGTTATATGCATGATTTTATCTTCAATTCTCCCTATAGTAGATTCTGGTTTATTCCATAATTTATTATCCTGTGGAATTGAGATTCTACTTGGCTCTGTTTTAACGACTTACAGTTTCTTTACTGAATCACTTCAAGCAGCTATTTCCGTTTCTGAGGGCTTCTTATTGTGGCATATTGTGCTGGGGCTTATTGTGGCATTCGACTCACTATGGACTAATTGCATATTCATGTTAGATCCTATAATGATGGGTTCAGTTGAGAAAATATACCTCACCGCCAAACTGGCAAACTGGCTATATAAATTTCAGCAAGAAACCGCATCGAAATCGATTCACGCACAAACCTTCAACAATACGAACTTGTGACCGGGAATTTCAGAAAGAAGGACGAGGTTATTTGAAATCTACTAACTATAGCATGTAACATGCCCAGGAACTTATCCATCGTTTTGCAAATCTCACGGAAATCGGTTCAATCATTCGAATCACAAATTGTCACAAACAAACAAACAAACCTAACGCAATAGTTTGTTATGAGAGAAGATTATGTGAGATTTATCTTTTTCTGAATCTACTTAATGCAGAGACCAGCAGATGTCGAATTGGAAGCCTTTGGTTTGCTGGGTTTCCACAGTAGTATAAGCGTCTGAATAAGGTGAAGTGTATGAGGAAGCTACTGTTTGAATAAACTGCATACATCAGAGGGGCCACTAAATGGAAACCCACTGCTGAACTAAATGATGCTGAGAAACGCATTGCTGAATGCAGTAGTTAGTTAGTTATTATATTGAATCGGTATAGTTCACCTCGGTTCGATTGGCGAGAGGCCTCATATCACTATGTTTTCTACAGGACCTACAGTCATAAAGAGGACAAGAGAGAGACGGAGAGCTAAAACTAACGAGGTAATTGCTTAATTGGGACTGGAATTGGGAGGAACTGCCTCCTTGTTTGATGAGGAGCCAACAATTACAAAAACAACTTCCACGCTCAATTAGTCCAAATTACTTTTTTTTCCTATACCGAAGCGACCATACATCACCGGAGTTTTAACACCTTCGTTTGTCTTTGTGAGGTCGTATCAGGGCTTAGAAGGGAAGAGGCTCTGATAAACGTCGTTCACGCCCAGGCGTGAGACAATCGGTCGGGTTATCGGCGCTTAATGAGGCGAACGATCTGGTTTTATCGATTCCATTACATCGCACGTTCGATTCGAAAAGAGGTTACTCGAACAGAATTTCATAGTGACGTACACGAACGAACAAGGAAATTCCGTTTGATGCCAGCAATGCTCATAGACCAATTTTGCTCAAGAGTCTACCGAAGGTATCGGAAGCTTTGTTTTCACTTTCGGGATTGAAAAAATTGTTGAAATTTCCACTCGCACTTTTTTCAGGGCTCTTTGAACTACTTTGGTTCCGCGTTCTGTCTGTCTGTCCGCATTTCCGTGTTAGAGCCATATCTTCCAGCGTTTTCATCCAATTTTATTTCAAATTTTCAGGGATCATGCTGGTAGGGCCCCTTGGGGTCCCATATAAATTTCATCATGATTGAATCAACGGTAAGCTCTACACATGCGATGATGTAAAATTCGTTCACGATTGTGGTGACATGTGTCTAAACTGAGAAAAATCAACACGATCAAGAGTTTACTCTCATTAGTCATTGTTGGCAAAAAAGGCATAACTTACGCAGTTTTGATTCAATTTCGCCCAAATTTTTAGGGAATATGCTGTCAAAGCACCCTGAGGTTCCATGATATGATTTCATCATAATTGCATCAGCGGCGGACTCTGCGCATGCGCTAACGTGTAATGAACTAAAGTTCGTTGTCACAGCCCTATTAACTATGCAGATTTCATCCGATTTCCTCCAAATTTTCTTTCTCGCGAGGAAGCTATGATCAATTTCCACTTGGCAGAGTGTTTTATGTGTGAACGGATTTCTCTCATTCACTGATTACCAAGGTACCTAATAATGTCATTCACCTTGGGCTCGAATGGTCGCAGTCGAAAATTCATGCATGACCTAAGCTTTCCCATTTGTCGAAAACAAACAATTTTGAAGCGGCGATTGCGTTCACCATAAAATTGTAGTTATTGTAAATAATGATACCAATAAGTAACGTATTTTTTTTTGAGAGACCCGAAGGTCCCAATATTTTCTTCGTCATCCCCTTTCTAATTAACATTTTATCCTACTCATAAGAATCAAAACAATTCCTCAATTCATTAAGCGTATGTACCTATGCTGCGACCTCTTGTGATAATCCATAATAGGGATCAAGTAGGTTTTTCGTTTTTCAAAAAATATTACCTTTGGATTAACACAGTTTATTTATTATTATTATTATTTTTTAAACAAAAAGTGTGTTAATCTAAAGGTAATATCTTTTGAAAAACGAAAAACCTACTTGATCCCTAAAACAATTCCTATTATAATTCCATAGACATTCCTTCACTTGATGCAGATAGGTATAGCTTTACGAAATATATTGGGGAGGATAGACTAAGCAGGCCGAGATCAGGATTAAAACTGGTGACTCAACTCATTAGCTGTACTGAGGGTTGTAGGAGATAGAAGTACTGAAGGACCGAATTCGAGCCACTGACGGAACAATTCCATCCCTCATATCAAATTACCAATTAATATCAGAATATGACCTTTGAGTCTGTGAAAACGGAACAAACATACGGACAGACGGACGGCCAGGACTGACAGGCAGAGAAAAGAAAAAGAAAATTGAGATGATGGTACCGATCGTTTTCAAATAACATGAAAAAAAAAAAAAAAAAAGTTCCATTCATGCAGCATGAGTTGGTGAGCGAATTTTCAAAGAATAATTTTAACCGATTTTGTGGGTGATTCTTATAGGAAATTTCACGCTGATTCCGAATATACCTACCATTATGTTCCTATGTTTAAGATAGTAATTCTCACCAAAAACCTAAAAAAAACACGTTTTTCAGCGGTTTTTGACTCTAAATTTTCAAAATTTGACCCC
>JAEMON010000006.1:27622445-27632693 GCA_030264115.1 Lygus lineolaris
TGGGGGCTGACTCCAATACAATCACCTATGAATTTCGTCACGGTTGGATCAGTATACCTACTGCGCAAGCGCAAACTTGAAATTTGTTGCCATGTGCGTAGCTACTACTCGACCAACTAACTACTAACTAACTACTCGACTAACTAACTAACTACTCGACCAATTTCGGTGAAATTTTCCGGTATTACTCGGGTTAGAACCTAGAGGGTCTCCTAAGAATTTCATCACTGTCAAATCACTAGTGTGTGTGCGCAGGCGCAAACGTGAATCTCCTGAAACTACGATTTCTCAGTCCCTAATGGACCGATTTCGCTAAAATTCGGAGTGTAGTTGGGGACTGACTCCAAGACAATCACCTATGAATTTCGCCACAATTGGAAGAGTGGTACTGCGCTTGCGCAAACTTTAAAATTGTTGCCATAAGCATAACTCCGGAATTATTCTACCAATTTCGCTGAAATGTTCACTAACTTATTATGTAGGTACGTCCATATTACAAAAGTGAGGAAGCTATACTGCCCACCCAACTTGGCAGTCGTTTTCCTATATAGCGGATGAAGTGTTATGATTGAACTTGAGTTTGTTGAAATTGGCAGCGGACAGCGAATAGGAAAAATTGAAACACAATAAAGAAAAGAAAGTCATATTCATGCAGCATGAGTTGATTAGCGCATCTTCAAAGAGTGATTTTAACCGAATTGGTGGGTGATTCTTATAGGAAATGTCACGCTGATTCCGAATATACCATATGTTGCCATGTTTGAGATGGTAATTTACACCGAAAACCTCAAAAACGCGTTTTTTAAGCGATTTTTGACTCTAAATTTTCAAAATTTGAACCCTTGGAGTACTCCAAAAATTCTGGCCAACGAACTTGACCTTTCTTTTGATATTATTGACATTTTAATTTTTTTTTTGATTTTTTATCTCGATTCCTTGGTCAGATATCGTCTGGAATGACACACACATATATATATACATATAAAAAAAATGTCAAATTTCAGGAATCGTTTCAGAATGGTCTGAAACGGATTTCCATGAAGAAAAATGTCAAAAATTTGCGTAATTTAAATTTTGAAGCCATTGCAATAGCTTCATTTTCTTCGAAAATTCGCTAAAAGGGGCAACCAGTGCCACAACTAATTTTCTCAAGAGGGGGGGTGAATTTAGAGAGCTCTTCGAGAGGGTAGAGACTGAGGGCCGGATTCATAGACGGTCAGTAAGTTTCAAGGAGTCATGGAAATGATCTCCTCGAAATTTGGAAAACGGATTCGGCCTAAGGAAACCTTGAAGACCATCTCAAGGTCTCCTTGAAACTCGAGGACCGTCTTTAAATCCCGCCCTAAATTTATTTAGCATAAGTACTTATCTGATGTTAGTAGCACAAAATATATTTGCTTACGGAATCAATGTAGGTACAGGTAGGTATATTTAGAAGATAAGTAGGTGGTTTGATAGACACTAACCGTATCGATTCTGTTACCGTAACAAAGTAATCATTCTATAACAATTAATTAACTTGTACCGAGGTAGGACACAGAAAAAGATATTATCCACTGAAAACAATGCTCAGTTCACCAAGGCAGGGTGGGAACGGTTGCTGATAAGCATCACAGATAAGCGGAGGAAGATATCTGGTGTGAGAGATAAAAGAATAATAGAGGTGGCGTGAAGTCGAAGTTCTCAACGCATCGAGCTTCCTGCTCCGCTGCCCGCGTAACCAGTAGAAAACCTTGAGTCTTCGAAATTCCGATCTACGAAGAAAGGGAGGGAAAAACCTTATCAAGGCGCCAAGACTAGTGATAAATAGTTCCAAGTTAAGTCCACTTGGGGCGCAAGCGCCTTGGCAGCCGAACTTACCGCATCCCTCAATAGAGAGCGGTGGCGACCCTTTTGCCGACTGGGACTGGCGATCGATAACAATTTCATACGCCCAACATGGCCGACGTCGATAGCCCCTCCTTCTTTTCTTCACGATTTTTTTTTCATCTTGTTTCTTTTTCATTTTTTCTCTCTCCAAGTTCCTCACCTTCCCCACAACCCCTGGGAAGCTTGTAGAACAGGTTTTTGTATTCCCGAAGCACTATCTACCTATGGAAACTTCATGAATTTAGGGAGGTACTCGAAATCTCGTTCAAATAAATTCTCTGTATAGGTTATGGACCCAGGTACTTTGGAATTCTCGAGTCCAGTAGGGTGAAGGCACCAGTTATCGTCAGTTGCAAATATGGAACCAATGTTAGTCACACTTTCAATTGAATTGGCTATCTATACTCCATACCTTGTATTCAAGCCATTTTGGCGTTATTGGCAAGTTTAAATTTTTTTTGACAATGACGAGAATTGTTATCATGAAAGTATGTGTCATCCAATTATTGTCACATGTGAAGGGTAAGGGGAAAGAACAAGGAAAGCCACAAAAAGTTTTAATTTTAATTTTAGAAAAAGCATCTTTTTCATCCTGAACTAAAAAAATCAATATTTTTCGCGTTAAAGTAGAAAAAAAAGAAAAATCTGGCACCCATGAGTTCCATTTAACATAATGTAAAAATGTTTTGACTCCGAATACCAACAGAATTTGCCTGTACAGGTCGAATTCGGAAAAATAGACATTCCCTGTTCTTTCCCCTGACCCTTCATGTGAAAAGTTGTTTAATAAAACCTTTGTTCTAATGAAGTGTAAATTTTATCTGAGCAACAAATTGCACTTAATTGGAGATAATTATTTCCAGATTTTCACGATAGAAAAATACTAGGTAAGAAACAAAAAAAATTGGGTTAATATTTTTTTGTGAATAACAATAACTCGTGCAATTTTCTGACGAATTCTGGATTCCTCTTGACGATAACTGGTGCAATTCTTTGGCGAACAATGGATTCTCCATGACGATAACTGGTGCATTTCGTTGATGAACACTGGATTCTCCATAATAGGTAAGTGAAGAAAAAATCCATAATGAGTTTTATTGCTCTAAAAGCATAATGATAGTTTCTCCAGGTAATTGATGGTATAATCGAAGTCTGGACTGCTGGCGGTTCGAAAAAGTCCCAATATTGAAAGATTGGTGGTAGAATAAGGAAGAAATTAGCGAAATAGAAAGACAACTTGTGCTTTTACCCTAACTACCCATAGTACTCGAACTCGAAGGACCGAACTTGTAGATTAGTACATTTGGGGAGGGATTCATAGACGGTCCTCGAGTTCCGAGGAGACCTTGAGATGGAATACTGATTCGGCTTGAGGAATCCTTTGTAAACTATCTCAAGGTCTCCTTAGAACTCGAGGACCGTCTATCAATCCCGCCCTAGATTCTTCATTAGATTATGGTTACCAGCTGATAATTATCCTCAGCTGCACGCTACAACATGACCGTAAATTTTCGAACATAAATAGTAGATACCTATACCCACCTAAGCTAAAAATAGGTCGCGAGAAATTGATGTTTCAAAGATTTCAACTTTACGCATGCGCAGAGGCTACCGTTGGTCGGCTGGTGATGAATTTCATAGGGGACCATCTAGGGCCTAACCCGCGTAATCCCTGAAAATTTCATCAGAATCGGATGGAAATTGTGGAAGTTATGCGTGTTGCTAGGATTCCCGGGACACACAGACAGACACGAAACCAAAATTGTTCAGGAAGGTCTAAAACGTAAAACGCGAGTTGAAATTTTGATTTTGGAGGAAAAAAATTTTCATTTCCCAAAAGTGAAAACAATGCTTCCGCTACCTTGGTAGACTCTGAAGCAATAGCTACAAGTAGGTACCTACCTATTGGCTATAACACCTTTAATTACACAGTAGGTAGGTAATTGTATACCTAAGTAAGTAGGTACTTATCTATAATTTAGTTTTCCTTCTTTAAACTCCCCATAACACCATTAAAAGGTGTTCTCTATGATTTACTTACCTAAGTTCATTACCAGAGTTCATTGACCTTGAATATTTTGTATCGAGGGTTTCCATATTTTGTAGACTCGTACCAGCCTACCCATTACGACGGGTAATGCTCAGTAATTATTATAAGCGTGTATCTATCTAATATGTATTGAATAATCCTATGAAGTAGGAGTTTCAGGTGTTTCTCTCTGAATTCAAACCTGCTTTAGGTGTAGGTATTCACAATTCACAGTGTTTTAGTGTTTTATACGTGTTTTTTTTTTTAATTTTCCTTTTATTCCATCATGTGATGAGGTGGGCCAGTTTTCTGATGTTTGAGATTTGCTTTGCTTTAATTGTTTCCCTGCTTAATACGGTTTTTTGCAGGACAAGAGGTACCTGATGTTCGTTTCTGGACATGTCCTTCCTATTTTTGGTTTGATTTCCTCCCAGGGACACCTGCTGCTGTTTTTCTGCTGATGCACAGGTTACCTGAAGATGGGTCGAAGGTTTGACCCGAAACGTCGTACCTAAGGAATAAAGTGGTGATAGCAGTTCTAAGTTTTTCCCCCCATGGGTAGTACCTACTTACTTTGTAGGTAGGCACCTATTACGCATACATTATACTGTCAATTCCTAAGTACTTTGACGTAGTTTGGGAATCCCTGGCCCTATTCGATAACCTGTGAATGTGATCGCCCTATAGTTCCTATAGTAGGCCCTATGGTAGGCCCTTTAGTAGGTTCCTACCTACCGTGTGCAAATTTGCAGTTGGATCTTTAACAAACGAATCAAAGGGTCAGAGAAGTAGATTCTGATTCATGTTGCAATCACGTTTTTAAGAGAAGTCAGTACCACAAAAGTGAAAACACTCAATTATGGGAACATGATTAACTCTATTTAAAAAAAGTTAACCTTCGTACCTATTACGGGCCAGTACTACAAGGAAATTCGTTACCGCGAAAGCCACCAGAAAAGCAGGGTATTGAAATCAGCTGTCACCTTGGTCTCGTGACGCCTGTCTGTTAATATCTTACGATCCTATTTTTTAAAATTATTATTATCTACTATTTTCAGATAGTCTAGCGCCCCCTACGTTGATAACCACTGGTTTCAGAAGCTTCTCCTATCTCTTGTCCTCCTATCTCAATTGTATACAATTGCATACTTTGGGTCACTCTTGAGATCTGCAGGCAACAAATTTGTGATCACCAAAATCTAAGCTCTTCATTGAGACAACATAAACGGGTCCAAATAGCATATAGCTGTTCATAAGCGCACACACAGTGGGAGTGTAGTCCAACTAATAAACGAATATGATGATATACAGGGTGGTCCACGAGTTAAGCATGACCCCTCTCTCTCTCTCTCTTTCTCTCTCATTAAAATCTTAATTTTATTGCTAAAAAAAATTTTTTTTTACTTACCTAATTGTTTTTTGCAAGGATCTCTGTGGCGCGGCTATGGCCCAATTAATGAATATTTTCGTTGTATTTAGATGCCCTACCGGGAACCTTTATCTTGCCATTGAAGATGTGAAGAAGGAAGTGACATTCAACCTAATTTCATTCTGTCTTACTTATGAGATTTCCAATTTTTGTTAATTCGTAGGTGACTTTTAACCTATTTCAATGCTGTTTTCTCATTCTTGTCACCAATTTTTAAACAATTTCGTGATACTTATGTGCACCATTTTTGTTCCTTATTATTTGACATATTTTGAAAATAGTCAATTTCGTCGATTCGTGAACACCCATGTGATTGTTGACCTATTTGTAACTTTTCTCACTCATGTTACCAATTTCCAACTTCCACGTACTACCAACTAGTTTAGTGATTCGCCCCAAACTAAGAGTCAATTTGTATCACACAATTCTTCTTTCTTTTTTCTGTAATATTTTGTAAACAATGTCTTTATAATTAACGGTATTTTCTCGAGGAATCCAATGAGTGACCCAAAATACAACTCCCGACCCAAGGTACAACCATTACTGATCCGAGGTCATTAAAGATTGTACCATGGGTCGAATTTTGAGTTTTGAAAAGAATTTGACTATGCAGAGTGATTTGTCAGCAAAAACTGCTAAACTCACCGCTTCCCAGGTTATTATTACTCTACAACCTAAAAATAAGAAGGAATCTTTCGAAAAGTTTGAAAGTTTGAAAAAAAAAAAGACCCAAGGTACACGGGCTTTACCTCATTTTTATGAGAAGACAATTTCTATTCTGTAAAAGGAGTTCACTTTACGTTTCTTCACGTAAATGAACATGTTTGACCATTGCATCCGCTCAAAATTATTCTTGAAGTTATTAGAAAAAGTTGTTTACCATAAAAATTCTTGGACGAATGTGAAAACTGAAGCTCACCAACACTGGAGTCATAAGTTTTGACGATTTAAAAAAATTTTCCTTGTTCCACTAGGTACTGTTTCAGTCAACACTTGGTAACGTTAAGAAAACATTGAAAAAACCCAAAATCATGGCTACGGTGAGCTTGTGCTGGTCCCATTCGACGCAGAAAACGTCAAAAAATGAATTATCCAGGTCGTTCGATGATTCAGCAGCTATTCAGGTATTCTAGGTACCTACCGAGGTATAGGATAGGAAAATGCGGTTCGGAATCAGCGCAAAACTTCCCATAAAACTCGATCAAGTAATTTCTATTTAAATTTATGATTGATGATTTTGATTTGAACCACTCAAAGGCGGAATCAGAAGAAAATGAAGCTATTCCAATGTCTTCAAAATTTTAGTAATGAAAATTTTTGAAAATTTTCTTGATGGAAATCCGTTTAATTCCTGAAATTTAACACTATGTACATATATTTAACTATATCTATCTAAAAAAATCCAAAACAATTTATAAATGTCAATACTAAAGAAAGGAAATATGAGTTCGTTGACCAGAATTTTTGGAGTCCTCCAAGGGGTCAAATTTTGAAAAACAAGGGTGAAAAAACGTGTTTTTGAGGTTTTTTAAAATGTAAATTACCATCCCTAACACAGGAGCATAAATGGTATATTCGGAATCAGCGAAAAAATTCCTACAAGAATCACCCACCGAATTGGCTAATGATTCTTTGAAAATTCGCTCATTAACTCATGCTGAACGACTGGAAAGTTTTTTCTTCTTGAAATCCGAAGCGTGTCTTGAGATTTCCTGTATACTGTTTTCTGTTGAAGATACAAGAATACCTGTTCTAATGTCATCACCTTCGGTACCAGCAAAGGTGAGAGGGCTTTTTCCGCGTGTGCTCTCAGTATTGAAACCTACAAGACAACAACTATTGGGGATTTAGTCATCTTTATACAATAGTGTGATCAGAACTGATGTGCGTACGGAATCAGGTAGCCTTTCCGAGTCTTAGCCTTCAATACGAAGCACTCCCACGTTTCATTCCGCACAGGATAATCATACCTAATTGAGGCAAATTGTCCTTTGAAGAAGCGACCCCCTGGGGGATCGTGGGTCGTGGCCCTTAATTGGTCGCCATTCAGAAGCGGCGAGAGGTTTCCCCGGGTCCTCTTCCCTTGATTTGACGGCATTGTGCCGTCTCGACTCCCCGCTACGGTACAATGTGTCACGTGACCCTTGTTAGGGGGCCTCTTCTGTTTGCCAAATCATCATTTACCTTATATTATGAGTATGCAACAGGAGGAAACGGTGAAGGGGAACGTCGACCTAGTAGTGATGGTGAATGGTTGAGAAGACTGCATTCACTAACAGGCCAGAGTGATGAGAATCAGTTCTCTCGAAAAATAACCACTGTGAACTTCAAATCATCATCCGAAAGAGCGGTGTTTAAATATGGTTTTGGGTTATTAATTTATTATCTTCTGCAATGAACCTCTTGAGTCCTCTCCCAGCTACCATTAACTGTACGACAGTCACCATGGACCGAAATTCATGAAATTGAGTAAAGTTACTATACAATGTATACCTTATGTCATAAGTACTCGTGTGAAACATGGAGTCCATTGTGGATTGGTGTCTGATATCTCCAACGGGCAGAAAACCGAGGATGACATTTTAAAACCACCATAGATCCAAAACATCCATAGAAGGGTAGGAATGATTGTTTATGTACGAGTTTAAATTGAGGACCTTAGAACCAGAAGGGCGAACTCGAAAAAAGTCGCTTTTTTTAAAGAATCGCTCTTCCATAGGCTTTCTACTATAATTGGCTACATTCAGGAAACCGCAGTTCGCCCTTCTAGTTGTGAAAGTTTACTGCAAAAGAAACGGGGAGCTTTCAAAATCATACCAAACAACTGAATCTGTTAAGGGCCAGAAGGGCGAATTGAGTGCGCTCGTTTCCCCCTCACCTACCTTATATGCCTCCATTCTCCCTATTGGAGTTTCTGTGAACCTATCTGAATACGTTCCCCTGCCACGGAAAACCTATTTTTGGGCATTTTCGAATACAACCTGGAGCGTCAGTAGTTAACATTGAGGTAGCTGAACCTGATGAAGAAGACGAGTTATTGGATTACGCTTGAGATAACGGTTGGACGGTGCAGTTTTGAAATTTTAACTTTTTTGTTTGTGGTTTTCTGAAATTTCAGCATTCAATACTTGAATATATACATGCACGAGTTACAGTTTTCCATATTTTGTTTATGCATTTAACCTGATATAAACAAGATAAGCACGTAGTGCGTTGTAAGTTTGTAGCACGAGTACTCACCTAATTAGAAGGTAGGAATGAAGATTTAGGTACACTGGCTTCTAATGTTTATATCATTGCAAGGAAAGATACGGGATCAACAGAGAAGAGTAGGTTGGTAATACATGAAAATACTGAAACATGATTCTAATAATATAGGTAACAATCTACCTAATCATTAAGATGATTCAAAAAAGAACTTGGCAAACCCCATATTCGCCCTTCTGGCACTTACTAACACACATACTAGAAGTTTTCCCTTCTGGTCAATATAGGCTTTGAAGGCGAATTTATGAAATCGAAATTCTGAAGTTCACCCTTCTGGTTCTATTAGGTCCCATTCTTTTAGGTAAGAGCAGAATGAGAGCATCAGGAGCACTTCACTATCAAAGATTCGTTCAGATGTTGTTTAGGTAGGTACTAATAGTACCTTTATGGACGAAAACCTTATCAAAGGTCTCATTTTGGACCTAAATGTGCGTCGGAGCTCGGACCTTTGCGTTACTGAATGACCAACCTTGGGTCCTCGCAAAGGGTTGAGTTGAACAGAAATCAACGAAAATACGATGGTGAATCCTAAATCTCCGTTGACTGATAAAAGTAGGGTGACCTATACGAAAAATTAATAAGAAACCGTTGTGTAGTAATTTAATAATAATCTGTGCTTAGCATGCCAAGTGGTTTACTGTCTGTAATTTGTTGGCTAGCATTTTGTTTGCATTATCGAGGTCATACTGTTCAATTTTAAGAGTATGTAGAGGTACTAATTATATTTTTTTTCCAATTTTTCGAGATTTTTAGAGGTACTTAATTAATGGGAAAACCATCGGCAGGTATCTGACAAAATTGTGGTAGTTATACTGGGAATAAACGCAGAATTTCTCGTAAGAAAATAATTGGCTCATGAAATCACAATAACCACAAAATAAACGTTAAGGAGTGACCAAATTATAATTAATTAGGATACAAATATACAGTCATAGTAGAATGGGTTCAATTCCACATCAACCATCTTTGGGCAGCGCGAATTTATTTAATTGAAGCTGAGGAATGTCGTGAAAAGATGATACTAATTTTCTGCTGGTTTGATGGCGAAACATCGCATGACAGTAAGCAGGCACCTCGCAACTGTTAGTCTTCCTTGGACCCCTTCAAGAAAGCCGTCGGGGACAAACCTTGTCATTTTCGAGCTGTTATGACAATTACTACCCCCTGAACTGCCCCTGGAAAAAGGGGACCAGTAATTGGCCACTGTCTGGAGGGAGTCCCTTTTCCCCTCGAGTCCCCACCGACAGAAGGGTTACCCTTTTTTTACGAATGAAAATACTAATATTAAACCCAACATCCCCCCTCGTTTCCTCATACACGTACCTAATTCACACACACTGTCTCATACAAGTTCCACCCCATTGTCGGATGGTGCCAAC
Organism: Lygus lineolaris; assembly: GCA_030264115.1. Lineage (NCBI taxonomy): Eukaryota > Metazoa > Arthropoda > Insecta > Hemiptera > Miridae > Lygus > Lygus lineolaris. The sequence goes on from JAEMON010000006.1 coordinate 27,632,419, forward strand.
ATTCTGGATGCTCCTGCAGCCTCCTTTTGAACGGCTTCCGTGAGAAATACAAGAGCGGCCACTCATTTCGAGTAATTTCGCTCTTCGGAGAGCCAAAACGCCAGTTGCGACGGGAGGATGACTCCGGACAAAAATGCGATCAATTATAGGTGTAGGTAGTCTCTGCTCTAACAGCAGAAGCATACCAGTTGGATTTCGTTATAGCAGACTTTTATAGGAATACCCTCTACATTGGAAAAAGCTGCAAATTATTACACAACGGTTTATTATTTTCT
>JAEMON010000006.1:27652976-27675181 GCA_030264115.1 Lygus lineolaris
TTAAGAGCAGCCTGATGTGAAGCTGTAGGTAACTCATGTCAATTACCAACCCACTTATAACACACTGTCTTGTTGTTTTTTGTTCACTTACTTATTCATCATAATATCGTAACAAGTAAGTACCTACCTAGTGAAAATAACTGAATGTTGCATAGTTAGTGCAGCTGATGCATCCCTTTGCAGCTGGTTTTGGTTCATTTTCTAGGTGGCCCGATTTAAATCCTTGATTGAAATGACAACAACTTTTTCCACCCAAAAAAGTATTTTACCTACCCAAAAATTGAAAGGTTGAGGTAGGCATAAGAACCAGGTTAAGCTCAATGAAAACATTTCAATTGTAATCTACCTACGTCAATAAACTAGGAGGGAGTTTTAAAGCTCCCCTCATTGATTTTTGTTTTAAATTCACAAATGTTTAGTAGATTCGTCCTGTATAGTGGAAGTAAATCGAATAAGCATTAATTTTTGAGAAACAATTTATTAGGTGCCTGTTGATAGAGACTCTCTATTAGGGACTGACTCTCTAACTTATGATTTTATCTTAGGAACATAACATCACGTCCTCACTTCCATAATTTCTCAGATCTGATTAGCTGTTTGAGAAAGTCGGTTTTTGCCCGAACCTGCCAGTAAATAAAGTCAGGTTTGCTCTGACGCCCTACTTTTAGACTTCGATTTTACACCATTTTTCTTGGTACAAGATCGATATACCTACTGTCAACAACTCAATTTTTGAAAAACTCGCGGTTTTTCGCCGTTCCTTCCTCCTGAAACACGTAAAACTCGCTCCTCGTACTTCAAATTGGAAATTCCGAATCCATAAAATCCATGAAAAACACACAAGAAACAGTTCCGACCATCCAAATGCCCATTTAATAGAAATTACGGGTCGACCTGACAACATATTTTCGATGTAAAATCGAAAAAAGATCTCAGCAAACTCCGCGATTACGCTCCCGCAACCTTCACCAGCTGTAACGAATTCATGAATTTATATTATAGGGCATCGAGGTTCAATTCAGCATATGGGGAATTATCATTAATTTTTTTCATTTGTTTTTCCGAAAGTTATCTAATGGCTTAAAAGAAACAATATTGAAGTCGTAGGGCAAAAATAGTGTATCTGTAACTTGAGAAAATTTATTGAAATTTTCATTATTGTCTTATGGCGGGGAAGTGACAATGAAAAGGGTGTCGTCTGTCATTGGCCAAACCTTCGAAGATGCCAATCGAACAAAACGGAAACCAATAACTCTCCAAAAATAACACTTTTTGAACTTCTGATTAGTGAGATTAAAATTAACTTAATTAAATAATTGATTGAATTAATTATTTACTAATTATTTAAATAAATTCTTTTTTCACTGCCCCCAATGCAATTTCGGCACACTCTTTTTCTGGTTTTTTTTTTGTGTGACGTAGGAAAGGGTTTCTCAAGGTCCCTCATAATGCCGCCTCTTATTCAAACACCTGAGATTTTATTCCAAGTTTTCTCCACACCAGAACGATTAACTATTTTTTTTCTTTGTATTAACAGTGTTTTTCGTTAAATTTTATTCCAAATAACAATAAAATAACAAACAAAATTGATTTTCTCATTCACGATAATTCTCCATTCTCGTAAAAGTCATTCAAACCTCTTAAACCCTCCATTTCCAATGTTGAAAGTTGCTTTTACTGTGGATGTCCAAAGAACTTGTACGAATCGTGCTGTACTTTTTAGGAAGGCAATTTTTTTCATTTTCAAATGTACCACGTTTCATATGTACCAATTTCCAGGAAAAGCTCGAAAAATCCGGGAAATTACCTAATTTCTATTCATCTCAGGTTTTTATTTTCTGTTATCCTTGTCTGACAGATACAATAAGGAGTGCATTTGGCAACGTGGAGCACCATGAAAAATAATACAAGAAGGGTGAGATATTCTAGTGAGAGGGATGATAGAAATCCCACTTGATCAGTATTCAGGTCACTCACATTCGTGAACACCCTTCAACACTCGGGTCGCCGTTATCTTTTAACAAAACGACCCCGATTACCATATAATGCTCAGACGAGTAATGGTTCGTACGCAATTACCAGACCCCCACCAGGGCCGCGTAATCACTATAAACCCGTCGAAAATCTAATGCTACCAAGAGATAATTGTTTCAGGAAAGAACATAATGGGGTCCCAGAGAGGCTCGGCTGACGTCAGAAAAACACGTCTTTAATCTGTGGGTATATCGAATAACCAACATGCCGTCTCGGGAACGCGGACCATCCGCTTGGGAATAATAGTTTTCGAACGGAGGATTCTGTGATCGTAATGCTGACTTGGGAGATTGTCTGGGATTCAAATGTATTCAAAGGTCGGAGTGTTGGATTGTGCGGCTCGTATATCAATGACACAATTTGAATAAGAGATGAAGAAAGGATTTCATCTGGTACGTCTATTTGATTCTACTTGGTGGTGGGAAGCGACGCAGTTGTTTCGCTGAGCTTCATAAGAGCCTACTGAGCCTACTACTGCCTTCATAATATGAACCAGTGCTAACAAAACTCATCTAGACCTATAGAATGAATGCTGAATGAATTTATCCGTTTCGGGTCGCACCGGACCCATCATCAGGAACAACCTACGAGCAGTCAACCAATAAAGCAATCTTTAGGATTGTCAGTCTAAGTAAACTAACTAAACACTAAACTAAAAAAAAAAAAAAAAAATAAAAGTAAATACCTGTAAGCAGGAGTAAGCACACAAGTCTTAAAAGTAACAAAACAGTAGGTATATAGGTAGGTCTGTCATGACAAAAAAGAAGACATGCCAAAACAGGAGCAGCTACGACCGCAACCATACATTTGAAAAAATTGAGTGAAATATTAGTAGTAATAAGTAATAAAAAGCAATCCAAAAAGACAATCCTACAGATTGCTTTATTGGATGACTGCTCGTAGGTTGTTCCTGGAGATGGGTCCGGTGCGACCCGAAACGTAGAAATATAATGGTTTTATATAATTCCTTACCAACTGTTTTCCGCTGAATCCCGACTGTCTACAACCAATAAAATTATTTTATTTTCATACAAAATTGTACATTAACTCTATAAGGGTACTTCTACTTCGATTCGACGTGTGTCCAATTTTATTTCCATTTGGTGACCGCTAGGAGCGCAGCAGGGCTCGAAACTCTAGTAGTGCCTCCCGCCAGTCACAGTGAACGGAAAACATGAATTTGGTGGGTGATTCTTTACATGAAATTTCTCGCTGATTCCGAATATACCATAATTATATGTTCCTATGTTCAAGATGGTAATTTACACAAACACGTTTTTTTTTTAGCGATTTTTCATTCTAAATTTTCAAAATTTGGCCCCTTGGAGTGCTCCAAAAATTCTGGCCAACAAACCCATCCTTTCTTTTGATATTATTGACATTTTAAAATTTTTTGGATTTTTTATCTCGATTCCAGGGTCAGATATGTTTTGGAGTGATATATAGTAGATACCTTTATCATATATTATGACATAGGTATCTATATACACATGAAAAAGTTTTAAATTTAAGGAATCGTTTTAGAATGTTCTGAAACGTATTTCCATGAAGAAAATTTTCAAAAATTTGCATTACCAAAATTTTGAATCCATTGTATTATAGCTTCATTTTCTTCGAAAATTCGCTAAAAAGTGCTACAAGTGGGGTGCCGATTGGGAGTGATTGAAATTGAGTGCCGTAAAATCGCAACCTATGACATCACGTTACTATACGGGTAATCTTCTCAGTCTTCTCACCCGTTTTACAGCCGGCCTAATGACTATTTGAAACTGAAAGTTAGTAATCGGGGGTTTTCAATTTGCAGTGGGAAATGCGAAATGGGGAATTATTATCAATTTTTTGTTGTTTATTTTTTTTCCTGAAAGATAAAGGCTCAGAAGAAAACAGTAGTGAAGTTATGTGGCAAAAATAGTGTATGTATCTGTGATTTCAGAAAATTTGTTGAAATATTTATTATTTTAATGTGGCGGAAAAGAGAAGTCGAAAAGGATGTCGCCTGTCATTGGCCAAACCCGTCCAAGATGACAACCTAACAAAACGCAACACAAAGCCCAACACTGTTCTGCTCCTGATTAGTGAGAATAGAATTTACTTGATTAATAAATTGATTGAATTAATTGTTATTTATTATTAATTCATTTTTAATTAATTATTCAAATTATTCCTATTCCGATTATTATTCCTCCCGATGGGATCTCAGTGCATTCTTATTCGGTTCAGTTCTTTTAGTGTGACGTAGCAAAGGGTTTCTCAAGAGCCTTTGGAATGCCGCCTGTTATCCCAATGGCTGAGATTTTATTCCAATTTGTCTCCACACCAGAACGATAAACTGTTTTTTCCAAATAACAAAACAAAGGCAGAAAAAATTTGATTTTTTTCATACACGATAATTCCCCATTCCAACAATGGAATTCCCCTTCGGAAATTCGCTAACAGCTGGATTATTTTGAAGAGATAAACAGGCTCTGAAAGGATTTGCGTGTATCGTGTACCTTTGCGCCCTTGAGGCACAAGTTGTATAAAAGTGGTTAATAGATAAGGCTTTATAGAGGTATTTCATTCGTTCTCGTTCACGAAGGAGAAACAAGAAGGGCACGAAGCGAAACTAGTTTAATTTTCTGGAATGGAGTAGAGACCTACGAGTGGATTGTTATTCTTGACATCGACTGCCAGGCGGTTCTTCCGCCATTGTAACGCAGATAATGGCCGTCAGTTCCACGACTACAATACTCCTCCGACAGACCTTTTTCCAGGAGGAATTCCCGGTAGAAGACCAATGAATAATATAGACAAACAATGGGGGAGGGCGAGCAACGTTGTCTACTCTGCAGGTACGTCGAGTGATACATAATGAATGTCCGTGTGACAGAATGTTTCCTTTCGTCCGTTACGGCGATTATTGCCGTCGGGTTTTACTACGTTATCTTTGACAATTCTTTATCGGAAGGCCGTTAGGGAGTTTTCCCAAGGCGTTGGATGTCTCGGGGCCAATTTGCGGGTAGGTAATTGGCAACTCCTGGTACGAAGTTTATGGTTACGATACAGGAATAGTAGTTTAGAAGCGAGGAAGCAAAATAATACGTTTCGCTGATGAAGTTTTCCCCTATATGGGTGAATATGGGAAAAATACAACATTTTTCCATGACTAAGTAATTACATAAATATATACATCAATGTAATTACTCAGTCAAAAGATTTTTAACGGTAGGTACTAACTGGAATAAAGATGAAGTGGAGACCAATATTTCAAACAAAGAAAAAGAAATTGGAATAGTTGTCGTGAATTTTCGAAGAAAGTAACCATCTGCAATGTTAAATCGATTTCGATGGTTCGGTCGTAGTCAACAAAACTTGAATCCTATTGGCTGGGGCAAGTGAAGGGGGTCGGGAGCAACCAGTCAGGTAATGGATAAGGTGAGAGGGGCACAAAAAGCACTGTGAGAGTTTTATTATGATTCTCCTTTCCACAAATATCTCCATGACCAAAAAGTTTTTACAGAATCATGTCGAGACTCAGAAGCCTTTGACCTGATGAGGATTGGCAGAGCTGATTCATCGCTCTGCCAGATATGTTTGGAGGGAGAAAATGCAGAGCACATTATCATGGTATGCCATCTGTACCACAACTCTCGTTTGAAGATTTACTTGAAGATGGACCAATCAATAACTCGCCCATTTAATCTGGAGCTCATGCTTGTATCGAAGTGTCGTCGTTTATGACGCAATAGTGGAATTTATCATGGGCAGAGGACTGAACTTTGTCAGTGCATCCTTATCTAATTATGTTAAATACCATTGTAAGCCAATGCGGATGTATAGGTAATTCATGAAGACAAAAAAAAGAAGAAAAAAATCGCCCCTTCATAATACCTATCCAGCCATCTTGGTAACAAATAAAAACTGAAGGTACAGCACGGTTCTTACACACTCCCGGCAGAAAGGGAACATGAATCCTATCTGCTGAAGAAAGTGAAGGGGGCCGGGACGAACCATTCAGGTGGCGGACAAGGTGAAAGGGGCTCAAAAAGCTCTGGGAGTTAAATTATGATCTCCCGTTCAGTAGGTAACAAACAAAGAATGAAGGCACAGTACGGTTCTTACAAAGAAAGTTGGAATTCTAACTTCCTTGGTTCTTACATACCCCCAGGAGAAAGGAAGTTGGGTCACATCTGGTGGGAAAAGTGAAGGGGGCCGGGAGGAACCAATCAGGTCGCGGACTATAGTTGAAAGGGGCTCAAAATGCGCTGAGAGTTTCACTATCATATCCCTTCATATTATTTCATAATCTTAGTAACAAACAAAAACTGAAGGTACAACAGGAAATACAGCTTACGTCAATATACTCCCAGGAGTAAAGGAACTTGAATCCATGTGTGGATATTGCCGATGGTGCAGAGGTGCTTGAATCAGGGGATAATTGGCAAGCAATAAGACGGTGACTTCCTCTGCTAAATTCGATGTATTTAACAATACATATGATTGGAGACCGGTTTCGACTATATCGTCATCTTCAGTCCAGATATAAGTGAGTGGAGTAAAGCTCGAAGTGGAGACTTCAAGATCACAAACTATACTTAGTTAGGAGTATAGTTTGTGATCTTGAAGTCTCCACTTCGAGCTTTACTCCTCTCACTTATATCTGGACTGAGGATGACGATATAGTCGAAACCGGTCTCCAATCATATGTATTGTTTAATACATGGAATTTAGCAGAGGAAGTCACCGTCTTATTGCTTGCCAATTATCCCCTGAACTTGAATCCTATTGGCGGAGAAAAGTGGACGGGAGTGAAGGAAGCGAAGGGGACTGGATGAAGCGTAATCGCATGTCATAATTATTTTTCCAACAAAATCATTTCTGTGAGCATGTAAAATACATAGTTACGTCGTAAATATCAATGTAGAGTGTCCTCAAAATCACGACCTCGATTCTACCGGGCCGAATCGATCAACTATTCTAGGCTATACTCCCTGTAGGATCCTACATTCTACAGCAAATACTCGCACACGCTATAAATTTGCGCACTTTTAATTACACAGACAAAAAAGGCACATTAAAACAACTACATAAATTTGCATTTTGATAACTTCTCTACTATAAATAATGCCGGATTGATATTGTATGTTGTACGGCCATATTTACCCCAGAGTAGCCTTATAATGAGTTCTAAAAGAATCTTGAAGAAGCTGGGAACATGTTAAAACCTTTCTATACTTTGCTTTTAAATGTATGAAATGTGTGAATGTGGTTTCTTCAAAAAATGACATGATGTGGATGAATTGATTGGATGGTGTGTATAAATAGATGAGGATAAAGTAACCTAGGTAGGTACGAGTTTTTCGAAAATTACATGTAAGTACGAGCAAAATAAGTGCATCCGGATTCATACGGGCGTGGAACCCAAGGCGTGGTGGGCTTAGCAGTACGAAGGGTGGGTGGTGGTGAGGGGGGTTATGTCTGAGTGGGACGAAATCGACCAATAGGAGAGCCGCATTGTGTTGTAGCTGCCAGGGTGGAGGGCAGTCGAGGAAGGGGTGGATTGCCACGACTTCACCCCTCTTTCGACTCAACTTAGCTCGTCGATCTCTCTACCTTCCTATAATACACGTTACTTTCAGAGATACCTTTCAGATCCAAGTACTTTCTGATTAGGCAATTTCTCAGTATCCTGATGCCTTCGTAGTGAGACAGGAATGCATACTCGTTGATGCCACCTGTCAAAAAATCATTCATAAATTTGAGACAAGAAGAATAATGCAGCATGAGTTGATGAGCGAATTTTCAAAGAATAATTTTAAATAATTTGGTGGGTGATTCTTATATGAAATTTCACGCTGATTCCGAATATACCATGTTATGTTCCTATGTTTAAGATGGTACCCTCAAAAAACAAGTTTTTTATTTTAAGCGATTTTTGACTCTAAATTTTCAAAATTTGAACCCTTGGAGTACTTAAATTCTGGCCAACGATCTCATCCTTTATTGTTATATTATTGTCATAAATATGTATACATACCTACGTGTACATATGAAAAAGTGTTAAATTTCAGAAATTGTTTTAGAATGGTCTGAAACTGATTTCCATGAATAAAATTTTCAAAAATTTACATTAGGTACTAAAATTTGGAAGCCATTGCAATAGCTTCATTTTCTTCGAAAATTCGCTAAAAGTTCCTCAATATTAGTAACGTATACATACAACCTTTGGAATTATTATTTGTTGCTCCTATGGTTGTCTCCATGATTTCGTTAGCTCCTCAAAACTCCATTGAAATCAGATGGGAACTGGAGGAAGTGAGAGGCTTGAAGGGATGACAGATTATTTGCACATGCGCAGTGGCCAGCATAGGTCCGATAGCATTGAAATGTGTGGGAAAATATTCAGAGATCAACCCTCGACTCCCCTCAAAATTTGAGCGAAATCAGACAATTGGGTCGTTCTAAAATCGGTGTACATGCAAGAACAAACGTTTGTGACGACACAGTGCATAATGAGACATAGATCTAATCGCAATGAAATTCATGAATTTCGTCTTGAAGCCAATCCCTAACTACCGAAGTACCTACCCTCCACATTTGAGCAAAATCATGCCTTAGGCCTTGAGAGATCAGAGTGGGGGAAGTTTCGTACAAATTTTGATTCTGGAAAACACGCATAATTTTAGGCTCCTGTGTTCATGTTGGCAATCCTACACTAGCAAGTAACATCAAGCGAAAATTCAAACATAAACCAGACATGCTGAACGCTGAACTTATGATCGTCGTTAGCAAGCCCATTACCATGTTAACCGTATCCTTAAATATCTTACTTGAACTTGCTTTAAACTTGTAAGTAGATAATAATGTGCTTTAATTATTACAATATTATTATGATCAATTATTGTGTAATAATAATCAGCCTAATAACTCCCTATGGACCAGTTTCTTCCCATTAAAGAGTCAGTCCAGTATTAACTCAGGGTCGGGGGTTAAATCATCTGTTCAGAGAAAGAAATGTCATGTTGCCCTCTCTTTCTGTCGAGATTGGTTTACCCTAGGACCAAATGGAAAACAGAAGTACTTCGGTAAGCTAATAAAAAATAGTGATATTTTCCCACCACCTACCAGCTGGGATCACTGGGAAGTGAATTTTAGGTCATTGATGAAACACCTTTTGTAACGAAACGGGAGTATCATCAAATACCTAGAATGCACTTATCAGTGATTTAACACCAATGTGCCTAACTTGAGTTCAGTAAGTTGAAATTAAATTAATAAATGAAATTAAGCACCTACAGTAATTTAAATGTGTGCCTACTTCTTTTCGGGTATTGACTCAATCAATTACCTACTATTTGTTGCAATTTTTGACATGATCATAGAGAATCAAAAATAATATAAAACTCGTTTATGTATGCTTACAACTCGACCACACAATTTACTGCGGGGTGTCACGCTGTCAAAATAGAGCAATTTTAGGTTTAAAGGCGTGATACCTGTGTCAACACTGCCCTAAACATGTGTATTATGTATGGCAGTACCTATAATAAGCCCCTCATTATACAATTTACATAACTTATCAGGCCAGGGTGACCCAATCCCGTGTAAACCACGCTTCGGGCGAGACATCTTTTCGGGGGGGTTCTCGACCATTTTTCAATTTATCGCCTAGTCTTGACGAGAAGAACATGGGAAATCAATCACAGCTCTTTTAACACGGTTCAAAGAACTTGGAACACTTTGAACAGTGTTTAAAAATAGTTGTGATTGATTTCTCATCAATAGGCGAGAGTAGATACTCCAAAATTGTTTCAAGTTGAATTTTTAGAGCTGAGCTTTGCGCCGCAGTGAGTAGGGGTGCATTCGAAACCACGAACTCGAAGTCGAACTATGGAAAGTTCGAGTTCGAGTACGAATTTTTCGGACTCCTCGGTTCGAGTAAGACTAGCATAGTTCGGGTTCGAGTTCGTCACGAACTGTTTGAGTTCGAATACAGGGTATGATTGAAGACAGGAGGTCCCTATAATGTGAACATACCATTTTTCAAGAAATATTCAGGTTATTCATTTATCAGAATGAAAAAAAAAAAAAAAGCCCGCCAAGCTGAATGGGCAGTATAAATAGCTTCCTCATTTTTGTAACATCCACGTATAGAACCAGTCAGTGAAAATTTCAGCGAATTTGGAAGAATAGTTCCGGATTCATCCCTACGACAACAAATTTTAAGTTTTCGCATACGCAGTAGGTATTACTGGCCCAATCGTGACGAGATTCGTATAAGTAATTGTCCCGTAGTCAGCTTCCAACTACCCTCCGAATTTGAGTTAAATTGGTCCATTAGGAACTGAGAAATCGTAGTTTATAGAAATTCACGTTTGCGCATGAACACAACCTACCCTAGAGGACCGTCTTGGGTCTAACCCGCGTAATTCCTGAAAAACTCACCTAGATTGGTCGAGTAGTTCCGGAGTTATGCCGGTGGAAACGAACTTGAAGTTTGCGCATGCGCAGTAGCTATTGATTGCTGAATCAGTTGAGACGAATTCAAAGGTAATCGTCCATTAGGAACTTACTGTGAAACTGGAGTTTCAAGAAATTCAAGTTTGCGCATGCTCACAAGCTACCATTATACCAAAGGCGATAAAATTCATAGGAGACCGTTCAGGGCATCATCCGGACAATCCCTCTAAGTATGGTCAAAATCGGACCATAACTTCATAAAGTTTTGCCAGGGCCAAGGATGACCACAGACAGACCGACAGACATGTAGAATGCTTAAAGCAGGTGGATATGAAAAGTTCGAGTTCGAGGAGAAGAGTTCGAGTTCGAATATTTTGGAATGTGCAGTTCGAGATCGAGTTCGATTCGAAAGTTCATGAGTTCGTGAGTTCGAATGCACCCCAGCAGTGAATTTTCTTTCCTCACCCATCTTGCAATAATTATTATCAATGTAGATTCGATCACATTTCTTATTATTATCTACAAATCTCCAGTTTTCAAATAAATAATTATTTTCCTTGTGATTCAGGGAAAGTAGGGTCATCTCGGAAGAAGAAGCAAACGTCAACAACTTATTTTTTATAGGTTTGTTTCGAAACTTTCCCAGTTGAGGGTTAACCCCTAAGAGTATCTGTTCGACCAATATCCTACCTAACTGGAATCATAATATAATGGAAAGAATAGCTGGAGACAAGTCACTGTGTGTTTGGAAAACGAGGTTGACTGACAATAGTAACATGATTGCCAAATTATACCTAAATTCCCATAAAAAAGAGTAGGAATTTCTTGTCAAAAACTGGTACTATGCCTATACAACCCGCTATACCTATTACTAGTTCCACCCATACAGGGTTATACCTACTCTGACAAACTTTGAAAAGACTGCATTTGAAGACTTCATCCCACGCCTACAACAATCACATGACTTACCCATCAAGACTGGGTTGTACTACGGCAGGTACAAACTTAGCATGAAATGCAATAAGAATGCATTTGGTGATTGCATGCTACCCCTACAACCCACTATACCTATCTAGACCCACCAAGACAGGGGTGTAAAACGGAAGACACAAACTTAGCTAGTCTGCATTTTAGGGCTGCAAGAATTCTATACCCCTTCTCCACCTAAATGACTTAACAGGACTCACCAAGACAGGGTTGTACATCGGCAGGCACTACTTCTATAAACGTAGCATGAGGTGCAATAAGAATGGATTTGAGGACTACATGATACCCCTACAACCCACTATACCTATCTAGATCCACCAAGACAGGGTTATACCTACTCCTATAAACTTAGCAAGACTGCATTTGGAGACTGCATCCTAACTCTTATATACACAAATACATGACTTAACTAGACCCACCAAGACAGGGTTGTACTACGGCAGGTACACGAACTTAGTATAAGATGCAATAAGACTGCATTTGAAGACTGCAAACTACCCCTACAACACATACCTATATTACTTATCCAGACCCACTAAGACAGGGTTGTATCTACTCCTATAAACTTACCAAGACTGCATTTGAAGACTACATCCTACCTCTTCTACACCTATACATGACTTAACTAGACCCACCAAGATAGGGTTGTACTACGGCAGGTACACGAACTTAGTATAAGATGCAATAAGACTGCATTTGAAGACAGCAAGCTACCCATACAACACATACCTATATTACTTATCCAGACCCACTAAGGCAGGGTTGTACCTACTCCTATAGACATAGCAAGACAGGGTTGTACTCTGGCAGGTATACGAACTTAGTATATGAGATGCAATAAGACTTCATTTGAAGACCTGCAAACTACCCCTAAAACACCTTCCTACATAACTTGTCTTGATCCACCAGTACAGGGTTGTACCCACTTTGACAAACTTAGCAAGACTGCATTTGAAAATGCATCCTCCCCCCACTACTTGACACATATATATTTTATCTAGACCCATCAAGACAAGATTGTACCACGGCAATTTGAACGTCTACAAGGCGTTTTTAGTCTACGTATAGGTAATGAAAATAATGAATAATAAACTCCGACACCGAGGGAGGCAGAAGCCACCCCGAGGGTGTTTGTGTGGGGGGGTGATGTTGCCAAGCGACGGCCAATGGCGGGCCTCCTCACACCTACCCCCTTATTATGCAAAATGGAGCGATCCCCCCTTTCCCTCATTTCCCTCAACCCTTCTTCTATTCACCCCAACCGTTTGGCTCTCGTTTTAATCTGAAAACCTCCCTTTTCCAGGCTAAACCGAGGAGGGGAATTTTTAAATATTTTCTCAGCTAATTCTCGACTGGTTTGGGGTTTTATGGCGGAATAGCACGAAAGATCAGACTCTATCTGCCCCTGTTCTTTCAAGAGATGCTAATCTAACATTGGAAGCTTCTGAATTCGAAGCTTCTGAAGTGGCTATTTTGGTGAATGAATTTTGATTTACGCGCCATCAGGCTCTATTGAGACTGCGACAGTAGTATCTCAACTACACTATCAGACTCATAAGCAGTCCAAAAGTGGAGGTGTAGCAGTGGTGTAGCGGGAAAATAATGGTGAATAATGAGTGATAATTATAAAACATTAAGTAGTATGTTGAGTAAGTAGTAATTTATTGAACTGTTTGCCTATAGGTCTGCAAGAAAGTAAGAGATTTTCCGCGGGTATCTCCCTCAACTGATCTCTGAGCTCAATTTTTGACTCAACTGATTTCGGAGCTCAATTTTTGACACAACTGATTTCGGAGCTCAATTTTTGGCTCACTTGATCTCGGAGCACAATTTTCAACAGCAGATCTCTGAGCTCATTTTCGACTCTGCTGGAGTCATTGATCGATGTTGAGTGAAAGAGACACTGAACTCCTGCCCCTTGCACTCCCAGTTCTCTTCAATTCGACTTCAGCCATACCTACCGGCTAAAATTAACAAAATAAATGGAACATGCTTCTACTAGCCTGTTCCATATAAATATGCTGTGAAAGTACCCATCACAATGCCAAACTGAAAACTCCAATCCTCTACCTACGTACCAGTAGTTCTTTGAAGGGTGTGGAAATTGGCAGAATGAGATGTGGTGTGATGTGTAATAAATTCAGAGCTTTCCGTTTTTCGGGGTGGAAAATGAGGAAGTTATCCTTCCCCGAAAGCGATTGGTTGTACGTGACAAGCACCGGTAACTTACCAGCAACTGCTTTGTTTATCGGTTGCGTAACGGGGTTTCGTGGCGATTTTCGAGTTTATGTGCCAAAGCAAATTTCGTGTGTATGTGCAAATACGTACATAAAATGTCAAAGAACGAAAAGATAACAGAGAGGAACGGGAGGGAAAAGTCAGCCAACTGGGTGTGGCGTAGAGCCTCTAGGCATTCAATGACTTGAGCGATAAGTTCGTCATCTCTTATAGTCCACGATAAACTGACGAACCACTATGACACGATCGAGAATGTTTTAATTTTTTGAATTGACTTGATTCTGCATGAGTTACGGTAACTGATGATCTGATCCCGACGAAATGCTCAAGGAACCATCTGAAGGAGGCCAGTTTACAACTTCCCTTCAACGTCACAGGCTCGTCCAGCTCGTCCTTTCTTCAAAATCCCGATGTAGCGTTAACTTTTACCAATTTTATATCAAAGTTTTTCTACGAACAGGCGGTTGATAAACAAACACTTTATTTAACTCTATCTATTACATATTGGTAGATACCTATAATATTAATTTATTGCCTATTATTATCCTCAGTCCGATTCATTCCATTGGTCACTCGTTTTTGGTTAACGAACTCAATTTGTTTTTTAATATAACAACAATTTATATGAGCCGAGCCGATTGAGAGAACGATGATTAAATTGCTGGCGACGATTACATTGAAGTAAAGCTGGTAGGTAGGTAGTTCGGAGGATGTTGTGCCGATAACAATAAGTGACTTAGGCCCAATCGCAAGCCCGCCCCATCAACAAACTCAAAAAGGTCTTCCCCACTTCTCCTCGTATACACATTTTGTAACTTATTATGAATTACAGAAAGAATATTTCACTTCAATGGTTTTTCGTAAACTGTGATTATTTGTTTATTAACAAATTAAAGGTTGTTAAGTAAGGATTCGCAATAACTACCGGCCATCCAACATCCTCCCCCCAGGGATCTGCACCTCTTCCTGTTTCACACATATTTCTTGTAGCATTTCTCTTTCCTCGCATTCCTCTTTCCTCATATATTCCTTTTCAATTTCCTCTTTATTTCTCTTCTTTCCCAAAAATTATTTTATTTCGATTCATACGCCCCTCTAGCTGCCATGCCTGTTCCATCCGTTCCAGTACTCTCGATCCGTCCTTCGATTCATGGATTGATTTCCATTGTTCTTTCCCTCCGTGGGCTGACTTTGTAGTGATATCTTCCTTCTCCTTTCTTATCGCCTTCCCTTCTGTGCCTCCCATATTACCCTCGTCTTTATAATCTTCTTGCAATATTCTTTTCCCAGAAACGTAATGGGCCTCAAGATTTTCCCTAAACCTGACTTGGCTTTCGAGACAACACCTCAACTTGTTTCCTGACAAGCATTGTTGATTCCATTCGATCCTCCTCGCAGTGACTCATCTGCTGGACAGCCTCATCACTCTCCTTGACATGATATTTCATTGGAATTAGAATTTTTCCATGAACTAAAATTCGATTAACTGATAGGTAATTTGTCCACCAAATTCAAATTAGTTCAAGCCATTATCGAAGGAATCATATCCCCCGATACTGAATGGCTATTCATACCCGAGATATCTCCATGGCAGAGAATACATTATAGTTCTATTTCATCATAGGCTCGTCTCTTTAGTCAACAATTGCAGGACTATTTCTGTAACAATTTTTTGTTGAAACTACACGGAAAACTACCATTATTAGTTTTTTTTAAATAATAATGGTGGTTTTGCCTTGGAGAGCCTTATGCAATTCTCGACTAAAGCGATGAAACACAGTTTCCTCTCTCGTTTCATACCTACTCCTTTATTCTCGACTACAAAATTTTCACTTTAAGCTAATCAATTAATTTCTTGATTATTGAACGTCTGGTTCCAAGTATCATATCCATCCGCTACATATTCCATATAACATAGAAAGAAGAGATCGGGGTTCCTGTTCCTCTTCTTCCAATGGCATATTGACATATTATGTATTTTCGCTTCTATTTTTTCCCGTTTTCCAGTAGTTTCCTTCATTATATTATATTCTTTAGGAATCCGTGGGAGTTATTACCGGACAAGCACAAAAATACTTCGATTCGGCCGGATCTTATCTGCTCAATCTCAGATTTTCCTTCAGATTTCCTGGAGTCTTCCTGGAGTTGCAATGATTTACGTTTCCGGGCTCCCACACGTCATCCTTATCTCGATCCTGCAAGTTGCTCAAAGTGTCGCTTCTTGCCCACAACTCAATAACTCTTCTCTGGTTAGGTCCTCATCCAATGTAAGAATATATTGGCAGGCATCGTACTTCGTAAAAACTCAAGGGGAATTGAAAATTGAGAAATGTTGGGGTTGTTCTCCGATAGACGACTGAAAGATGGATCCCCTGAAACTTTTAAAAGTTCCACAGGTCCTTCTTCTAGTTTCAGTAATATTTTTATGAATTTCAAGGATGGTGGTGTGGCTTGAGATACGTGCGGCAGTTAAACAAACTGTTTATCCAAACGAATTTCGTCTATTTTTAGCGAATTTTCGAAGAAAATGAAGCTATTGCAATGGCTTCAAAATTTTTGTAATGCAAATTTTCGACAATTTTTCATATGTATATATATTTATATTTATTTATATATTTATGTATTCGTCACTCCAGACGATATCTGCCCGTGGGATCGAGATAAAAAATCCAAAAAAATTTTAAAATGTCAATAATATCAAAAGTAAGGCTGAGTTCGTTGGCCAGAATTTTTGGAGTACTCCAAGGGGTCAAATTTCGAAAGTTTAGTTTCAAAAATCGCTAAAAAAAACGTGTTTTTCGAAGTTTTTGGTGTGAAATACCTTCCTAAACATAGGAACATATGGTATATTCGGAATCAGCGTGAAATTTCCTATAAGAATCACTCACAAAATCGGTTACAATTATTCTTTGAAAATTCGCTCACCAACTCATGCTGGATGAATGGAACTTTCATTTGTTTGTCATTTCTAAACGTTGTCGTCGTCGTCGTTTGTTTGTTTCTAGATGTCGTTTTCGTTTTTCGTCTTCTTCATCTTTGCTTTGGTCAATTTTTTAGAACTATTTTTTTGCCTTTTCTTACTTTTGTGTGCAATTGAAAAAGTGATTTTTCTTTATGAATAATTTTAGTTCCGTGTCTGTCTGTCAGTCTGTCGATATGTTGGTGGCAATTCCTCGTCGCGGCCATAATTATAATAAATTAATATGGTCCAATGTTCACCAAATTTTCAGGAATTTTTCAGGCAGCTCCTCGAGGTCCCCAATCAATTTCATCGCTCTTGGACCACTAATAGCGTGTGCGCAAACGTGAATTTCATGAAACTAAAATTTCTCAGTTATTAATGGACCGATTTCGCTCAATTTCAGAGGGTAGTTGAGGGCTGACTCTAGGACGATTTTCTATGAATTTCGTAACAATTGGATAAGTGATAGCTAATGCGCATGCGCTAGCTTGAAATTTGTTGTGAGATGCATAACTCCGGAACTATTCAGCCAATTTTGATGAAATTTTCAATGACTGATTCCTTACGTCCTTTTACAAGAGCGAGGAAGCTGTACTGCCTAACCAACTTGGCAAACGTTTTTAGCGAATTTTCAAAGAAAATGAAGCTATTGCAATGGCTACAAAAATGTTGTAATGCAAATTTTTGAGAATTTTCTTCATGGAAATCCGTTTCAAACCATTCTAAAACGATTCCTGAAATGTAACACTTTTTTATATGTATATATGTTTATATTGGTACCTATTTATTTATATATTTATTTATTTAGATATATATTTATATATGAGTCACTCAGACGATATCTGACCGAGGAATCGAGGTAAAAAATCCAAAATAAAAAAATTTAAAATGTCAATAATATAAAAAGAAAGGATGAGTTCACTGGCCAGAATTTTTGGAGTACTCCAAGGGGTCAAATTTTGAAAATTTAGAGTCAACAATCGCAAAAAAAACGTGTTTTTTCAGGTTTTTGGTGTGAAATACCTACCATCCTAAACATAGGAAAATAATATACCATATTATGGTATATTCGGAACCAGCGTGAAATTTCCTATGAGAATCATCCACCAAATCGGTTGAAATTATTCTTTGAAAATTCGCTCATCAACTCATGCTACATGAATGGAACTTTTTCTTTGTAAAGTGAGTTTGGCATTGCATCCATTGACTCTCTCTGATTCGAATGGGCACTGCAATCATGTAAATACACCCAAAATCCAGTAATTGAGGTAGGATTGTCAGTTCATAAGGACCAAGACCTCCTGTTCAAAGCCACCCATTTACAAATAACACCAACGTTTTAATGTCCGGCGAAATGCCATTCCATTTTGGCTTCAGAGTAACCTCGAGGGCCCCAATAATGAGATTACCATTTACCTTCAATTATTAACTACGTAAATACGGTTTGCGTGGCGGCTCTGGGACCTCCCGAACATCGAAACACAGGGTAAAGAAAGAAATGGAAACCTACTATATAAAAAAAAACTTTGCTGAATACACGAAACGCCCTGACAGACGGAGAAGTACTCATAGAAAATTATTCACGACCGTGAAAATTTAACCAACTTCCATTTCCCTTGTCAGCCATACCAGAAACAGGTGAAGTACGCAGCGGTGAGTAACAATCGGCGGCATCTGAAAAATTGATGGTTTCAGGTCTCTGGAAATTCCCTTATTCCGTCTGACGCCAGCCTTTTCTCACCGGGTGGTATTTACCCAGGGAAGTTTACCCCATTCTGGTTGGTGGAATTAAAGGGCTGAATAACTCATGCTGAGGAATTACTTCGGGTTTTCGGATGACAATTATTTTTTGACGGGGGAAAATTGTGTTTGTTCGAAGATTTATCGGTAATTCCACAGTATTTATTGAATTTTGGGAAAGTTGTATGTAGAGTATTTCAGGTGGGTGCAGGATGGATGTGGATTGCCGGATTTTCCAGGGAAAATAAGAATGAACAGACGCTCGAAAGGGCTCAAAACATAAAACCAAGGAAGAATCAACAAATAAAAAAAGCGTTAGGTAGGACAAGAATATTTCATGATACTTAAAGACTTTTCTAATGACTGTATAACCTTTAAAAACCTATAATTCTTTTAGTTCCATGCTACGAAAGCTGTTCCATGGATTGAATATTCTGTTAGCTTTTGACATAATTTTGCTGTACGCGGTGTCCGAGAAAGATACGGCCAAACTTCTGGAATCGATTCTACAACTAATTTCCAATAAAAAATGTCTTTTAGCAACTTCGCTATAACCCCTTGTTTTTTTTTTTCACTTTTTTTCACTCATTTTCGGTAGAGAAAAATTGACTAGGACTTCGGAAAAAACATTCTGAAACCCTTGGCTTTTCGACGGTATAATTAAATTTAAATTCACCCCGCCAATTGAGGGAGAAAAATGCGTTTGAATGCGAAAAAATGCGTTTTTCCTCTCGGGGAAATCAAGTATTTTATGGTGTTTTACGGCTACTCGTAGTTTGAGGTGGTAGGTGTCGTTTTCCATGTTATTTTTGACGCTGAATCGAATGGTCACACTCCCAAATAATTTTGACTATCAGAAATCTAATTTTTTGGCAAAATAGTGCATATTTTGAACATGTTTGCCGAAAAATGAGCTTTTTGATAGTCAAAATTACTGGAAAAACACTAGAAACTACCAAGATGGCATTTTGGACTAAAAAAACAACGAACAAAAAAACTGATTAGTTACTGATTTAAAAATATATGTGGTAGGTAGCCTCCTGATGGGATATTTAGTGCTCTTCTCAACGGTATCCTCAATTTTTACTTTACATAGACAATTAAGGAAGTTATGGTCATTTTAGTGAGACAAGGGACAAATCTTAAAAGGGAAAAAACTTGAAAAAACAAGGGGTTATGAAGAAATTGCTAAGAGACGTTTTTTTAAATTGGAAATTAGTTGTAGAATCGATTCCTGAAGTTTGGCCGTATCTTTCTCGGACACCCTGTATACCTATAACGTATGTTCAAAACTATTTTTTATACGGTTTTTGCCTGGTCTATAGTAGAAAAAAAGGTAGTACTTTTGGAGGTTGACCAAGGTATACATAAATACAGGGTGGCCCAACTAACAAGCCCAGCTCCATTAAATGTCCTCCACTATTGAAGATAGCAGAAAGTGTTAAACGGTACCCCCCCCCCCTCCCCCCTTAATATTTTGCTTAGAATTCAAAAATCAGTGTTTTGCGCGCCTCAGTGGCCCGAAGAATGCATATGATACATGATTTTGGGAGTAATTTTCCACCCTGTATCACGTGGTGGTGTTCATTTTTCGATTTTCCATTACAATCCCAAATACCTGCCTGGTACCGTTCTGGTTGGTGAGCGGTTTTTCGAGATGGTATTGCACGGATCGAAACGTAAACATCACCAAACTTGAAAAATACCCCAAAATCATGTATCACGTGTGGTTTTTCACATTTTGCGCTTGTTCGCGCAGGTTGTTGCGCACTTTAGAATTCGAGTTACTGGTCATTTTTGCACATGAAATTTCACGTAGAATCCGAATCTGCATTAAAAAGTGGGGGTTCTCATTTGAAAAAAATGAAGTTGATGCGCGTTGCGAGCAAAAGTATGATTTTTGAATTATACGCAAAAAAAAAAAAAGGGGTGCAGTTTAACAGTGGAGGACATAATAGGGTTGGTCGTGGTTAGGTAGGCCACCCTGTAGAGTACCTATGATAACCAAAAACAAAGTACGTAATATTCAATAATTTGAGAAGAATAGAAGTAGGTACGTCTGGCACCCTTAGTTTTTCAGTTCCCTCAAATATTACGTACTTTGCCATATCTGCAGCAGTCTTGAATCGGTAGTCATCTCATACAGCCTAATTATCCCGGATATCCGACGATTGAAACACGCAACCGGTCTCAGATGTTCTTAATGAAGATCACGTGTAAAACTGGCCCTAAAGTATCTCACAGCTGAAGGGCAGCTGTCCGATTTTGATTCTCTCGATATGAGATCCACAGAACTCCCATCGCCTTCATCTCAATCTGTAATAGAAGCACGTATTTCTCTCGAGTTAAAAATAGGGTTCGAGAGTTAAAAAAAAAATTCAAAGTCAGAAAAAAGCGTCCGATATTTCTTCAAAACACGAAACCTTCCATACACCGCCCTGGAAAGGAGCAATGGCGGAAAACCCCGAGCCTGGAGCATGTAATTATACAGGAATAATGAGGCACCAAGATTGGTAGTGAGAAGGGGGCGCATGTGTGGCTGGCATACATATTATATTTCCCTCGGGCCGATACGGGGGGGCACCGATAATCATAGAGTAGGTATCTTCAACGTAAAAATGTACGAGGAAAAGAAACAAGAAAGGTACAGTCACTGGTGAAATCCTTGACGGTGCTATGCCAACCAATCAAGTCGGTGGATCGCCTTGATCCGGTTAGCCTTCCCTTGCGCGCACACACAAAGGCACAACGACGGTCGTTTCTACACACCAACACGTACACAGCTCGTATCAGACTGTACCACGATACCCGTTTTGATTGACGTCAATCCGATGGGGAGATTGCTCGTTTCGGTTTTGAATCGATCTTCGAGAAACAGATCTGGTTGCGTAAGTCGGGTTCACTAATGGGGCTCAGTGTGGGTTTGTGAAGAAGACAATGAGGCGAAACCATTTTGTGGGCATCTTTGCGGCGAATCAATTGTGTTTCTTCGGAAAATTAAAATCGCAAGCCTTGTGAGAGAAAAGATGGGTTGGTACACTTGGAGAAAGATACACCTTTTAGCGAATTTACGGGAAAAAAGAAGATATTGCAATCCCTTCAAAATTTAAATAATGCAAATTTTTGAAAGTTTTCTTCATGGAAATCCGTTTTAGACCATTCTACAACGATTCCTGAAATTTAACACTTTTTCATATGTATACAGGGTGGTTCAATGAATGGATCACCCTTCCATTTTCGTCACAAAAAGGGTAAACATTTTTTACCCCCATAACAAGGAATTGAAATTTTTTACATTTTGACGAGAAATTCAAATATTACATTTTTGCGCGCCGCACATGCGCGAAAATGTGCGAAACGCGCACTAACTTTGTTTTTTTAAATGACAACCCCCATTTTTTATTGCAGATAGGGATTCTACGCAAAATTTCATGAACATTTGGCACCTCAAAAGACCATGTTTTTAGGCTGTAATCTCGCTTTAATCAAGTCAAATAAAAAAACTTATCATCACGTGATTCATCGTCGAAAAATAATGAAATTTCGCGTGCCACACTCTAGGTTCCCAAAAATCAGATTTTTGCGTAATTTTTCGTTTGAGCGATTTTGAGCATTTGCTGATAGGGTTGAGCGACGTAAAAAAATCGATTGAGGTGTCAAATGTTCATGAAATTTTGCGTAGAATCCTTATCTGCAATAAAAAAATGGAGGTTGTCATATGAAAAAAAAAAGTTAGTGCGCGTTTCGCACATTCTCGCGCATGTGCGGCGCGCGAAAATGTAATATTTGAATTCCTCGTCAAAAA
>JAEMON010000006.1:27799166-27809612 GCA_030264115.1 Lygus lineolaris
ATCATAATGTCCAATGCTCATTCTCTCCTATATCATAATGTCAACTGTATTGTTCTCTCATGTATCAAAATGTCCACTGTCCATTCTCTCCTGTGTCAAGATGTCCACTGTCCATTCTCTACCGTATCAAAATGTCCACTACCTATCCATTATCTCCTGTATCATAATGTCCACTGTCCATTCTATCCAGTATCAAAATGTCCAATTTATATTCTCCCTTGTGTCATCGCATGTCAAAAATATTTGTTATATAATGTACCCTTGTATCTATGTATAATGGCAAGCGTTCATTCATTACTGCATCAAATGTCAAATATTGCCAAATTTTTGGAGGAACCCAAATGAGGTCCCAACCCGTTTTCTGGTCAAACCCTATATAATTTCAAGCTGAAGAAGACTGACAGTGACACCAAGCTTCGGAGAAACAAATACACCCCAAATGGAGCTGGTATACCAAATTTCATCAATTTGGTCCATATTAACTAAGCAAAGTGCAGCGTACGGCGGACGGCCGGATTATTTTTTTCGGTTTTTGGATTCTAAGTAAGTACCTACTTAACTTGAAACGTAAAACATCAAATGTTGAGGGGGTTAAAAAAATGTTCGTGCTCGATTCCATAGGTTCATTATTGAAAATAATAAACCAAAATCCTGAGGTGCTCCAAAATGAAAACGCTCCAAAAATGCGAATGTGTTGGTGATGGAAAATGTGATGTTCTAATTTCATGGGCTAAAAAATAATATCACAATAACCAATAACATATACCTAAGGAAAGGATTTGGTCATTTTACAATAAATTGAGTCGAAATCCATTCTCTAATCTTGAATGTTGCTTCGAGATTTAGAGACGATGAAGAAATTAGGTCCTAATAGGGGATAGGAATTCTGGGACATGCAGATCCTTCGGCAAGAACTTCACTCCTT
Source organism: Lygus lineolaris (assembly GCA_030264115.1). NCBI lineage: Eukaryota > Metazoa > Arthropoda > Insecta > Hemiptera > Miridae > Lygus > Lygus lineolaris. Next base: position 27,800,092 of record JAEMON010000006.1, read on the forward strand.
GAAGGCACAGAAGTAAAACATCCCGAGATAAAAACAAATTCGGAGAGGAAGGTACCCTTTTGCCGAAGGTAACAGAAGATAACATTCTTATCATTTGTGGGTTCGAGTGGAGTGGGGTACGAGGGGAGATGGTATGCATGGCAAAAAGACGTTGGTCACAGAGCCTGGGGGACGGTCATACCACAGCGTCCTCCCAGGAATCCCGTTCCCTTTCATGTGGTGCCGGTCCGGCATTGCCGCCAACTTCGCACAACATACATCTAATTCTTCTGCTACTGTTGCCCTTCGGAGGAGTCGAATAAATAATCTAAATTAATGTAAGGCGTCCCTCTTCGTCCTTCGTCACTTTTCCAGAATGTGCTTCGTCGTGGTTATTCCTCTATGGAATGGTAATGAAGCCTCTTGGTAAGAAGAAAAATGAGGGACAGGTATGACTCATCCAACGGTAGGGTTATGGGGCGCCAGTATCGTTCAAACCATAAATATATACGACGATTCTTGTTCCTCTACGTATTTTATAGGGAAAAATCAAGTTTGAGAATGGCTATCAAACCTCTCCACTACACTGGCAGTCATATTCACAATGACTGCCAGAAATAGCGTAAGTAATAGCACCAAAAAATGGCGTCATAATCTGTTCACCCGAAGCTCTATTGTGCTTGACAATCAACAGTGTTTATATTTCTAAAGAAGTCATAAAACGCCATTCGTCATAAAATTGCCTATTACAGACTATAATTTGGCCAGGAACTTACTCATAATTTTGCAAAAAAAAGAACCTCATGAAAACCGTTGGAGCCGTTTGAGTCACAAATCATTAGGTAACAGACAGACGTAGAGTAATATAATTATATAGACTACTTGGCGGTTTGGTAGGGCTTGGAAGTCCCACGCTAAAAGCTTCTCTATGCTCTCGAAACATCACCTGGTGATAAAAATTATAGAACACCTGATCTCTGGTCCCGTGTTTTGGTCGTGACGGACCGTCGATCCTAAGTGGAAGAGGTGGGTGACAGGGTTCTGCTATAGCCTATAACCTGGGGGGTGTTCTGAAACTTTGGAGTTACCACAACAAGAAAACTACAGTTGAAAACTACAAAAAACTGATGAAAACTACAGTTGGAAAGTCAAAACGACTGTTGACGGGTAGAACGACTATTGTAACAAGAGTTATGAGAAATTATGGAGTTAGTACTCGATGTATCGATTGTAAATGTCAAGGAGAAAGCAATTTTTCTTGGGTCTCACAGACCCAATAGGCACATGGAGGGTTAAATAAAAAAAGGTAAAAATACTACAAAGAATCTGTCCTCTCCATACGATCTCTCCTATCTACTGCTGTTTCTTTCCAACAACAAGCGAATACGAAGAAATGCTAGCCATCATTCCAGCTATAGGTATTCCTCGAATCGTTCCATTCCTATCCTTCTAGTTCCGCAATGCATAAGGATGAACATTGACCTTAGGAGGGGAGGAGAACCAATCGTGGAATGGTTTGATCTTAGGTCTCTTTTCACCCCAAATTCCCTCAAGAACCAATAATACTCATCCTCCTTTTGATAAGTACATTTATTTTGTCCCATTCACCCAATATGGTCGAAATGTGCGTAGTTTTGAAACTTAAATATGCAGGAATATGCGTTTATGGTTCTAATATGGAAGAATATGCAGAATGAAATTCAATTTGAAACAAAGCATCTACCGAAGTCAACTGAAACAATGATACAATTTTTGGACGCTCAGATGAAGCAAGATGAATAATATGCTATTGCTAAAAAATCCGGTCTCTAGTATTTAATACTATTATGCAGAAGTAATTAATCCATTGGTATTCTCTCAAAAAATCGTTAAAATGTAGCATTTCAGTATGGCAATATGGCATTTCTGGTTGATATCTGCACGAGTACAGGCTCTCGGAGGCGGGCGTGGGGGCGGCCGTCCGGAGTTTGGTCGATAAGGTCGCACATGCGCACTTCTCGCCTACATTCGCTTCGCCGAGTGTATCAACACCGTCAATAAGCAAATGAAACTCCGATATTTCATCGTGTATTTCACTGTCACATTATGATTCCCCAACATTTTAGTTTTCAATTATGCGAATTTATCAATCAATGTAATATATTGATCAACTACGGAAAATATTATAGGTATTGTTCGTTGTTTAAATTATGCGAAACACCCGGTTTATTGTGCTGGGGTGGCCGACCCCACGAATCAAACCAGGAATACCTCGAACCTGTCTGACACAACGATTTATACACGTCTATTATTATAGATCGTTGCCCTGGCATGAGTGCCCGGTGCCCACAGAGCTCATGAGTTTCAAAAGCAAACTTTTACATTCGACGAAAATACGCAGTTTTATGCTTTAAAAGAAGATAATAGGTACCTAGTAGCTATGAGGGCACACTCTAAGCTTGGAGCATGATCTACTCTTGTCTCGAACTATCCTTCTAAGCCTCGCGCTGAGGACCTGACATTATATATTCCCTAACTAGCGTTTGAGCTTCTCCTTCTTCAAGTGCCTTGTCAAAAGCAATCACTGGTACATATAGGAACATCGGGTGGGTAAATTCTGAATCAGTACAAAATTGCCTATGTATACAATTGGAGTGGAGCTTAGTTTTTGCAGGATTGGAACCACTGCGGCGCGCAGTGCTTCGAGTATTTATGGTCGGAGTGGGCAAAATTCTGCGGAATGTTATAGGAAATTTTGAGCTGATTACGAATATACCATTTTAAAAACAGGGTCTCTGAAAGGCCCTTTCAACGATTTTCGATGTTTTGAGGATTATATTGAGAGAGAAACTCAAGCGTTATTGAATAATTTCTAGGCATTTCTCATGAGGGGTGCATCCAGAATCTCTTGATTTTTTTTTTTTCATGAACAGAGCCCGATATTTTCTTGATGCATCCCCCTTATACCTACTTTTGAGTGATAAGGAAGTCAATTTTAACCATATTTTTCAGGAACTGCTTCGTTTTCATTAAAATGATATCTTCTTCAACAAAATTTAGAATGCCATTGGTAATCCTTCTTTGAAACCCATTTTTCAAATAAATATATCCCTCATAACGATTTCTGAGTTCTCTTCCGATAAATTAAAAAAAAGGTCTTACAGGAAAGTCTTGGAAAATAATTTTTGTTTTGTTCGATTCAGGATGGATCAACGAACATTTGGAAAAAATCCCAGGGACACTTCCAGCTTTTTGGAGAAAATGCTTTTTGAAGTTTTCAAACATTTTTCCTAGGCTAATTAGATAATCTGCTTATTCGAGATTTGAAAATTAAAAAAATTGAATGGGAAGTTCTCAAATTTCATCACATAAATGTTTGTACAAGTCTCTGCCAGCTTCAGCCATCAGTGTCTGTTGTGGTTTGTCCAACAGGAAGGCAAAACAACTCACTACTGACATCCGACCCTTTTTTTGATGAACTAATGAACACTCTGGGCCTCAAGTACCGGGAAAACTCCAATAAACACACAAAGGTTAGCAAAAAATGTATCAGAGGCGCTCTTGTGTCCGAAAATGCACTATTTTCTATCGAAAATCCATTTTTTACCAGTCAAAACTAATCAAGAGTGTCTCCATTCGGTTCAACGCGAAAAATTACGTGAAAAACGATACCAAACTCCCCCAATTATGGTCAAATCAAGAAACACCCAAACACACGATTTACTCAACAATCCCACTTTTTTTTTTTGCATTTAAACGTGATTTTTCCCCCTAATTTTCACAGAAAAATTAGAAATGATTACACCACCTGAAAGTTCATGAAACGGAGACGTTTCCCCTGTTCTTGCAAACGGGTTTCATGAAAAAACATTTAGGTGAAAACCACTGATGAAATCCTTGATGAAATGTGAAATACCACAGAAATTGAAGTTTAGATTCCACGAGAAATACAGCTCAGCACAAATAAAAACAGCAAATACAGCATAAAATACAGCATACAACGCGCAGGAAAAAAAACTTAAGTAAATGGGGGGAGGGGGGGGGGGGGGTTGGAAAAAAGTGCTAATATACACTTTTTGTTGGAGATTAGTTGTAAAATCGATCCCTGAATTTTTCCCACTCAATCCTCAGACACCCTGTATATTCGGAGTCAGCGCGAAATTCCTCGTAAAGATAGTCCTGAACATAATTATAATAATAGTTTTGGCCAGAAAAACCTAATTTCCGAGCACTGTGCGACTCACTGACCTGAAGGCTTCCTTGTAGGTGAGCACCTTATTAGCTGAAAATGTTTTGCTAACGTGTTTTGGCTTGTCAAATATTTGACTTTTTGGAATGGGCGATTCCGGCTACTCGATTTTATTCGTTCAACTGAAAGATTTCATTGAGAGCTTTCCAAAAAGGTGCTGTATGTGAGGTATCCGATGATTGGAAGTAAGGGAACACGAGTGCCGTAAAAAAGGTAGATATATGACGGGGGCACCTTCCGCTCCCCTGAACAGATAACGTCACGAGTCATCTTCTCATCCGTTTTACTGCCAACCTAACGAATATTTTGAGCTGAAAATGAGACTCCGTAGGTTTTCAAGGGTGCTGAATCCGAATTTGAAGTCAAAAATGCAAAATTCCGACCCAGCCGAATCCCTTATTTCATTTTTGATTCTGAATGCCTCAAATTTGCCGCGATTGCTGGGTACATCCAAGATACGCCTACTCGAATGTATTCATCGGTCAGCTTAAACTGTTAATCTTGACCCGAGACTTAGTATACGGTATCTGGTTATTAAGCGGTCAGCGGTGAGACCCTAATTGCGGACTCCCGCTTGTCAGTCATCCCGCCAAACTGTCGATCCTGCCACGCCAGAGGACGGTCTACTCGCACGAAAATACACCCGAAGCTTGAGACTGTTTCTTGCACCAAACACCCAGCAATTAACTTCTTCTAGAAGGACTCGGGACGATCCCTGTTACGTGATGACCCTCGAGCTTGTCCATTGATCCAAAACCCTCCCGAAAGGGAATATCGGACTACGAGGGGTCCCGGAGCCCAGCAATCAAGGAAACTCGTTCCTTCTCTCCCTGCTTCTGTTTTTATTTTCTCGACGTCTCCCTCTCTCTCTCTCTCTTCGGACGGTTTCCGACACACATTTCTTGATTCTTAAGCTGGATAATGATAGCTGTCGCTTAATCACGGGGCCCCACAGGAAAATTAGACCCTCCCCGACCTTCCCGGGCGATGTCCTCCCTTGATGTGTGGACGGAGGAATCCGAGTCTAAAACTTGTCCTTTGGAAACGACGGATTTTGTCATCCACACAGTTTGTAAAAAGTAAAAATTCCATCGCCTCTCCGACAATCCAATAAGCCTACAGCAACTTCAGTACTCTAGTTTTGAATTGGCTTTAATCCACTAGTGGAGGCTATGTCGACTGTCTCGTAAATGGGCGCTAGCGGTACTCTGTACCGCGCGTTCATTTTCCATAATTTCTCACTGTTTTTGAGTCTTAAAAGACCCCGGAAATGCATGCATTACTAAAATATTATTATGTTTACGTATCAATCCAGTTTTCAACGTATCTGGCCTTGCTGTAACTCTCTATTACTCTTCCATAACGTACAAAGACGCTAGCTGGACTCAGTACCGCAATGTGAAAACGTCCATAGGGATGCTAGTTGGTCTGATGCTTGTCACTTTGACACCTCATAACAGACTGTGCGCATGTCTAGAAGTGACTAGTGGCACCTGCCATTTGTTGAGGAGGGTCTGTTCTAAGAATACGAATGCCAGTTACTGACATCAAACATTCAAACGAAAATTCGCCACCCTGTCTCAGTATTTGCACAGATACGGTATGGAGTACCGCTTAGCGTCCACTAGTGGGTTAATATTTACAGCCTGAAAGCTATGTCTAAAAAAAATACATAGATTTCATCTGATTTGCCAAAGGTATGAATATTGGAATCGGATTTGAGTAGTGAAGCGTATAATATGTACCTTTATCTTAATAAAAAGATATTTTGCCTAAAAATTACAAAAATGTATTTTTTATAAACTTATTTAGTGGATATAACAATCGTTATGGCTTCATTCCTTCATTATCAAGTGTCTGTTAGTCAAGAAATTTTGCGTATGATGCGAATCTTCAATAACAAATTAGGATTCTCATTTGAAATACAGCTTTGGCCAATCGGCGTTAGGTTATATCGATAGGTATAGAATAATCGATTTAGGGAGCGGACCTACGTTTTTTATAGATTGGTTAAGATTTGGTTTTCAAAGACTGGGAAAAAGACTTGTTCATCGCTTAGGAACCACCCTGTTCATCAGGGTATTTCGTAGGTATTTCTAGTTTATAGATTAGTAATGACTTGGTTTTTGCAAAAATGAGGAACGACTAGATAGCTGGTTTTTTCTTAAGCTTTTAAATAGCTGGTATTGAAAAAAAAAACACGATTTGAGCGCTTTCTGTTGAGAAATCGTAGATTCTGATGATTTTAATCGATTCTGCGTGAGAAATCCTTTTAGAAATGTTGAAAAACTCAGAATGTGCCAAAATCGAGATAGCTGGTGTTGCATCTGAAGCGATGATATACTATGTATACGATATATATATCGATATATACTTTTCACTATATATCGTATATGCTGTGTACTTACCTGTTACCTATGTAGGTACCTGGCTATTGCCGTCCAATTGTTTTGTGACGACAAATAAAAGATTGATTGTTTGATTATCGTGGCAAATCATGAAATTGGGGCTGATTTTATGACGACTTTGTGACAAGTTGGGCACCAGATACCCACAGATCACAGCCAACTTTCATGTATTTGGAACTGTAATTGGGTTTATTACGTTGTTTTGAGGGGTGCACAGCGTTAACTACCAGCGATCCCATTCAAGGACAAACTGATGTGAAAATACAAAGGTGACACCAGTGCAGGGCTGCCAACACAAAATTATGAGTTAAGTCGCGCTACGAGTTAAGATGTTAGATCACCAATTTTGAGCAAAATCTCATGATCTCAACTTATCAGGAGATCACGAGCTCATATTAATCATAGATTATTATTTTATTTTGAAATTGAATCTCACATTTCGAAATATTATTTATTTAGGTAGGTACCTACCTATGAAATATTATGCAGGAGTATTGGGCATTTAGTACTTGGCACATAATTATGTAATTTGAAAAAAGGTAGAATTTATTATTGACGATCAATCTAAATAGGTATCAATTCATTTCTATGTTAGCAGGTAGCACTGTAGCTACTCAGGTAGATGGTAACGTGGGGTTACCTGAGTTACCGGAGGGGTGAAGGGCGAACCAACCCTTCGGCAGTGCGAGAGCCGTCCGATAGATGGCATCAACAACTACTTTCCTACCCTCCTAATATTCTTTCAATCCTTGAGTCGGAAAGGAGGGAGACCCACCTCATAGGAACCATTCCACCCGTTTTTTTAATCAAACGAAGATTTAATAATTTATTATAATTTCAAAAATCCCAAAACTACGCTTACTTACCTACCCTTAAGGGTGTTTTATGAGGTTTCAGAACATGAAGCACTTCTAAACTAACTTTCTTATTTCAGATGGAAACCCTAATTTTTGCTTCCCCACACCAAACGAAGGAAGCTATGTATCCGTCCAGATTTTAAAAAAAAATTAGATCCTCGAAAATCAAAATTTTCAAAATTGCTTTTTACGTTTCAGAGTTTTCTGAATAATTTTGGTTCCTTGTCTGTCTGTCTATAGTCAATTCCATGTCCCAGGCAAAACTTTATGAAATTATGGTTGGAGTGTGAATTCGGAGGGTAGTTGGGGGCTGACTCTAAGACGATTACCTATGAATTTCGATACGATTGGATCAGTAATAACTACTGATCATGCACAAACTTGAAATTCGTTGTCTCAGGCATAACTCCGGAACTAGTCGACCGATTTCGGTAACATTTTATTGATTCTGTATAATTCTATTCGGATTTTATACCGTAAAATTTCAAGCAAGAGTGACCCATCACCTGAGTTTAACAAGTTGATGTGGGTACAGCATGTCATAAGGGCCGCTTATCTCGTTGAATTAGGTTGGGAAAAGCTAAATTTGTCAGAAAACACAAAATTGGTTGGGAAAGACTGAACTTGATAAAAAAAACCAAATTCGGGTTTGAAAAAAACTAAATTTGATTGAAATTATTAGGTTGGGAAAATATCATACAACCAAAATTATATTATACCAAAATTATATAGAACAAACAAATTAGGTTGGGAAAAGCTAAATTTGTCTGAAAATCTAAATTTGTTTGGGAAAAACCAAACTTGTTAAAAATCAAATATGGGTTTGAAGAAACCTAAATTTGGTTAAAATTATTTGGTTGCGAAAATCTTAAACAACCAAAATGATATTATACAACCAAATTAGGTTGGGAAGAGCTAAATTTGTCAAAAAAAACATAAGTTTGGTTGAGAAACACTGAAGTTGTTAAAAAAAAGAAAAAAAATTGGTATGAAAAAACCTAAATTTTTATAAAAAGAAAACAACATGAATGTGGTTGAGAAAAACTGAACTTGTTAAAAATCAAATTTGGGCGGAAAAATACTCGAAATTTGACTCGGAAATGATATTTATAATACAACCAAATGTTTTTTGTGAATGGGGAATTATCGTGTAAAAGAAAATCTAATGTTTCTGCATTTGTATTGTTAGTCGGAATAAAATAACACTGTCAATACAAAGAAAAAAAAATGGTTTATAGTTCTGGTGTGGAGAAAACTTGGAATAAAACACTGAGAGAATAACCGAAAAAGAATGTGCTGAGATTGCATCAGAAGCAGTGACAAAATAATGAATTTAAACAATTGATTAATAATAATTAATGATATCAATTGTATTATTTAATTACGGTAATGTTGTTCCCACTAATCAGGAGCTCAAACAGTGTTGTTTTGGAGAGTAGTTGTTTTTCGTTTTGTTTGGTTGACGTCTAGGACGGGTTTGGACAATGACAGACGACACCCGTTTCAACATCACTTTCCCGCCATAGGACAATAACAAACATTTCAGAAATAGATATACTATTTTTGCCTTATGACTTGGTTATTGTTTCTTTTGAGTCATTATCCCTCAGAAAAAACATTGATGATAATTGATGATAATTGAATTAACGAAAAATTGATGATAATTTCCCAATCCATTGACCAAGTCAGTTACATGCTCTTTCCAGTTGAGGTGTTGATCTAAATGCACTCCAAGATATTTAATAGTATTCAGTCTTTCCATTTCCATGCAGTTACATATATTCCCCAGGACAATAATAACGATTTCAATACATTTTCTAAAATTACGGATACACTATTTTCCCCATTATGACTGCAATATTGTTTCTTCAAAGCCATTGCCTTTCAGGAAAAATAAATTTAAAATACTAAAATCAGACGAAACCGAAATTCATAAACACGTTGAAATCCATGCTAAAACGCTTGCGCACGAGTCTGCAACGCATTGGGACATTTTATGTCTTTATATTAGTTCCGTTCTCGCAATATTCGGATCACCTGCTATGAATC
>JAEMON010000006.1:27911629-27923231 GCA_030264115.1 Lygus lineolaris
CCCCCCCCCCCCCCCCTCATCACATGAACGACGTTTATTTTACCGACTATTTAAAAAAAAAACCATCCGATCAGATCGGGTGAGGTTTGTGTGATTTGGTGCTGGTGTTTGGGCTATTTATCACATCGAAAAAGAGGCAATGGGTTGGTCTAATCGCGATGTTTATAGTCGGGTATTAGAACAAGGCTGTAGTTTCCGGTTAGTAGTCCATAATCAATCAGTCTCTACAACTACAGTAAAAAGTCCCATTTATGCAGCATGAGTTGATGAGCGAATTTTCAAAGAATGATTTTAACCGATTTGGTGAGTGATTCTTATAGGAAATTTTACGCTGATTCCGAATATACCATATGTTCCTATGTTTATGATGGAAATTCACACCAAAAACCTCAAAAAACACGTTTTTTGGCGATTTCTGAAACTAAATTTTCAAAATTTGACCTCTTGGAGTACTCCAACAATTCTGGCTAACGAACTCATCCTTACTATTGATATTATTGACATTTTAAAATTTTTTTGGATTTTTTATCTCGATTCCTCGGGCAGATATCGTCTGGAGTGACACATAAATATATATATACATATACAAAAGTGTTAAATTTTAGGAATCGTTTTACAATGGTTTGAAACGGATTTCCATGAAGAAAATTTTCAAAATTTAGCATTATTTAAATTTTGAAGCCATTGCAATAGCTTCATTTTCTTCGAAAATTCGCTAAAATGCGGTTCCCAAGAAAAATCAACGGAAGAATTTAAAGTATTTCGCGCATGATATGAATGTTACTATATAAAACTAGACTATTGAATAATTCAACCATTTGCAATTACCAATTTACATAATCCAATACCGTTCTTCTATTGACTTAATTTATTATCTCCATGATGATCTACCGAGAATAATTTGTAGTTTGTTTTTCAAATATGAAATAAGCCTCTTTTAATTCTTCTCAACAAATTTCCTTCAAAATATATTTTCCTTAATTGCACGGGGTGATGGGCAACGAACTCGAAATTATAGGCTAACCAAACGTTTTTTTCATGGCAGATTAAAATTTACGAACGGTTTGACACAGTTCCAATTGCAGAGTGAATATCGTTTACTTTGAATTGATCAAAAATGAAGCTTAGGTAAATTCAAGGACGATTGATCATGACGGGTGAGTTCTTTTTTGTACACAAAAAAAATTCAAAATTTCCACCTGAATAGAGAAGAGAGTGTAAGGGCGGGATTTATAGACGGTCCTCGAGTTTCAAGGAGACCTTGAGATCGTTTTCAAGGATTCCTTAAGCCGAATCGTACTCCAAATTTTGAGGAGACCATCTCAAGGTCCTCTTGAAACTGGAGGACAGTCTTTAAATCCTACCCTAAGTGTCGAAATTGACTTATTGCTCAATTTTTTATATTTGATTGAGGTTGAGTCAATAACGGCCCCGTATGAATTCTGTTAGGTAAGTTGTGGCGGCTCTGGTTGCACACACGTAAAAGCCGCAAAAACCCATCAAGCCACTCGAATTTTGAAAATAGAGCAGGGTACCAAAAAATGTGTGATATGAACAATGGCTGATCTATCATGGATGACTTAACCTGAACAGTCTGATATAGCATTCCCAAGTCAAATTGAGAATTTTCCAGACCAAAATGATAATTTTTCTAAGCCAATTTGAGAATTTTCCAAACCAAATTGAGAATTTTCTAAACTAATTTGAGAATTTTTAAAACCAATTTGGGAATTTTCGAAATTCGCATTTTTTCATCAGAGAATGAATAACAAAAGGAAAAAAATCACATTTTTAATATTTTTGAGAAAAATTAGGTACTTTGAACAATCAATGTACAGGGTGGTTTCCAGCTGCTGCGCTTGTTAATTGGACGAACATGTCCATCATCCAATTTATAAACTTCACTGCCATGAGACGACTTGTGCATTCAAGCAGCACTGACTGCCTAGTTTAAAAAACAAAAAGTTATTGGATCGTGTCTATTTCAATTCGGATTGTCAAATTGTTTTGGAAAATTCTCAATTTGGTTTGGAAAATCCACAATTTGGTTTAGAAAATTCTCATTTTTGTTTGGAAAATTCTCATTTTGACTTGGATATTTTGAACACAATTATTCGCGCTCGGCTATGAGATGATACTCGTTAGGATGAAGACATCCTTCGCGAGTCGAGGACGAGAATTCGTTACACGATCGATTGATCATTAATTTATGAGCACAAGATGCTTGAGATTACAGGCGTACCGCACCGCAACAGAATGCAAATAACTACAAAGACCGCGAGACCCTCTCAAGAAAAATTTCTTTCTTTCGCGATCAGAATGGGTATAGTTGGGGGCAGAATGGGTATAGTTGGGAATGGGTATGTCTCATTATACGCAGATAAATCATTCATGTATAGCATAATGCATGCTGGTATTGATCGGATTGGATTTCCAATTCTATTCCTATTAGTGAGATACGAGTATCACGCGTTATGTTTCCAACTAATTATTTCACAGAGCTCAAGGTCCGAATCAAATGAACGTAGTACAGAATCTATTTAAACTGGTTCAAGTTGTATGTATTAGTATGACAGCTCTCCATGCTGAAGGAATGCGGACGTAGCCCGTTATTTTTCCTCTTTGTTATTCTTACTGCATGATTGTACGTGTCTAATTTTGTATACTCATACTTGGAACCCTAAAAAAGCGACTTGTATATGAGTAAATGAAAACGATTTAATAACAACAAATACTATCAACAACGAATAATTCACTGTAAAAATTTCCCCTGCCCCCCCCCCCCCCCACCCCGCTGGTAGATCCAAAAAAAAGGTAGCCCACCCCACCTGGACAGTTCAAACATTACATTTTAAAAAGATCTCAGTTCGTTTCTAGTTTAACCCTCTCCAACTTTTCAACTTTTACACGCTTTGTATTGATTTCTACTACTCGAAGGACCAATGGGTCTGAAAATCCGTAAGGTGGTTTTCCTATCGAGGGGAAGGAACACGAACATGAAAAAGGTCAGTTTTCATTTCAATTAGGGTTGAAAATAGCCCAGAAAAGGCTACATCACGAACAAAGGTCCTTAGACACATCAATAATTCGAAAATATAGTGAAATCCATGCGGTTTAGAGTAGTATTCATGATCAGTAAACAAACGTCCAGCAACTCCTACTATTTACCACTTCCAGATTTTCATTTGTATTTTTTATTTTTTTGGGAAAACGAAGAATTGATCCAATTTTCTTTATCTCTACACGCAAATAATTCAGTTCTGAAAAAAAAAATCTATACTTCCGTTGTTATTTACTTCCAATTTCGCCCATAAATTTAAATTTACAGGTATTCACTATACATACCTAATATTCAGTTGGGTTAACGTGCTTCTCACTTTCCATTCCCAAAATTATGAAAACTCAAAAAGACTCATGGCTAGTACCTATTATATAGGACAACTATTTTTCTAGCAAAAAGAAAAAATCCACCAAGATCAGGTTCACATCCATTCTCTCCGTGCCTTCTCGAATCAAAACCTATCAGGGACGGACGTTGAGATCGAAACATTACCTACACCTACCTGAGACCTCCAATCAAAAATAATCACAGAACTCAATGAATATTACATTGAAAATGTTAATTTTCGTGAGTTTACCACTTCAGATTACAACCTAAAGTAGGTATTGATTTGAAAAAATAAAATAAAAATGCGTGAATACCGAATCGATTTCTTGTAGTACTTAATCTTCGGCATCTCAAATCAGTTTAACATTTTTTTTTTTTTTTTTAAGTTTATCAAATTGCTCTGAGAAAATTTCGTTTTTCCAGCCAGGAGTCGAACTCGGCGAACGGCTTCCAGGAGTCATTGTCCTTGACTCGTCCACAAGAGACGACGCCAATATTGATTTTGTGTAATGATAATGTGATTCATTCAATTAATAACAATAAAACAAGAAGTTAATTTGATATTACGTAGATATCACTTGTTGAGAATAAATTATTTATCGAAAAAATGATGGCATATATTATTGTGAGAAACCTATCGCTTTTAAATAGGTACCTATTAAATTGGAAATAACGGGACCGATAATGCTGAAAGATAAAATCGAAAGTGACGATTACTGACAATGATTTTTTTAAATTACATTTTCTTTATCGTACTCTATCACCCAATGAACAAGTTGCACTAAAATAAGACCCTGATCGCCACATCTTAACACTGTCTTTTTGCCGTAAAACGTCCTCGTCTCCCTCCATTTCAAAATTAACTAAAAACAAAAATCCTTCCTCAAATTACATTTTAATACAATTACACCGTGGCTCACATCTCTATCATTTCCGAACACATGATGACAGAAAACCATTTTACAGTAACTAGATTTACAACACAGATCGCACCAACATTATGTACAAGGGATAATTGAAAATCTACAAATTCCTGTGTCTTAGTCGTTAACTTTCTTAAGGTGTAAAAACTATCCGCAATGTATAATACAACAAGATTGTCTATTTTTTAAATATATTTATACGTATAATATTTATAGTATGTATAATGCAGGCAAAGAAAACACCTTTAAATACACATCACTCGAAATTTCAACAACGGTTTCTCATTTACGTGATTTTTTGAAGAAAAAAAACGATCATAAAAGTCCGACAAAAAACAGTTGTTGAGAATCACAAAAAGGCGCATAAAATTCAACGTGTTCGCAACGCTAGTCGAGCGACGTTGTGTAAAAATTGAATCAATTTCATTAAAATGTTTTCAATAGGTAACGATAATGACACTCACGTGTAGATGCGAATTTTTCTTTGCACAATACGGGCACTAGAAGTTACGAAATGAAAAGTTAAAAAAAATCCTTTTCGATTTCAATCCGCACGGGTTTTCAGGAATGTCTTTTTTCACCTTAGAAGTCGGGTTTCGAGTATTTGGGTGGGGAGACTACGCTGTTTGAAGGCGGCTGCGCAGAAAGACTATTGAATCCAAATGCTCATTTCGTTAAACGGTAGGCCACACCCTGAAACATAAAAAATCAGACAAATGAAGATACGTAGACGATAATATTGCTGGGGCTGGTTGATAAGAGTGAAATTTTCACACATTGATGAATAAGGGATTTACTGATAGGCCTCTTGCAGTAGGAATGGTGTATTCGTGGTAAGTGTTTAAATGTTTTCTCCGAAATGGTTATTTTTTATTTTGTAATTTGAAAGATCTTAGTGAGGGCTTTCCAAAAAGGTGTTATATGAGGGGTACCCGAGGATTCAAACTGACCGAAAATGGGTTTTGTAATTTTTAGCCTGCCTGGGCGGGGCCCTCAGCTTCCATCTTTGGCGGAACCTAAATGACGTCACGCGCTCCCTTTCAACCCGTTTTCTGGACAAACCAGTCGTAATTTCAAGCTGAAAATTGGCACCTGGGGGTTTTGAAGGGCGCTGAATAAGATTTTGAGGTTCAAAATGCAAAATTCCTACCCATGCAAGTTCCCCATTGCGGCTTATGACCGTAAGCCAAAACAAATAACGTTTTTTCTTTTAAATTCTCCGAAGTTTGTCAAAAGTTGAGTTGTTTTGAGTACCCCTGAGGAAGCCCCAGCTCCTGATGGGGAAAGTTGGAGAATTATAATGATTTCTGGACAACGAAGGATTTTTATTTGTTTTGAATTCGAACGAATTGAAGAAGGAAAGGATGTGAACGTAATATTCATGCAATAGTGGATGGAAAGATGAGTACTAAGGAAGTGATAAGGTAGAAGAGCGAATTTTCAAAGAATTATTTTAACCTATTTGGTGGGTGATTCTTATAGGAAATTTCATGCTGATTCCGAATATAGTACCATATTTATGTTCCTATGTCCAATATGGTAATTTACACCAAAACCTAAAAAACACGTTTTTTACGACTATTTACTCTAAACTCCCAAATTTGACCCATTTTTACACCAAAAATTCTGGCCAACGAACTCATCCTTTTTTTAATGTATAATATCATTGACATATTTTAAATTTGCTGGATTTTTTATCTCGATTCCAGGGTCAGATATCGTCTGGATACATAAATATGAAAAGTGTTCAATTTCAGGAATCGTTTTAGAATGGTCTGCAACGGATTTCCATGAAGGAAATTTTCAAAAATTGAATTAGTTCCATTGTGAAGCCATCGCAATAGCTTTATTTTCTTCGAAAATTCGCTATAAAGACAGATGTATCAAAGGTAACTCATTACTTTCGTAGAAATAGACAAAGTTTCCACTGACTCAGGGTTCTTTTTATTGAATCTACAGGGCCTGTCTTCATATCGACGTCGTCCACGAATCTACCAATCTATAATGGGGCCTACGTATCTATATATCCCTCTGTGACCTATGTAGTCCACCTATGTACACCTTTCAATGTTATTTACATTCATAAAGCAGGTTATTATCCATTTAGTTGACCTGAACCGGGTGTTTCAAGGGACCCCCAAGTCTCCCTTGTTATCTTTGATACCTAACATGAGTCAAAATTCAACCAAAATGTTACCACAAATTCTTTAAAAGGACAAAATGGTCCTTAGATACAAATCGTCACACCGACTAATGAGATTATAGAGACGTTTGAGGTGTATTTAAATGGAAATCAACCTTAGATTTGTACTACCGCTGATGCTGAATTACAAAGATTAATCACGTTTTAAGTAGTTGAAAAAATCGTGATTATTTATTTTTTTATTTTTTATTTACGAATTTTAAAGTCAAACACTAGGTACAGTCAGATAACTAGACAAAGTCAATAACTTCAATTCGAGGTACGTACTGCATATAATCCAGTTGTGCTTAACATCTGCATTTCCCTATACGACTAACGACGACTAAAAAAACCATTATGATGTCTCTACATCTTAGTTGTCGGCAATACGATATTAATTCGCTGGTAAGAGTCTTTTAACGATTTATTTATGGTACACTGATTTGATGATAGAAAAATAGCCGTGCAAGATGCATTTTATTAATTTATAACATCGGCTCCAATTGGAAGATAATTACACGGTAGCGATCATTTCTGCCCGAGGCAGTTATTAGCCGAGTCAACAGTCTTGGAACATGCTACTCCGGACATACATTTTTAACTAAATCCTTTTCTAATGCAAAATCTGTTTTCGTTGGGGGTTTTCTGTGATTAAACAAATTTATTCCACAAAGTTTTGCTAGGTTTATCCCGAAACTCACGATTTATATTGTAATTTTATGGTAGGTCAACTTGGAAAGTACAAGTTGTAGGTACCTAATCGTCCAAATAGTGACAAAATTGTGAAGGGTGTTGCATTTTATGTAACGTAGAACTATTTTTAGAGCTCTAAACCTGTGTATAGGTGGAAAAACTGTATTCGAAATGTAGGTATCCAACATAATTGAGAATTTATTCAGTAGTTTTCTTCAATGATTTTGAATTTAAATCGTAAGCAACCATAGGAAAAACATCACTCGGTACGGCTCGTTTTACACAGTATAGTAGGTAATTTTCTCTACATTATATATCATTACAACAGTAGAATTGAAAAAAGCATTGAAAGAGCAAAAAACGTGATTTTATCTAAAAACCAGGAGGAGGAAGAAGAGGTGTTTTAGCTTGTTGATTGACTTGATCTGACCTTAAAATAAGAAATCGGGTAACTTCGACGTTCACGTTAATGTTGCACGCAGAATCGAATAAAGACCACTACGACGGAAAAGAGATTGTATAATATTGTAGTAGGCCACACTTATTTCGGACATGCGACGTCCGTACGGGCATAATTTTGGCCAACCTGGCATCAGTAAATATTCAATATAGTAAATTTCAAAAATATTCAATAGAGTAAATATTCAATACAGGTTTACTACCTACGTCAAATTCAGAATTTTTCAATCCAAATTTGGGATTTACCAAACCAAAAAAATTCTGAATTTTCCATTTCAAATTCATCATTTTTAATTTCGAATTCGGATTTGAAAACAAAATTATAATATAAAATTGAAAAATATTTGACTTTGAAATGGAAAAATCTGAATTTGAAATGGAATCGTCTGAATTTGAAAAGGAGAATTCCGAATTTTAAATGGAGACATCCGAATTCGGTTTGAAAAACAACATTCGTAGCACAATCGAAGAATTTAAAACCTGAAGTTGATGTAGGTACGTAGGTACTCAATGTTGGGACTTTTTATATTTACCTACGTGTGTTCACACAAGGTGTAACATAGTGCGTGAACAACGTATAAGACAGCCCGTAAAAATAACCAAATAATTTCAATGAAAAATCATGCATTTTTAGATACCCCGTATTTATTCAGAATTGCTATTCATCATAATTATATTTGCTATTGGACATAACCCACTGGAAGGGCGGGGATTCGGCACATTGGTCATCAACTAAGCATGGTAATCAATATTTGTTGAGTTGTTGGGATATCTTCCCGGCTGGAGTGTTGTAATCATTCTGGGATTATTTGTTTTTAAATTAAAAAACCACCTTGTACAGCCAGGTTATTTATTTGGGTAACGTTTCAACCCCTCATGATGTGGGTCTTAATCATACCTATAACAAGTCAAAACAAGTTCTTATAGGTACATGTTATACATAGCTACATGTTCATTAAAAATCTAAGTAGGAATACCTTGTGTCTTACCTTCTAAGTGGTGAACGAAGTTGAGATAAATTCCACAAGTGACAGTTGACGTTTGAGGAAAGTGTCCACATTGACAAACGATAAGCAATACTTACTGTCCACCTCAACATTTACTTCTGTTGCTCCATACTTTTGTTTATCCTTTGTAAATGTGGACACTTTCCTCAGAGGTCAACTGTCACTTGTGCAATTTATCTCAACTTTGTTCACCACTTAGAAGGTAAGATACAATGTATTCCTACTTAGATTATTAATGAACATGTCGCTATGTATAACATGTACCTATAAGAACTTGTTTTGACTTGTTATAGGTATGATTAGGACCCATATCATGAGGGGTTGAAACGTTACCCAAATAAATAACTTGGGCTGTACAAGGTGGTTTTTTTTTTTAATTTAAAACAAATAATCCCAGAGTAATCAATATTGGTGCCAGTGAATAGGATGGTTCAATCAACTACTTGCACGAATACTACACACCCAGGTGAGGCATCATTCCAAGCACAATAAATTATAAAATTAATAGGAATTACTCCATGAAAATCATCAGGTTAAAAACTGCATTCATCATTCCCTATCTACGAGTATTGTTACTATTAGTATCGATTGATCGCTACTGTTTATTGATTGATTGGATATTGATTACCTACACTAGCCGGATTTCACGATCCCTCTGGGAGGAAATGCCTGCTCCCCGCCGTGGAGCCCATGAAGAAGTGGTCTTGCGTCCTACGGAAATAACGACTGAATCTTAATTTCTTTAAAAATAATAGCAAATTTCATCATACAAAACTAGACGAACAAAAACATATATTTTTGCGGACAGCAAATTTGACACAAAATAGGCCGAGTTGGAAGGGCTTATTTGCAGGTACGATCGCGATTTTCGTTTTGATGAGAGGCGAAGTGACTTAAAAAAAAAAATAAATAAAAACCAAAGGAGGCATTCCTGTTACGAGGGATATGATTCCACTGTTTATAGAGACTGAACAGGTCCTACCTATTATACCTGTGAAGGATCATGAGAACTCCGTTGTTTGATCAATTTGGATTATAAAAATAATTAAAAAAAAAAAAAAAAATTGGATTATTAGTGATCAGTCAAAATAAAAATGTACTTATTACGGTTCTTTTTTTTTTGTTGATAGGTAGTTTGGTATGCCTGTAGAATGTAAGAAATAAGTACAGTATTTACAAGACAAAGTTAAATATTCCTAAACAACTTAGTTTTTTCTCAATCACATTGTTTTGATTTCCTCGGTTTTGTCTTTTTCTACCGAATTGATTCTTTCTCGATAAAATTACGTTTTTTCTATCCTATTGTCCAATCATATTCAAAATGCTAAGCATTCGTTTCAAACTATAATCAATTTGATTGGAAGGAAGCTTCATTCTGAGAGGGGGAACTATAAATTTGACTGAGGAATGCTGAATACCAATAATAGGCCGTCCCATAAGTATTTGGAAATTGCCCAAACCATATCGGTTCAAATTAAAATCACAATTTGTTCTGTGTCTTCAGCGGAAATCTACTCGCAAAAATAATCTAAATCAAATCAATCAAAATCAATCGTTCAGGATCAATGAAACTACGGAATATTCTCAGGACGAAGAATAGACTTCTTCTGGGGAAATCTTTAATAATATTAGATGAGTTGCCGTAATGAAAATACGAAAGTTGAATCAGAGTAAACGAGTTTTTATTACAAGAGAGAGAAGACACTTCATGGAGAATACAAGTACTAGGTTGGTGGTAGGGTTAGCTAGGTGAAGCCCCAGCCTAACTGGAACACAGAGATGCTAACTAGCAGATTGCGCCAAACTCAATAATATTTTTAAATTTGATGTCTAGCGTTCAATCATCTCCTTATAAAACAAGTGCTTAGAACGTGCTTTTGATTGTTTTCTTGGTGATTTTCAGAGGAGTTTTCAAGGCTACCAAACCACCTTTGATAGCTGTGGAGAAGATTGAACTCGATATAGGTATTTTACCCATTTGTCGTCTATACATCAATCAAACGACTATTTTACTGAACAAGTGTCACTTCCCTGGGTCCTTCCCCTCACTCGACTCCCCAAAAAAACCTCTTTCGTAGACAATACTTTTTTTCCGTCTCGTTTAAGGCAAACAAAAACTGAATATTTATGCCGAAGTTTGTTAACATACCCAATTTCCTTCAAGACTCAATCCCCGCGTCTTCTCAACAATGGCTCCCACTTATTATTTGACTTTTAAATGGGCACACGTGTGCACTTCGACGACTATGTGGGACGCAGTTCGAAAAGAGAGTTTGGGGACATTTCAAAATTACCGGCGGGTTTACCTAATCGCCGCTCTAGATAATCGGTTGGTTCGAGAGGGGAGGGGGGGGGGGGGGGGGGGGGGGGGGGGGGGGGGGGGGTCACCGTCAGGACGTCGTTGGAGTTACGCGGTTATGTTGGTCTTCCAGTGATTATCACGTGTTTCTGGCCAAATCGGCAACTCAGTACGCAAACGGGTGGGAAGTTTCATTGTGGAACTTGCAAGGATAGGAATTGTGCATTTTGAACCTGAAAATCTGATTTGGAAAACCCATGGTGGAAACCCAGCTTGGAAACACGACTGGTTTGACCAGACTACGTGAAAGGTGATGTGTCTCGAGCCTTTTGGAGGGGCATCAAATTGGACAATTTTGGTTGAAAAAAAAAGAATTTGGCAAATTTTTAGAAATTGATTTAAATGTTGGGCAGAAATATTCAAACCAGAAGGAACTTTGTCTCAAAACTATTACATTTTAATTTCAAGGTAAAACCGAAGATCCACCCCAATGAGTTCTGAAATAAAGTAGTCTGATGCCCTTGACTGAGTAGGTAGTTGCAATATAAGTGTAAAACTGATTATAACGTGACCCAGAAGCTTTCATTTGTTTATTTAGCATAACAGTGGTACAAGAAGTTCCATTCATGCAGCATGAGTTGGTGAGCGAAT
>JAEMON010000006.1:27938573-27948815 GCA_030264115.1 Lygus lineolaris
GTGCCCACCCTCATTCGGCATAGTGTGGAC
Organism: Lygus lineolaris; assembly: GCA_030264115.1. Taxonomy (NCBI): domain Eukaryota; kingdom Metazoa; phylum Arthropoda; class Insecta; order Hemiptera; family Miridae; genus Lygus; species Lygus lineolaris. The sequence goes on from JAEMON010000006.1 coordinate 27,938,604, forward strand.
GCGGCTTTAAAAACTCAGCAAATATATAGGAGGGATAATCAAGTAGGTAAGGGACAGAAGATAGTAAAAACATGATGTTTGAACAGATGAAAATCGATCCGAGAGCTCAATTTGTAACTCAGCTGAATCATAAATTGAGCACACAGATTTAGTGAGTCGAAAACTGAGCTCACAGATCAGAGCTCAATTTTCGACTCACTCAATCTGTGTGCTCAATTTATGACTCAGCCGATCTGTGAGCCCCATTTTCGACTCAGCTGAGTTGAGAGCTCGATTTCCAACTCAGCTGATCTGGGAGCTCAATTTGACTCACTTGATCTGTGTGCTCAATTTTCGATCCAGCCCAGCTAAAAGCTCATTTTTCGACTCAGCCGATCTGAGAGCTCAATTTGTAACTCAGCTAGTCTGGGAGCACAATGTTTGACTCGCCTGATCAATAAACGCTATATTTTCTCTACTCGATTATTACCTTAGGATTCCAAAGGGCCCTAAAGAGGATTCGACTCAGCTGAGTTGAGAGCTCGATTTCCAACTCAGCTGATCTGGGAGCTCAATTTGACTCACTTGATCTGTATGCTCAATTTTCGATCCAGCTCAGCTAAAAGTTCTTTTTTCGACTCAGCCGATCTGAGAGCTAAATTTGTTACTCAGCTAGTCTGGGAGCACAATGTTTGACTCGCCTGACAATCAACGCTATATTTTCTCTACTCGATTTTGTTACTTTAGGATTTCGAAGGGCCCTGGCCGACTCGGAAGCAAAACAGCAGACAACTGTGAATAAATTCAACTATTTTTTAAAAATCCGCAGAAATTAAAAGAAACCGTAGTTACCTACCTAGATTTAGTCATAATTTCCAGAAAAACTGAAATTTTAGTAAAAACTATTAGAGAACGGGTAAGTGGACAACAATTATTAGATAATATCTAGAGGAAATTATATCAAACTAGAAATTTGAAAAAAATGTCAAAATAACAGTAGAAAGCGGTGAACAGTGGAAACGCAGTAGTTTCATGTGGGTGGGTCCTAAAAAACTGTAGATCTACCGGAAAAACAGTAGAGCTGGCAACCCTGATGAAGGTCACATCACAATCGTCCATCAAATCATCGGTTCATTAAAAATTACGAATAATATTGGACAGCGTCCAAACGTCGGCGCGTGGCGATCATTATTCTCCCAGCGCGAAGATTATCGTTACGTGTGAAACAGTCGGCCGAAGATGTCCCAGACCTTCGAGTTCATATCTTAATCGCATACCGGGTTTTCGCACTTTGAGTTTCGCTGTTTCACACCTGTTTCGCGTACGAGCGGGACAAATCGCCAAGGAAGGACGGGAAGAGGGCAAAGGGGTAACGGGATTTATGAAGTAGGCAAATAACATAAAACATGCCCTGTCAAAAGGGGAGAAACACAAACAAAAAAAGTCGAAGGGGAGAAGAAAAAAAGGGACGACGCTGGGATTCCGCATCAAAGGTTGTTCGCCTGGAATTGCCGCCGGTCAGTTGAGTTTCTGGAGAGCCGGACTTGGCGTATCGCGTTCGCTGCATCTCCTTGAAAGGCTGTACGAACGGGGAGAGGCGTTCGTAGAGATTCGCTATGGAGATTTTTCGAGGGGAAATCAATCAGAATATCGCGAACGGAAGGTCAAAAAACTCGCGAAGGATGCGTTACAAGAGACGGCAATAGGCGGTTCACATGGAACTCACTTCCATCATAGTGAGTTTTAATTAACATGAATAATGTTTTTGCGGTGGCCTACCAGAGTCGAAAAGTGTCACGAAGTTTATGTCACGAAGTTTAAGTCACGAAATTATGTCACGAAGATGAGCACAAAGAGGAATGTGATAAAGATGAGCACATACAGGAATGTGATAAAGATGAGCACAAAGAGGAATGTGATAAAGAGGGGCACAAAGAGGAATGTGATAAAGATGAGCACAAAGAGGAATGTGATAAAGATGAGCGCAAAGAGGAATGTGATGAAGAATTACCAACGTTACCTTTGTTACCTACGAATAACTAGTTATAAGCCTCTGTTGTCTATTACTTCGTCAGATTAAGGAAATAAAAAAAACTAATAAATTTTCCACACATTTTTTAATATTTTTCATACAGACGAAGAAAAGGGATAAGGAAAAGGGGAAACGGGACGCAAAAACATTATTCATGAATTGTGATGTTAGCCAAAGGCTCAAAGTAGGGGCGAGGCGCGGAGTTTTTGCTGATAATTCGAACTTTTCAGATATTTACTATTGTTTGGTTAAGAAGATAAGTTTTTCAGTGACATTGCAACAATCTTCAGGCTTTAACTAATACATAACAGGAACTGAATGGTAACAGTGAAGCTGATCCTTGCAAATGTTGACAGCTTCACTGGTATGATTATGTTTAGGATCTGTGTTAGTGAAAGCTTGAAAATATGTAGTTACAATGTAACTGAGAAGCTTTGCTTCCCAAAATAGACAGAACACCAGAGATTTTTCGAGGGGAAATCAATCAGAATATCGCGAACGCAAGGTCAAAAAACTCGCGAAGGATGCGTTACGAGAGACGGCAACAGGCGGTTCACATGGATCTCACTTCCATCATAGTGAGTTTTTTTTGCTGATAATTCGAACTTTTCAGATATTTACTATTGTTTGGTAGAGAATATAAGTTTTTCAGTGACATTGCAACAATCTTCAGGCTTTTACTAATACATAACAGGAACTGAATGGTAACAGTGAAGCTGATCCATACAAATCCATACAAATGTTGACAGCTTCACTGGTATGATTATGTTTAGGATCTGTGTTAGTGAAAGCCTGAAGATCGGTAGTTACAATGTAACTGAGAAGCTTTGCTTCCCAAAATAGACAGAAGTGAACACGTGGTTGAGCATTAGCTCACCAGACAAAAGTGAAGAAAAGGTGTCAATTATTAGCCAAACATGATCAATCTTTACACAAAGAAAGAATTGGACATATTGAAAGATATTGAATTGTGATCATAATTGCACAATCCATTGATCCCAAAATACTCGTAAGAATACCAACTAAATTGGTAAGATACAAATGTTGACTTCGATGATGTTGAGCTTCACTGTTATCATTGTGTTTCGGATCTGTGTTAGTGAAAGCCTGAAGATCGGTAGTTACAATGTAACTGAGAAGCTTTGCTTCACAAAATAGACAGAAGTGAACACGTAGTTGAGCATTTTTTTGCTGACTAAACAAAAGTGGAAGTTGACAAAAGGTGTAAATTACATAGCCGAACACGATCAATCTTCACACAAAGAAAGAATTGCAGATATTGAAAGACTTGAGAGATATTGAATAGTGAGCATTATTGCACAACGGTGCCAAAATACGCGTAAGAATACCAACTAAATTGATAAGAAACGTGTAAATTTGGACTGGCATGGTGATATAATATTTATCTTACCTACATCATAGTCCAAAAACCAATCAACGCAGGTTGTTGTATACTGGCACCACAAAACCTAAGCTGGTGCCAGGTTCACGTGCTTTTCGGTTTTTGGAAGCTCAAATATAGAAACCCCCTTATCTGAACCATGATGTATTATCCCTTATCACACTAAATGAACAGTCATCAGTCATCAAGATGGAAGAAAAGGACACTTCGGCAGGACACGCTTGGATCTTAGTTCGGCGTTATGATTAGTCTTCAGGTCCCAAGCATAACCTGTAGTCTAGGACCCATGAGTGGGGCAGCAATGGGGGTGTAAAGCAGCAGAAATCATTTTAGCATGAAACATGCTTTAGCCATGACCAAATGACATCCTGAAACCGTAATGAAAGTATGTAGAAGAATTGCCATCACAGCCGTTGGCATAGGTATTACCTATTTCAAACCGTAAAATAATCTTCAGAAGAAAGTGAGGCTCTCTGCTGAAGATGAATGACAGATCCTTGATCAGCTGAGTTGTCTCGAGTGCGGTTTCAATTATTATTCAACCTACTGAGCTAAAATCTGATGGGGAGGCTCCGGGGTTCTGCTGAAGAGAAATAACGGACCATTGATCAGCTGAGTGAGCTCCGGAGCTGTTTTCTCCACCTCGAGTATTCAACCAACAAAACTAAAAATTTGACAGGGAGGCTCAGGGTGTCTATACTGAAGAAGAATAACAGACTCTTGATCAGCTGAGTGAGCTCAAGAGCTTTTTTCTCTCGTATTCAACCTTCAAAGCTGGAATTGAAATTTATGGGCTCCGAGGGACGGCATAAAATCAGGAAGTAAAACGCATCAGATTTTTTTTTCTCGAAAAGATCAAATAAAGTCTTTCGTGGTTGTTTTACTGAATAAACAAACCTCATACCTTCTGAATTTGATCAAAAATTAGGATACTCTACAAAAATGCTCTTCCCATATACCTACCTATCCCTCAAAAAACATTTCTCAAGCGACGTAAACAAAAACTTGATCGAAAGCTATTTTGAACTAATGAGAACCACGGAAATTAGTCCAGAATAACTAAATATTATTGTGTCCTGGACAATACACATTTTCAGGGTTGACCCGCATGATAAATTGTTGGTTGCTCCTCTCTACGTGAATTGTCAAATCAGAAGATTGTGAGTTCAATCCCAACCAACACCACGAATTGTTAACAAATTCGAGAGTTTCCATATTCTTACCCAATATTACTTACTTTTGCGGAAAATCGAAGGGTTTTAGTCGCTAAACCCGCCCTCCCCGAGTAAACTCACCGCATCTCCCGTCAAATCGGACGCTTGATCGGTTTCCGTTGGAGGGTTCCGACCCCGACTCGACACCATCACCAGGACGAGGGACCGCCCCCTTTCATCTGCAGTATCCGAAGAAAAGGGATTCAGTTACGCTTTTTACCCTAAAACCCCCTGAGAAGTCGGTTCCCTTCCCCTCCACACTAACTGAGCATGACCGTCGTGGGTTTTCCATGGCGGCACCTCAGCTAGTGGAACCGTTCCCGTCTGAAGTAGGTTCAGATCGTCTTTCTGCCTCCGGCTTTTCCTTTTTCCCTGGTTTAACCTAATCCACTTCTCCACGAATCCATTCACCTACTGCAACTTTGTCGCTCTATTTAAATGAATTGTATGGAACAATGTAGACATTTATGTATGATGTGGGGGTATGGTTGGACCATCTTTCTTCTGGAAATTCTCTTCACTTTTGGAGTCACTGATTTATTTTTCTATATTTTTGGTTTTCTAAATTTTTGGATCACCAGCAACTTCTTCAGCCTGTGTTTTTTGAAATCTAGACATTATATTTTATGGCAAAAAGTGGGCTTTTTTAAGTAGTCTTTTACATGTTTCCTGTTTAAAATTATGTTTTAAATGCTGCAGTGTACGTTTTCAACATGAAATACGAAACGAGTTGATTAGATTTTTGCTTTCGATAATAAATTGTTTACTACTGAATTACAACTTGATGAGCTCAAGAATCACTCAATCATCAATAACGGTGCATACTCAATGAACATGTCTTCAAAGAAGAAACCAAAATCAGCGTATTATGGTTACCTACCTAACTACAAAATGCCTATCATGTACCATGCAGCATTATACCTGCCCACGTCCAATATACACTACAGGTACACCAAGAGCACCTAACCTAATGGAGAGGCTCTCTCTAGCTCTTTGAAGGCTAAGCTGATAACCAACATTTCCGGTGTCACCACAAAACGTACCAAATGTATAGAAAAATAAATCAGTGACTCCAAAAGTGTAGAAAACGTAGAAATTGCATCGACAATAAAAGGTACAAGTATACAAATACATGGATGTATAAAAAAAATTATACATACATTATGGAAATTATACATGATCTATTAAAGTATTAATTTGCAGAGAAGCCAAGTCGCCACTCTGAATGGGATCGAATCTTCACAAGAGTTGATTTGAACTCAATAAACTAAATAGTCACCTGTGGATAAGAAGACAGGGCCCGTATAGATGTTTGGAAAACAATCGACGACAAACTGCCCCTCTTTTCCACGTGTCCCAGCGGGTCTGGGAAATTCGTTATACCTTCTCGAACTATGAACCAGTGGGAATCACAGAGCGTTCCTATTTCTATAACCATCACAACGCGTTACTGCACAGCGTACTTGACGTGACTTCAAGTCTCAACCCCACTAAAACTCCCCCATAATAACACCATAACGATACACATAACGACCACCTCCTTCCTTTCAGCCTTGAGGGTCAGCATCTTCAAATGATCGCTCCAGGGAGACGTCACTCTAAATTCTCTATAAGCTCGTACATACCTCAGAAGAAAATTCATTTCAACTTCCTACCGTCAATGCCCTATTGCTATTATTATTTTCCTCGTGAGACGCATCTAATTTTGTGCCGCGGACTATACCTATAGCTTCTGCAATCCAACAGCAAAACATCGTTGAAAACCAAACGAAAACTTCAAGTAGAGACGAGGAGTCAGCAAAATTACCATACACAGTTTTGGACACACACACAGTTGGGTACAGTTTGGATCGGAAACTAGGTAGGTACTAAAAATTTCCTAAAAAATACCTAAATATCGGCTATCGGAAAGTTTTATAATGAACTACACCTTGTTACTACTTGTACACTGATAAGTTGATAACATGATAACCTCTTCTTCTTCCAACGATTTTAGTATTGATAATCGATCAATTTCTTATTGGTTCTCACGTTTCTTTATATTATTGTTCTTTATATTATTGGTTCAAAACAGCCGTCAACTATCGAAATTTCAAATTCCAAATTTTAAGTGTTGATAGTTCATTGCCCTCGAGATTGGAAAAAGAAGAAGAATTACGAGAACAGAAAGGAAATTGGTCAACTGTAAGCTGAGAAAAGTTTGAAAAACTATTCAAAACCCCTCCGGTACCAACGACCTAGTTTATAATTCAAAATGTAATTTGAAAACAGTATTTCGAATAATAGATACGAACAAACAGTGGCAGTATTAAGAATTCGATGTGTCAATCGTGTCTTAGGGTAATTTGGTGAATGTGTGTCTGTCTGTGGCTTAATCACACTCCAACGTAACACGGCACAACCATTTCAGTTTTTTTTTTTTTTTTTTCAATGATGGGTAAGATATTAGCCAGGTTATTGGCTATATCAGAATATTGTCAGCCAACGGCCCATCAAAACTGACAAACGGGTAAATACAGCCGTCACTGATATTTATGAAGTGTTCCATCATTTTTTGAAAATTAATATTACAGCGACATTTCAAGAGCATGGAGTAGCTTCAACGGAGAAAGTTTCAAGCCCCACTAAGCCGATAGTCATAAGTCATAATAATAATACAAAATATTGTGTACATCACATGTCGTGATGATGTATTTGAATGTACGCAGATTCTGCGTGATTAAACTACTATGATGTCCGGAATTAGGACTAATTCACTGGCTGAAAAAATGTAGGCCGATCAATGGAAACCTCATCACTCGACTGATTGCCATGAGCGCCCTTTGAACGATGATTTGAAGACTCGGATTTTAAAAAGACACCTTCCGGACGATGGGAGCAATTTCCCCGTCATTTGCATCGACTATGAAAGAAAACCGACGAACCTCACTTGTTTTATAAACGATCGAATTACCATTGATCTGATTACTTAGTCCCTCCGGCTTCTGAACAACCTCCATCGTCTACAACTAATTCAATAGCAAACGATTTAACTAAACAAGTGGTTATATACATTCGGGGGTTTCGTTTTTGCCTGTAGCTCTTCACCCCATACGAAGCGGATTGTGCGTTTCGAGCCCACAAGAGGGGTGGGCGGTAAATTAATTATTATCGGCTTCTCGGAGGCAACGGGAGGGCAAAAACGAATCGTCAATAAACGATAAGACAGACGATATGGGGAGAGTCGAGGGAAACTTTAGATACTAGTCGGTAAATTTTTCATGAAAACCCACTCGAACTGTTTGTCTGTACTGCCGGGGCAGTTTGACTCAACAATGTTCATTTCCCGAATATTGATGAAGGTTGATCTATCGGTATATTTATAATGCACCTACACCTATACCTTATAATAATTACTATGGGATATTTCAGTCAATTTTCTCAAAGTTAGAAATATAAGCAAGTTAAAACTAAGTTAAAACATCTTATGTGCCAACTGGAGGAGTCGCTGGGGATGGAAGGTGGAGCTGCTCCCATGGCTGAAAGACCAAGTTTTTTGTACGTGTTTTGTTAAGTTTTTTTTTCTTGTACTCTTATCACCTATAATTGTCCTCTTATTAAAAAAATAAATAATGTATAGCATTTCCGAGTCAAATGATTTTTCCCAACCAAATTTAGTTTTTTCCCATTTAAATGTAATTATTCCCCAATGAAATTGAAGATAGAGCCTATTTTAAGGGCTGTGAAAGACCTTCAATTTGATTGAGAAACAACTGAACATGATTAGGAAAAAACTAAATTTGGTTGGGAAAAAATCGAATTTGACTGAGAAAAACTGAATTTCGTTGGGAAATAAACATCATAGGGAAAACATACATTTTCACGCTATTATTGACCGGCTTCAAAGAAGGATTTTCTTATTTTATTTTATTAAAAATGTTGTTATTTAGGTATTTATATATATTATTATATATTTATATACAATATACCTTTATATTTGTTCCCATTTTCTCCAATATTTTTGTAACAGGTTTGCACAAATATTTTCATACGAATTAAAGAAATGCGATGAAATTGGTCACTGTTTACAAACTGACAGACCCATTTCAGGTTGATGGTGAGGATACTATTATATGCACCTCAACCGAAAAGTCTGATAAAATATACGAGACACAAATCCTAAATTAATCGATAATTTATGAGGTGAGAAAAATGTATCGACTGAATTTCATCGTGACAAGCCGAAACGTGATAAGTGATTGTTAACATAGCAATTTAGGGCCCCTTTCGAAAAGGACGGAATTGATAAAAGCTCGAAAGAAGATTACGTTTCGGTCAGGTCGAAGACAGAGAAAGGCCCCCGAACGGACATAAATACTTCGAGGGAATACGTCCGACGGATCTAATAGCCACGAGTGTCGGGATGTTGTAGGAAATAATTTCCACCCATTGGCCAGTCGGTCAATAAATCCATTTGAGAAGGACAAGGCACTGCAGAGGACGGAGGGGAATCAAACGGGCCGTTTGTAGGTGTAAAACAATTAACTCCCCTCCGCCCCACCTTCTTCGCAGCCCATTTCGATTATGATTAATGGCTCAATCTAAAAGGTATTTTTTACTCTTTTTCGTATTCGATTGATCCAGTTTGACCGGATCTTGCGTTTCGTTTATGAACTACCTGTTCAGTTGTACGGTGCACCTAGGGACGTTATTACGATATTTTTCTGGTATCGACAATTTTCATTCGATATTTCCAATATCACATCCTTTCCATATCGATCATTTTTATACGATAGGTTATACAATATTGGAAACATTCAATTCTTTGTATAGGTAGGTACCTACCTATCGATAATGGTAATTTGATATTTTGGAAAAATACGAGTAATTCATAGAATAAGCAATCAAAAATCAATCAAACCAAAAACCTGACAGCCAAATTAACCTAATATAATATTAATTAAAGTCTTTGCTCACTCCGTGGCTTTTATTTATTTTTTATTTTTTATTTTTAAATATCAATGCTCACTTAGGTAGGTACTCTTGCATTCAACTTCAACCCGTTTGTGTTTACCTACCTATTGCTGAATGCTGTATTTCTACCAATTTTTCATTCTAGTTTTCCCACCTGGATTTTCATCCGTTCCTAATGCTATTTGCAAAATGAGTAGCGTTGTATTCGATAAAAGATCATTTCTTCGAGCTTTCTTCAAGAATAATAATTGTTATTATAATAAATGAAACTAACCTAATGTTGGAAATAGTTAATGTGGTGAAGTGATATTTTTACATGATGGATGTACATGTACATTAGGGTGGAGCAAATTTCCGAAAGTTCGAAATTTGGGTTGTAATAGTGAAATTATGTTGCCTTTTGGCATAAATAACACACCTTCAAAATTGCATTGAAAAATATTTAGTCCTTCAGGTTCCATAACTCAAGAGAAGTTTCCCAATATGTACCGGTCAAGAAGAAAAATCATAATAATCATTTTATGCTTCAAATATTTCTTGGAAGGTGTTTTTTGTTCATTTGTTCATTTTACGTTCAAAAATTAAAGATGATGATGATCAAAATGTTTTATTTCTATCGATAGCCGTTCATG
>JAEMON010000006.1:27949815-27964612 GCA_030264115.1 Lygus lineolaris
AAAACTTTTTTTTCGCCAAATTTGCTCCACCCTAATGTACATGCCTACCTACCTATGGATTTTTCCATTCTTCTTCCGACATTCCAAAATATGGATATTTTCCGTCGATAATATCGGGATTCGATAGCATTGATATCGAAAGAAATATCGATATTTCGCAAAAAGGTCCCTAGTAGCACCTGATCGCAAGATTCTTATTCTATGCATGTTTACTGTACTTTACTCTTTCTCCGAGTATCCGTGCTATAATTCTATCTGCCTTGTGCTTTCGTAATACCTACCTATAGTTTTCAACCCTATTTTTTGAAATTTTATTAATCTTTTTTTTTTAAACGAATCTTTCTCATTTTTTCCGCTTATTTTATTTGAAGTATGAGCCCCTATTTCCCATTACAATTATGTTTTTCCATTCATGATAAAATCTCTGAACTACCTAGGTACTTTGTTTTCTTTGGTGCTTACAGTTCTTCACTGTGTTTATTTTGCCTTCATTTTTTCAGGTTGCTAGGTTGCCCGCATTTTGACATGACTGTAAAGACATAGATTTGCTATACTTAGCCTACTGTGTAATTTTTACTGAGTATCCATTGTGCATAACAATTTTCTGTCTTGGCGCTTGATCATAGTTTCTATGTTAGTCTTTCCCCATTTGTGCAAGTTACTGTTTTTGAAATTTTATGATTTTTGATTCTCGTTACCTAACACAAATTTAATTAGGAGCCTATTTGTCTACTAAATGTGGAGTTTCGGCTTAACAAGGTTTTCACTAATGCTGAAATTTGACAGCCCTGTGTAACCATGTTCATTGTACTTCTATAATTAAATAATGTCTGCTATACGTCTTCTGTGCGTACCAGGATCAACATGGCATGTTTTACGTCGACTTCTAGTAGTAGAATGATCAATGTCCGTTATAGTAAAAGTGTACAAACTTGATAGGATATGCCCTACATTTGAAAGGAGTATGTATGACTCGATTGAAGTGGGAATGATAGTCGTCCACCGGTCGTCAGCGTGTCCAAGATCTTGAGGTTTGAGGTCCCGTCCTCAGGCAGGTACAGCTGACAACTGACACCGCGCCCTGGCGACACCGCATCTACGTAAAAATGCGGTTGACCGAAGCAGGTCTCAAGTTCGACCGCAGAAAAATGCTTTTTCCTCTTCAGAGCAGTCGGTGAGGGGGATTCGGTATTCCTACTATTCGGATGTCAAACGGGACAGGACTTGTCGGGGCCTCAAGGTCGGAGGCTGCGAGGACCCATCAGTCGGTTTTTACCTACAAAACGTCTCTTCAGAATCTGGTGCTCGCCGTCTGTCCGTCTGACGGACAGGTGGACAGACAAACAAACATTCCTACGTCTCCATTGTGCGACTGTTTGGTGAGGCGAAACGTCGTTCCGACATGCTATTCTATCAAATCGGAATATACAAGGAACTAAACACTGCATAGTCTTAAGCGATTATCGCCAAATAGCCAAATATCGTTCTTCTAGGATAAGCCGGCTTATGGGATGAATAATCCATTTTCAACATGATGGTATGTCAGCGATAAATCAAATTTTCAATAAGTAACTGTGCACTTACTTTCAGCTTCGCCACATTACTTTTTGATAGTAACGAGGATTTACCATTTTGGGATTTTTGTGGGTTATTTATTCACCTATCTTATCGTGATTTACCGACAGCATCCTACCTACCGATAGCATCTACATTTACGATAGCATTTGTCAACAATGGATATTAGGTAGCAAACTGTCTACGTCTGTACCAAACCATGATCAGTACCATCTGTTTACTCAGCATGTTGTGATCATTACAGTCAGTCAAAGAGAGGGTTGTCAAATATACTGGATTTAAAGTAGATCTACTACTAGTTTTCTACTGTTTTCCAGATTTTAGCGAATTTTAGAAGAAAATTCAGCTTGACGTCCAAATTGGAATTATATACATTTTTGACATTTTTCTCCATGAAAATCCGTTTCAGGCTCCGATTCCCGAAGTTCAACACTTTTTTCTGACCCTGGGATCCATCTAAAAAATCCAAGCACAAAAATTCCAATGTCATCGATACCAAAAGAAAGAATGAGTTCGTTGGCCAGCATTTTTGGAGTACCTACTCTGAGAGATCAAATTTTGAAAATGACGGGCCACAAAACGTGTTTTTCAAGGTTTTTGGCTAAATTACCACCTCAAACATAAGGACATGGGTATAGTGCTGTATTCGGAATCACAAGACAACATTTCCTATAAGAATCACCCATCAAATTAGCTGGAATGATTCTTGAAAAATTCTATCATCAACTTATGCTGCACTGGAACTTTTTACTTTTCAAATTTTCTTTCCGAATTCTAGTCATTCACACCCAAAATACTTATAGTATCTCAACAAAATTTTACTGATCCACAGTTTTGTGGAGATTCTACTGGCATTCACAAAAATATTGAATCCACAGTTTTTGTTGTTTGTTTTTGTTGGTCACACTCCATCCTTTTGTGGGATCCTATAAGGTTTTTACGGATTTTAGGAGATATCTTGATTCCAATGGTTTTCTACTCCATTGAATCCGGATCCGGCAAATATAGATGACCCTAAATAATAATATTATTCAACCAAGGTTAATTTTTTTTAATGGGAACACATTTTATTAAACAAACAAAACTTAAAATATATATATATTTTGGATTTCGAAATACTTTATTAACCACCCTAAAAAGTACTTTTCAGGAATTTTTCAATGAAATGTTCTGGCCGGCTGGAACGAAACAGGATGAAGTTGGTATGGATTTCCAAACATCTTCCTAATCTTCCATCTGAGGATCTAATCTTCCAACGTTAAATTAAATAGGAATTAATACTTGCACCACACCTAAGTATTTGTAAATATGCCCAAACAGCTGCATCTATCTGCCGTCTCTTTATTCTTAGTTTATATCGTAGCTAACCTAAAATTTCACTGCCAGGTACCTATTTTATAACTCAGTGTTAACACTCAGCTCACATTTTTTTACTATTATCTTACTTGGATGAAAAATTGACATTCGTTGGACTGACGATTGTCGTACGCACGCTGACTATAGTTTTAGTAATGGTAGTGTCTGAGCTGAGGGGCCAACGAACCTTGTGATTGATTGTGCGGCGGTCTGACATGACATGCAACAACGGAAATAATAAAATTTCATTCATGCGATCAACCGTTTCGTAGAAAACTATTCAATCGTTTCGAAGAGAATGACACTAGAAACACCGCAGTACTCCAAAAGCGAATCAATTATTTCATATTCATTCTCTGATAAAACGTAGTTCGTTAATCAACAAGACTATCGTAGGTACCAAATTTTCAGCTTAATAATATGAAGTGATCATTACAGTCGTCAATAATCTTTTTTGCAATAATTAATGAAAAGATACCTTGCAGTTATTCACCTAAATAGGTTCTAACAGTTGTGAATACGGAGTGGGGGCCTACGTGATCATAATTATAGAATGCTGACGATTATGCAGGCATGTGCAGTGAACAGACATTGGGGTTTTCAAGTTATCAGCATAATTATATACAAGACATATTTAAAGTAGGTAGCTCAATGCTACCTGATCTTAGGAACTGAAGGACAATCCTGGATTAATTCGTTCTAAAAGTTTAACAGTCCTGACTTGTCAAAAGTTGGCCAAAATAACCGTTCATAGATTGAATATAATTTGGGGTCATTTGGCCGCTGATTATGATCACACAGGTGCTCAGTGCGATAGCAGATTATGCTGACGCTGGTTGTTCACAAACTGAAACTGATTCAGCATCAGCATAATCTGCGAACTCAGTGATTTTTCGCTTACCCATGCTTACTCAGATGTAGACAAGGACCAATTATTCATACGATTGAATCCTGGATCAATTCTTTCTAAAAGTTTAAAAGCCATGACTTGTCAAAATAGACCAAGATAACCGTTCATAGATTGAATATACCTAATTTGGGGTCATTTGCCGCTGATTATGATCACAAAGGTGCTCAGTGCGATAGCAGATTATGCTGACGGTGGTTGTTCACCAACTGGAACTGGTTCAGCGTCAGCATAATCTGCTAACGCAGTCATTTTACGCTAACTCAGATGTAGACAAGGACCAATTATTCTTAGGATTGAATTCTGGATATAAACGACCTAAAAGTTTAATAGTCCTGACTTGCCAAAATTGACCGAAATAACCGTCCATAGAGTGAATGTAATTTTTGGTAATTTGCGTCTGATTAGGATCACATAGATGCTCAGTGCGATAGCAGATCATGCTGACGCTAGTTGTTGCACATGCTGAACTGTTGCACTGGTTCAGCGTATGCATAATCTGCTAACTCAGTGATTTGTTGCTGATTCATCAGAAGTAGACAAGGACCGATAAATTATTTTTAGTATTGAATCCCGGACCTAAAAGTTTCACAGTCCTGACATGTCAAAACTGACCAAAATAACCGTCCATAGATCGAATATACTTGGGGTCACTCGTGGCTAATTAAGATCACGGAGGGACTCACTGCATCAGAAGATTATGCTGACGCTGGTTGTTGTACAAACTGAAACTGAGTCAGCGTCAGCATAATCTGCTATCTCGGTGATTCGTTGCTGACTCATCAAAAGTAAACAAGAACCAATTATTCTCTGGATTGAATCCTGAAGAAATTCGACCTAAAATGTTCACATTCCTGACATAGATTGAACAAAGACATAGACTGGACATAGTTTTTTGGGGTTTTCATTGCATGATTCCCGTTTAGATGTCTTGCAACGTAGAGGTGATAAGGTGAGGATTCGTTGGACCAGGAAACGAAAAGATGTCTGAAAAGGCACTCTCAATCTGGCAGATTTTTTCAAGTGTCTAACAAAATCTTCAAGAAGATAATCGATGCTAACTGAGCTTTCTGGAGATTTAAATGCGATTGGGAATTGAGAAAGAATCCTCTAGTCCTCTGATAGCAACTATCTTCATTGGGAAAATCCCAGGGGCCTGGGAAATTGGCTTTAAAGATTGACTGAGGACCGATTCACAATAGAAAATAACTGTGAAGAACCTTAAAACTGACTACCAATCAAGACTGGTCCTAAACCATCCTTCATCGATTGATTGATTTGACTACACGGGGTGGTCGTTCTTAGCCAATCATCATCATCACACGGTGTGATGGTAGCAGGTGACTGTCGTCGCCTCCGGTCTGTCACATCCGAAGCACCTCTGCCCGTTAGGCTACCTGCCCTTCCTCTCGTGCCTGCTTAATGAATGACGCCAACTTAATTGTTGAAGAGGGAGATGTCGTAACGGCAGGAGGCGGAAGGTTGAAGCCTTGACCTTCCTTCCGTCTCCTTGACCGGTGGCACCTCCTCAAACAAAGAAAGAAACTGCCAGGTCTTCACCTTCCTCCCCGACTCCATTTAGAGTACGGATTTTGCATAAGTGATAAATTATCGCTTTTTATCACCTTTAATTGATTTTTGTTCGGTAATATTGTAGTTTGGAAGTTAGAAGGCCACATTAAACTCATTTGAAGAGCTTGATTCGGTATATTTCAATCATTACCAGCAACTTACAAAGATGCAATATTCAAAGTCCCTTAAAAGTGCCAACATTCCAAAAATTAGAAAAAATGTCAAAACAAAATCATAAACAATTTTGAAAAGAATTATAAAATATTTTTAAAAGTTCCATTCATGCATCATGAGTTGATGAGCGAATTTGCAAAGAAAAATTTTAACCAATTCGGTGGGTGATTCTTATAGGAAATTTCACGCTGATTCCGAATATACCATACATTATGTCCCTATGTTTGAGATGGTAATTCACACAAAAAACTTCAAAAACACGTTTTTGGGTTTTTTTATAGCGATTATTGACTCTAAATTTCCATGAAGATAATTTTCAAAAAATTTTAATTAGGTAAGTACCTACTGACATTTTGAAGCCATTGCAATAGCTTCATTGTCTTCGAAAATTCGCAAAAATTAAAAGTCAACATTTAAAAAAATTTAATTGTTTTTCAATCAATTTTTTGTTTCAATTTCCAAATGTTTAGACAAAAAGTTTTGAATTTTCTTCTGGTGGTTAGCGGTAATAGTCACATATGTTTTCCCCTGCTGTCAAATTATTATTTTATTTTTTAGAGAAATTTCCAATCACCAACGAGCTCATTCTACGATACATTTAGTTACCTGTAACGGTTGAGCTACTGGGCATTTCTGCGCTGATACCTACCTGTTGCGCGGATTTCAAATGTATAACATAGATGATAAATGTGTAACAAGACCCATGGCCAGACAAACAGCACTAATCAATAACGTTATAACTGAAAGTACGTGCATTCAAACTATTTTTAAATATCAAAAGAGGTATGCATTGAAAGGTATGCCTACTCTCGGGTTTCGATATTTTATGTGGTTTGCGGAGATTAGTTATGTAGTTACAAGGCTAATATATACTTAGTTGGGCACATATTATTTGTTTGAATGCGCCCATCATGATTGGGTCTATGTATCGTACTCACGTCTTATTGAAACTCTGGCTCACTGTTCTGTTTCCCTGTCAAACTTAGTGTTCTTCCAAACAAATTTAGTTTTGTCCTGGTCGAGTTTTCCCATAAAAGTTTAGTTTTTTCCCGAATTTATAGTATTTTTCCTTTTCGATTTTAGTTTTTTCCCAAACAAATTCAAGGTAGGTACTGTCATCAGGGCTGCTTAACACCTTCAATTTGATTTTTGAAAAACTCAATTTGATTGGAAAGTGCTATTATAGGTAATGCTCAAACAACCGATGGAAATTTAAACGTGATCCGATTAGGTAGGCACCAAGAACGGTCAATTTCTGGTCTAACAGCGACATCAGAGTTGACTTTTTTACTCCTCTGTTAACGGTTGTCCCTCAGGTACACCTAAAGGTACTTAAGCGGTTCTCACGCTCGGGTGGCCGAGGAAAAGAAGGTCTTTGTAGAAGAGAGATTCATCTTCCCATTCCGACCTTCGCCAGTGCATCACAAATGCAGATTGAACTATAAAACACTCGGCTTCCAAGTCCTTCTTCGCGTCCTCCACAAGCCAAACGATGAAATCATCACCGCCTAACATTTTACTGCCCCAGTTCTGAGCATTGCTTCTCTCTGCGATGATGCTCACTAATTGCGCATACCTACAATCGATGTAAGATTCCCACCATGCTTACTGCTGACTATATGAGCAAATTGGTGGAATTGAAGTACAATTCGAGCAATGTTTATAATAAACGAATAATTCCAAACATAATATTTATAGTGGCGTCCGCGTCCCTCTATGGTTGAATTTCTGAATTGCTGCTGAACCGGTTACTGGCACCTTAACCTGAGTCCTTAACCAGGTTACACAGGATTTACTATCTTATTGAGTGAAAATAAGTTCCAATACTTCTCGTCCTCTGTGAAATTTCCTGATTGCGGAAATCAGCGTTTTAAACCTTTAAGGCTCTGTGGTTCCTATGTTGATCACATGCTTTTCCCAGAAAGCGCAAGACAGATACGCAATACACTAGGTTTGTGGTTCGATATTTTACTACATCGATGTTTAGAATCAATATCCAGCTCTAATCGATTTTTAGCTTCAGGGAATTGAAATAATCACTGTTGTCAGCACATTCTGTTGCGTAAATATCTAACTAGGGAAGGTGGTGCCTGTGGCAAACATTGGAACCACAAAACCTCTACGGGAAAGTTCCTTCTATCCTTCCTTTGGACCTTAAAGGGTTAAGATGCCAAAAGAGTGATGTACTTCAGTTTCCCCCATTTTTTTCGGTCCATTATTCCATCCGTTTTTTAAACTTATTGGTCCTAAATAGTAATAATGTAAGAGTTCCTTTAAACTCTTCGGTAGCCGACGTTTAGGACTTTTTGAGGACATTTTGGGCTTACTCCTTTGGCCTCTCAGTCGCTTTCAATTTCTACCTCACTCAATACCTGCTCCAACACTATAACAAGCCATAAACGTTTGCATGTTAAACCCATCATTGTCCATTCACCAGTTCTGAGTGGAGTAGATGTTGGTAAAGTACTTGGTTGAAAATTAAAGTAAATTGGTTTGTGGAGGAACTTTGGATGCATCCAAAACCAAAACAAAATCTAAAGTAGATTGAGATTTATGGCTTCTCCATTATTTGATTACAATTCATATTAAGTTCATCATGAATTTTCGAGAATATCAACATAACCGGGAAATTTGAGAGTTAGGTAAGTACCTATTTCCAGCCTCCTTCGTGACCACCTGTTTGAAATTTGAATTCATTGGAAGCTTTTTGCCTGGTGCCTTCCAGTCACTTATTCAAGCCGCCTCTCCTTCACTTCTCTCAGCCAATAGGGTTCAAGTTCCCTTCCAACTCTTCCACTTCGCTTGCACGTGATTGGGCATTCCTCTCAGCCCCTTCACTTTTCTCGACCAATAGGATTAAAGTTCCCTTCCTCCTATGACTATAATAAGCTGTGCTCTTTCTGATGTATCTTCAGTTCTTGTTTGTTACTGATGATGGTATAATCGTCGAAATCGCTTTCACTTATGTTAAGTTGTAGTGGGTATCTTGTGGTTCAAATTCGCAATGGGAACCGTACTCAATCCAAAAACGAATTGGAAACTACAAATATATTTCTTAGTATTCATCTTTTCTCTTCCTCTAAATTATGCAGCCTCACAATTTTACATTTTTAAAGCGAAATGCATTTAATTGCACATTTTCCGGCTCTACTACAGGGCATAATTATATTCCTTAAGAACTCCTAATAGGAAGTTCTTCATCCCTTAATAAAGACTAAACGGCGGACCAGCCCGCACTAGCAAACTTAAGAAGTCCCTGATGAGGCAGTAATATCTGCGAAACACGTTGGACTAGTAAACTGATCTATAATATACGGAAGAAGCCGATTTACTTCCACCCTCGACCCAAAAAGTGTACCACGATGGCTACCTACAAACAATATATTTCTTGTCTAGCAGTTTCCATTAAATGTGTTACCATGTTGTTTTCAGCACCTTACGAGCATGTGTGAAGTGTTGTAAATGATCGTGCAGGCGATTCTGATGCCGTTGATGACCAGTCGTGGATGAGCCGATAGCAGTAAAGGAAGAAAAATTCAGTGTCATCTGCTGCCTCAAGTGTAACAAATGGGGTTTCTTTCTATATAAATGGGACAGTTTAGCCGCGGCAAACGATTCCGATGATATCAATGGCGGGAGAGGCCATCTGGCAGCTTCGAAACCCATCCATACTATGAGGGCCTTAAAAAACGCTCCTCTTTTTTCTCTATCGCTGTCGTATTTGATTCTGACGATAATCGAAGCGGCGATCCGAGGATGGGGGTGGGCGCAAACGGAACCGGAGGTCATAAGTAAAGCGGGAACAGCGACAAGAGTTATAAGAAGGGCGTGGGGGTCTTCTCCATGATGCTAAGCAACCGTGTCTGCCTGTAAATCAGGCCTCCCCAAAATAATCGCCCGTACGAGAAATGTGGCTGAGAGATCTCCTTGAACTCTAGTTGTTGTCACTGCTATAATGATGGACTACTCCAACTAAGCAATTCCTATGATTAGTTCGATCTTTGAGTGGCAAATGCCATTGAACTCCACTCTTTTGACAGTGTGGAATATATTGCTGAAATCGATATTGTTCCGAATATGACTCCGAAGCTGAAACCGAAGTCCTGGGAATTCTTCTTTCATCTATCAGCTTTTACCAAAATCAGCGGTGATTCCAAGCAACCGTGGGCTGTTTGCAAGTCAGCATAACCAGAGTTTATGAGTTCTGTATTAAATTATGATATCGTACTTCAGTTAAATTTTCAGGAGAGCCAAAAAACAGAGTTGCAGAGGTTGCATCATCCATTATCAGATATCTCACGTTATCATTTTTTGCGATTTCATTCTGTTGAGTTTTTGCTGAAACTAACTTCATATAGATCGACGTGGCACTACATTGCGCTTCTGACTACATAATAATCTAATTTTCCCCATGTCAGCACGTGCTGCATCTTCAACGACGATATTCATTCTAAACACGAATTCAATCCTTGCAAAGGTTGCCCTTGTTGAACAAACAGCAGTCATAACAAACGCCCGTGACTGGTAATAAATCAGATCAATTCAAGTTAATCAGGTCAGTATCCTTCTATATTAAAATTTTCTAATGTTCAAGCATTATTGCAAAATGAAACCACGTCCTGGCAGTATCAGTGTTGATGTAGGTCAACAACAGATGAGGCAACAATGTCTGGCAGTTCGACTGACAAGATGTAAGTGACATATCTATATTCCTATTTTTATGCAATCTGTACAAGCAGGAAAAAATAATCACAGTAAAAACCTGAACAGAAGGCATCAGAGGTCGTAGAATAGGCCAGCTGACCCCTCCCTTGAATAACATGAAAGGCATTGGTGAAGCTTTTAGGTTATCCGTTATCATTTGTGGGGAAAAACGACTTTTATTTGACAATCAACTAGTTAAGGACGCGATTCCACATACGACCGCATCAGACAGAAAACGTTCGTCGTGAGGACGTTGGGTCGTTGTAAGACACCTGTTCGTTTCGCACGATAGCATCCCAACTCGATCTCCCCTCGCATTCAACATGTGTCAAGCGGTTCTGGCTCCCTTCACTTCTGCTTCGAAGACTGTTTCCTCTAAATTCGATTATAAGTGGGAGCCCTCGAGGGCTAAAAGTTGAGTCGAACACGAAAGGGTCTTTTTGGTTTTCTGGCGACACTAAGTTTGTCGCTAGAAGACAATTTTCGGTCAAGAAACCCTGAGAAAAAAAAAAATCCAACAAATTTGGCTTGAATGGGAATTGAACCGACGAGCGAACTCCGCCATTACCAGAAGAAGAAGAAGAAGAAGAAGAAAATCGTTTATTAAAGAAATATTATAGAAAAACCTTTGTTAAATTAAACTATACGACATGGTATTTTGAACCGTCTGTCGGTAGTGTCGGCCTCTATAATATATAATATTATTTTGGAAATTTTCGTTATATAATATAACGAAAATTTCCAAAACAAAATAAATGCATTCAATTGCCAATTATAATAATATAATAAATTAACAACTTAATTCACTAATTAACTACTCCGTCATTACCATTTACCACCATTTTACTACCAATTTTGGTACTTGTGAAAAATACCTGAGAGTACAGAGGGCAATCAACCAGTTACTCGGTGATTAGCCTTCAATATTATAGTGATGCCAGCCTTCTTTGCTTAAGCTGAAAATTATTAAATTTATTCATAATGTCAAATGGTGGCGGTTGCCAACCGATCACGTACCTACCAGTTTGAGATTGGTCATGTGCGCATGCGCGACACAGTTCAAAACCGTTGGAGACAGTCAGAACCGTTTTGCGGAAAAATTTTCTGACCGATATAATGAACCACATAACTTGGTTCTAACCGGTTTAAAGGATAATGCGAACCTTTGAGTATACTTATTATAAATGGAAGGTTATTACTGACAACCCTATTACTGACAGTTATGATAAATGGAGGGTTATTACTGATAGTTTCAACAACGAACCATACGCGCCGCCACCTTCGCATTTCGTCAACCGAAGAGGCCCCTCAATATAATTATCCTGTTCTGTGCTTCATATGGCTGAAATCTAACAACTGACTGTTCCTGCGTTTTAGCTTCTTGCAGTTTGTTCTTTCTTTGTGCCTTGTTCATTATAATTTTTCGAAATTTAGTCTAGATACTTTCAAATGATGGGTACTCAGAGGACTCGGGACGGGTCAGGACAAAATATTTCTAATAATAACCTTTAACAACAACTTACAACATCAATGGCTACAAACCTGCAATTGGTAGGTACCAGCCAACAATCATAAATTACCACAAAAATTGTATCTTCTGTAACTATCTTGCTGGAGGCCTTCTCACGTAGGTATAGTAGGGAATGATATAGCTGATCGAGTTGCGAAACAAGCGAGTGAAGGTAGTAGCTCTGAATGGTGCAATAAGGTGTTTCCCTCCAATGTATCAAGTGGGTAAACTATGAAGGAACAATTCACGATTATTTTTATTAGTGTAGTACCTAGGTAACTAAGTGAAAAATGTATTTAAAGAATAATAAAAAATAGATTTTCTGCCAATTGTTATGCTTTCCTTTTCACCCTTCTGGAGGGCTGAGGGAATGAAAAAGGATTATCCAGATCAGAAACGTACATACGTTTAACAGGAAGAATGGAGCTAATTTAGCAGTGAGGTACCTACCCATAGAGCTTCTTACATCAAAATAGTCACTATAAGTGATTGTTTCCATTGTTCCGCGCGAATGATTCCATCAATCACACCATTTTTCGTCATTCAACTCTCGAGAGGGCAAATGAGTCGGTATCGATCGGTCATATTCGGCTCTGTCATTCAGTTCAACGAACCGCCAGAGAAGGATTCGGGTGCGTGAGCTCGGATTCAGACCATTAAGGTGCCTTCCACCACCTTATCCGTCGCTCAATCATCGTAATTATTGTGGTCAAGCGGTTCTAGTTGTAAGGTCGCCTTTGGCGCCTACTGCAACCTCATTAGCTCAGTCAGCAGGCTGAGGTCTGCATCTCAAAGCATCATTAACCGGAACGGATTCGTTATACTGCTTGAGTGCGCTTATAGAGGCTTAGCTGCTATATTATTCCCTAATACCCCTATAAGCGCTTTTTCCCTGCTTTATAAGTTACCGATGGAATGGAGATATAAGTGATGACTTGGTGACCACTCAGTGACTCCACGATGATCTTCCCTAATATTGGTGAGGGTTCTTGACCGTGAGTATGTAAACTAGAATTCAGCTCTTGAGAATCGGTCGGAAGAAAAAATGGTATTAGGCCAACGTTTCGGATAACTTATTATCCATCTTCAGGGCTATAGGTACAACAAACAAGAAACAGGAACTATTAGGTATTGCATAAGGTAGGTACCAAACCACAAGGTAACTAGGTAACATGGTAACTAGAGTGATAATAGGTAGGTACATGAATATATGATAATAAGGTGATATGAATGAATATAAGATAATATATGATAAGGTAAGGGCTTATTATTATCATATATTCACGTACCTATCTATTATCACTCTAGTTACCATGTTCCCTAGTTGCCTTGTGGTTTGGTACCTATGTACCTTATGCAATACCTTATAGTTCCTGTTTCCTGTTTGTTGTACCTATAGCCCTGAAGATGGATAATAAATTATCCGAAATGTTGGCCTAATACCATTTTTTCTTCCAACCGATTCTCAAGAGCTGAATTCTAGATCTTCCCTAAGTATCCAGAACACAACCAATCAGGGTTATTTTGATTAATATTTATTAGGTACCATTGATATTTACCTATCATTCATTCTCAACGTAAGAATCGCATCCAGCAGTTCTTGTAAGTAAGAATGAAGTAGGCCCCAGGTTATTCAGCCATTTCAGGCATTCCCAACAACTTCTTTTTATTTAAAGGGTGCTAGTTTTATAGGAAATTTAACGCTGAAAATTCATTACTTATACTCCATAAGACGGGAAGCAAAATTACCCTTTCCTACGTTTTTGCCAAAAATCATCGTTTTGTTGATAATTTAAGAGGTTTTCTTGAGTTAAATTCTCAAGGAAGTATTACTTTGGGAACTTGAAGAAGATAGATCAACAAGTAAACGCAATTAAACAGTTCACCAAAACTGTATAGCCACGATTTTGAGCGATTTTTCTGAGCTTGGACTAAATGGGTGAAAAAACGAAAATCTCCAAAAATTTCATTTCTTTTCATCGAATTGAACTATTCTTATAGGAAATTGAACACTGATCACGCTGTGAGAAAAAAACGACAAAAAACCGGGTGAACAATTTGAAATGAACGACGTTTTTCAGTCTATCTGGCATTTTACCCACATGATGGGTGGTAAAATGACCCTCTTCTAAGTTTTAACCGAGAAACTGCCAAAAAACTACGTTTTTGATCATTTTATACGTTTCCTTGACAGTACAAATTTTTGGGAATTCTCAAGGAAATAATAAATTTGGGAACTTGAAAAAATTGAGAAACAACTAGACTCCAATTCTAGGTCGAATGAGACGAAAATAAGCTCACCAACACTGTAGCCACGATTTATGGCGATTTTTTGAAGTTCTGGCTGAATGAGCTCAAACATACGAAATGTCTCATTTTCTGTCTTTTGCCAAAAAACAATAAATACATCGTCAAAAATGTGCAAAAACGACGTTATTTTCGTAGTTTTCTGGCATCATAGAACCATCTTACGTGGTATAGGCGTTATCACTCCTGAGAACGCCTTACTTCATATGATGGGAGGTAAAATGACCCTTTTGTTTGGTTTTGCCGAGAAAAATACCAAAAAAAAACGTCGTTTTTGGATAATTTTAGAGGTTTTCTTGACACTATTTTTGGAAATTCTAAAAGAAATAATACATTTGGGAACTTGAAACATATTGAGCTCTAACTACTAGGTGCAATTCTGAGTCGTTTGAGACCAAAATCGGCTCATCAAAAGTGTAACCAAGATTTTTTGAATTTTGAACCGAATGGGATTTAAAAAAAGTTCCATTCATGCAGCATGGGCTGGTGAGCGAATTTTCTATGAGCCCGTGACGTCATTCGCAAAGAATGGGAGCTAAAATTACGAATCCCATTTTCGGTATATTTCAATCGTCGGATACCCCTCACATAGCACTTTTTTGGAAAGCCCTCACTAAGATCTTCCAAATTACCAAATAAAAAAGTCTGATTCATGCAGCATGAGTTGTGAGCGAATTTTCAAAGAATCATTT
>JAEMON010000006.1:27978042-27992724 GCA_030264115.1 Lygus lineolaris
TGGGAAAGGTTCGTATTTCAAGAATAGACACTCAGGATAGAAGTAGACTTACTATGACCTGGGAAAGGTTCGTATTCGAAGAATAGGCACTCAGGATAGACGTAGACCTACTCTGTACCTGGGAAAGGTTCGTATTTCAAGAATAGACACTCATGATAGAAGTAGACTTACTCTGTACCTGGGAAAGGTTGCTATTACTGACACTTTTATTTATTTTTTATTTTTTTCTTACGTTGATCCTAGATTGAATTTAGATCGTCAGTTATAAAGATAATAATAAAAACTGTTCAAAACCCCTCCGGTACCATCTATATGATAAGTAGTATGGTTCAATTGCTCGTTCATATTTTGTTTAGAAATTCATTTTTATTGCGTTCGTACGTACATTACGTACTTCAGTTGTTATTGAGGTCAGAAAAAACAGGCGTCTCCGAGAAATTACATCTACTTCTTCCTCAATCGTCCTATTCAACTGTATAGTCAATCTTCTTTCGTCATCCACC
The DNA here is from genome assembly GCA_030264115.1 of Lygus lineolaris. Taxonomy (NCBI): domain Eukaryota; kingdom Metazoa; phylum Arthropoda; class Insecta; order Hemiptera; family Miridae; genus Lygus; species Lygus lineolaris. Next base: position 27,978,546 of record JAEMON010000006.1, read on the forward strand.
CATCAATGGAAACTTCAACGCCTTTCATTTAGTGCCCGAGGAGCGATTTGAAGCGAAAAACTCCTAAAATATAAACATTTCCCCTTCGATTCTCGAAGGACTTATTCTTTGCCGGTGTAGCAATCACATGTACTCTATAATTTTCCTCAAAGAACTGTTCGAAGTAATTATGAAATCTCCGGTTATTGGCTTTCAAACCTCATACGAACGCTGCGTGAAGCGTCTTTATTCATTTTCCGTTACTTCGCCATAAATGTTTTTTTATTACTCGTATTTCCATGGCATTATTTCCGTAAGGAACTCTTTTCTTGAATAGCTCGGTACAACCCAAGAGAGTACTTCAAAACATGTTTTGGTTATTATTTTCAATATTACCTTTCTCCTCAGTATAGTTTGAATTAAACAATTTTTGAATTAAACATATACGGATTGAATTAAACAAAGTAGTATATTTAATATACAAATTTTATTAATAACCCAGTTTTTTCTCTCTTTTGACGTGTCCCCACGTCATTTATTTTCCTTTAACAAAATATTCCTATAAAGTTTCCTATCCAGTATTTTGGTTAAAATTCTATCAAGTTATGTCTAGTGATAACTTTTTGCTACTCTTCGATGATACATATCATCACAGTAGGCTGAAATCACAGCAGCAATAAGTACCTAGCTCTTATATTATGAGCATATAACGAGGGGATAAACTCCTAATACAAATGTAATTGCGCATAGAATAAAAAAATTAACAATGAAATAATAAATAGGTAAGGTGAATACGTTTCACCGTACTACTTGCGAGAATCACAAAATGGACAGACGAAATATGGGCTCAACTATGATGTTTTTCAGTTTTGATGTTTGGTTGATGTTTTTTTTTATTAAAGAGCATGCAAAAGTGCAAAGCGAAGCAGAAAGACCGCTTATGAACTATACCCCGTACTTATTGATGAAAAGTTGATGTTCTAATTATTATAGTCATAAGACGATCACGTCGTCTACCTGTAAGTAACAGTTGACACCGAAATGAAAATACTGTTCAAAACTCATACCCCCTTGAAAGGCTGACCTGGTGGACTTATTAATGGTAAATGTCACCCCCCTCACTCACTCTTACATACTAACGGTAGCTTCTTCCGATAATGACGTCGATTCCACTTAATAAAGTATAAGCCCGACACAAAAAGCTCTCCTCCTCTCCATCGAAAACGCGCGCTTTCGTCCTCGTATATATTTTTTTCATTCATTTTTCCTCTTTTTTCCCACCAGGAAATCGAAAAAACCGAACCGAAGCACCTCAATATTTCATCAACATGTGTGGAAGAAGTCCGTTTCTGCCCCAAAACCTCCGATACGCCTAGAATCCATTCAATAATTTCTTCTTGAGATGGTTTCGCATGATGCCCACTTGGTCGGCGCTTTCGCTCGGCTTTAAACGAGAATTCGTATGGTAAATTGATGAGTTCCCTCCATATTTGATGTACTCAGTCGATTCCACCGAATTTGTTGTGTCTTCCGTTCGTGCGATTCAGTATTGGACGGACATTATCGATAAGTAGGTACCACGAAGTTTAGTTCCTCCCGAATAAAAATTTAGTCAAGTTCAAGGTGCTCATCCATCCGTTTCAGAAGAATCATCTTCTTATCGTATCATATTTTTTTCTACTAAGCAAGCAAAATCTTGAATGGTATCGACAAATTACAAATGTGCCAGGGTAGGGAGGTACCTTTAGGCGGTGTACAGTCGAAGAACATGCTTCTCCTGTTCAAGACCTGCCGCATATCTCGTGAAACTCACAAGCGTCTGGGAAGCTGTTCATCTGAGAACTCATCAGTCGACCAAGTCCACCCACAGATTTCCTCGGGTCCTCAAAAGCTTTTCGAAGAGAATAAATCAAATGAAAAGGAAGTAGGAGGATGTAAGAGACGGACTGTCACGTGATTTTTGTGACGATACAGAACCCATATTATGTTCAGTGAGTAAACATGATTTCCTGAGGCCGTTGAAGACAGCAAATCATGGACAGCTTCGGAGAAGAATATCGTGCTTTTGGCCTCATTTGTGATGTCTTTTCTGTCGAGCATGTTGTGTCATGTAGTAAGTACGCTGGAACTCCTGCGGACTTATGTGTGTTCACGGTTTTATCTCGTGAACTTACTGGTTTGGGAAAACATGATGTACATTTTGTTTTCGAGTCTACCAAGGTAGCGGAAGCATTGTTTTCACTTTTGGGAGGTGACAAATTGTTTAACTCCAAAATCAAAATCTCAACTCGCTTTTTACGTTTTAGACCTTCCTGAACAATTTTGGTTTTGCGTCAGCCTGTCGGTCTGTCTGTCTGTGTCCGGGAATCCTTGCAACATGCGTGCACGCATAACTTCCACAATTCCCCTCCGATTTTGATGAAATGTTCAGGGATTACGCGGGTTAGGAATGAAATTCATTACCAGCCGACCAAAGGTAGCCTCTGCGCATGCGTTAATATGGAGTCCTCGAATCATCAATTTATTGCGACCTAACGGTCCGATTTAGCTCAAATTTGGAGGACAGTTGAGGATCGGAGAATGTTTTTCCCTCAGCGATCCCTCGCGCAAAAAGTATTTATTGACAAATATTCAAGTAGTAATAAATAATTCATTGTGTCTATTAAAATTCAGGATAGGCGATACAAAAACATCAGACCTAGCAGAGCTCCAGCACAGCAGAGCCACTGTAAAATTTGAAGAAATGTACATAAAATTTGACAATTGTCTATGCACCTTGTGTTTCCCGACAAATAATTGTTTTGTTCTTCTTCTTATTCTTCTTCTATGAGTTTCATCAAGATCGGATCAGTGGTATATCCATCATCCGCAATCATGTTATAGATACGAGGAAGGCACATACTAAGTGCCACACCCAACTTGGCAGACGTTTTTGGCCTTGTCGACAGCTCGAGAGATCACGACGGTGTTGGAGTTCCCACTTCTCAAGTGAGATGAATGGCGATGAGTGGTTCAAGTCATAGAAACGCAAATCTTGGAACAGTCTTGTCTGGGAGTTTCCGCGAACTCAATGACACATAAGCAGAGACAAACATCATGAACCACGGTAGAGTAGGTACGTTAAGGCTGGTGTACAGTCGAAAAACATGCTTCTCTGAGGCTATCCCAGACTTGCCGCATATCTCCTGCAACTCACAAGCGTCCAAGCGTTGCGTGTTTCGGACGCCGTTCATCTGAGAACTGTCATCTCGAAAACGTCGGATCAGTCGACCAAGTCCGACCAAACGCACGCCGTAATTACGGTCTTACGGTTGAAAACGGATGACCCGTAGATTTTCTCGACTCCTCAAAAGCCTTTCAAAGGAGAATAAACCAAATGAAAAGGAAGTAGGAGGATGTGAGAGACGGACTGTCACCAAATTGGCCCTTTTCGTCGTCCACCGTATTTATTATTCCCGCTCTGTACTTCGAGAGAGTGAGAGGGAAGGCAGTATTTTTTTTCTTTTTCGTTATTTTTTTGCTTTTTTCCCAAGAGGGTTTCCTCCGGTGAGGCCCACCCTGCCTTCAGAGCAGGAACTCCGGTTGGAGGCGTCCGAAGGCGGACAAGGACGGAAGACGACGGACGAGAGAGACGAGGATGGAAGGTCTACCGGGAGCCCGCTCGACCGTGTCCCCCTCTTGGCTCGTCCTCTTCTCTCGCTCGCACGTCGGTCGTGTATGTAATTATATTCAATTGTCATTTTGTTGCGTGTTTGTCGTGTTCGTCCTCCGTGTGCGTGCGATGCCGTGTGAGTACGAATGACCCTTCCCCTGTGTTGGGGGTCAGAGGCTTTCGGGAGTTTCTGATGTTCGCTGGGAGTTGGTAACACCGCGATGGGCTTCCCGTCGTTCGCAAGGTTTTTCGCGGCTTTGACAAGGTAAACATCTAGTCGTGCAGCAGGTAAAACTGTAGTAAAACATGGAACATGCTTGTCCAAGCTGCATTTGCAGATTCTGACTGGTAAGAGGACAAGCGGGACAATTTTGATACCATGGGGTGTGGCAGAAATCGAAGAGCTTTCCAACGAGTGAGTCAGCCAATTTTAACATCCATGCAAAATGAACTTTGAGCCTAATTGTCTACTCATATGATCTAGATAGCTGGTCGCTGGGAGTTGGTAACACCGCGATAGACTTCCCGTCGTTCGCAAGGTTTTTCACCAACTTTTTTTTTTCTTTGACAAGGTAAACATCTGGTCGTGCAGCATGTAAAACTGTCGTTAAACGTGGAACATGCTTGTCCAAGCTGCATTTGCCGATTCTGATTGGTAAGAGGACAAGCGGGACAATTATGCTACCATGGGGTTTGGCAGAAATCGAAGAGCTTTCCAACGAGTGAGTCTTAGCCCATTTTGACATCTGGGCAAAATGATCTTTGAGCTTAATTTTCTACTCATATATGATCTAGATAGCTGGTCGCTGGGAGTTGGCAACACCGTGATGGGCTTCCCGTCGTTGGCAGGGTTTTTCGCCAACTTTTTTCTTTCTTCGACAAGGTAAACATCTGGTCGTGCAGCATGTAAAACTGTGGTTAAACGTGGAACATGCTTGTCCAAGCTGCATTTGCTGATTCTGATTGGTAAGAGAACAAGCGGGATAGTAGGGAGGGGTTTTTTTGCTACCATGGGATTTGGCGGAAATTGAAGAGTTTTCCAACCAGTGATTCTTAGCCAATTTTGACAGCTGGGTGCAATGATATGTGAGCTTAATTTTCGACTCATATGATCTAGGAAGAGCTCAAATTGTTGGCTCAGCTCACCTGTGAGCTCCATTTTCGACTCAAAATAATATATTATTAATAACAATATTTTCGACACAATAATGGATCACATACATCAGCAGTTCATTTGAGGTCGATTGTAGACTCAGCTGATCTCAAACTCAATTTTGACAGCCGGGTAAAATGATTTGTGAGCTTAATTTTTGACTCATAAGATCTAGGTAGAGGTCAAATTGTTGACTCAGCTCACCTATGAGCACAATTTTCGACTCAGCATAATATATTAATATAATATCAATATTTTCGACACAATAATGGATCATACCTATACATCATCAGTCCATTTGTGGTCAATTATAGACTCAGCTGATCTCTAAACTCAATTTTGACAGCTGGGTAAAATGATTTGTGAGCCTAATTTTCGACTCATATGATCTAGGTAGAGCTCAAATTGTTGACTCAGCTCAACTATGAGCACCATTTTCGACTCAGCATATTAATAATATCAATATTTTCTACACAAAAATGGATCACATACATCAGCAGTCCATATGAGGTCGATTATCGACTCAGCTGATTTCTAAACTCAATTTTCGACTAAGCCAGCTAATTTCGTAACGGATTTGATACTAAAACGCTGCAAATTGTTACTCAGCAGTTCATTATTAGATAGCATGGAACATGTTTCTGGGACGACTAACTTGGTGTAGTACCTATCAAAAATCTGTGAGGAAAATTGCGTTACTAAAACTTATTGACCCACTGGAGTCGAAAAATTGAGCTCTTTTGCCAGGACAGGTGATCTAGGTGCACCACTTTTGACCCAGATGAGTCAGAAATTACGTTCCAGGAGGAGCTGAGGCGAACGATTAGGTTCTCAGACCAGCTGAGTCGAAAATTGAGTTCATATTCAAGTCGAAAATTTCCCCAAATTGACCTCACACATCATCTGAGCCAAAAATTTAGCTCCCATCGAGTGACCTACGCGAAAAAAAACCGTTGATGCAGGTACTCAATTTTCTAATCAATTTTCCCCTCTTTCCGACTGTTCGTCCTTATGGCAATGAAATTTGGTAGACATCCTCTTCTTGAGTCAACGAACGCCAAATCGGGTGGATCAACCAACTAAGTTTTCTTCTGTTCATCCTCAGGCTGACGGAACGTGGTGGGTTCCGATATCGTTTCAGCAGTCCATGGACCTTACATGAGGGCCTCGACCGGGTAATCGGCAACATAATTACCAACATCTCGCTCATAAAAATATTCCTGCCACTCAAAAAACGACCTATGACGAACGGACCCAGCCTCGTTAGGCCCTCGTTACCGATCTGCAGTGAGTGACAGAAACATGAAGCATACTGACTGTTATTCAAATGCAGGTACATGCAGATGGACAGTCAGTCCGATCCATTATTTTAATTGCTATTAATAAGACCGAAGAGCAAGGTGCTCCTACAAGAAGCGGGCATGCGCCATTAGCATACACCTTGTTTCCTGAATAGCGAAGAACCATTTATTAAAAACGCAACTCGGCGCTCTTGCACCATTTTTTTCCTTCCTTCTACTTTACTGTGGGAAATCCGAGCGACGTATTGTTGTTTGAGGAATTTTCAGAAACGATACCTCGCATGCGTTTCTTCTATACGATCGGATCGCAGTTTTTTTCCTTTCGTGTTTGGGAAACAAATTTACATACTTAGTTGGTAACCAGGTCACGGATAGTCCCATGAACATCTTCACCAACTATCGAGGAATAGAGTACCTATGGCTAATTGAAATGAATGTTCAGGACTCAGAGATGAAATACAAAACGTTTGCCAAGTTGAGTGAGCAGTGTTATACTGCCGTTCAAAGGAGAAAAGAAGTTTCTCCAACCGAGCAGTTTTCGGAAAATGGAGGTTTAGCGTTTGTACCATAAAAATCCCAATTTTGGCCAAATAAAAAATCATATTTTCGACCCAAATTCACATTTTTATGGTACAAAACGCAAAACCTCGATTTTTCAAAAACTGCTCTGTTGGAGAAACTACTATTCTCCTTTGCCATTCTTCTATACTCACTTATTGTAACATATAATTAAATATCTGATGTAAGATAACCTGATAGCTATGAACGAAAAATATTACGGCGTATTTGAAAGAACCTTTTTATTTACTTATTTATTTATTTTTTAAATATTTTTACTCGCTTCTGAACGTACCTAGGTAGTAACTATATAGCTATATATAGTTGGTGCATCTACTCAATAAAGAAAATAAAAACGAAAAAATGAAGAAACGAAAATAAATTTGATCTTACATTGATTTATGCACGACTGTCTTGACAGCGTCCCGGTTATACAATCTGGCGAACAACAACACGAGAATTTTTTTCCCCACTGAGTTCCCCACTTTTTTAATGACATTCACAGGGGATCATCCTGAGGCCGATCCTCAACTACCCTCCAAATTTGTGCAAATTTGGATCGAGATTAGCTGGTTAGGAACCGCTGTTTTGGTGAACTCACTTTTAAAGATAATCGCTCATAACTTCGTTTAGTGTAGTTTTGCCCGGAACAAGATTATGATCGCAGTCAGACAGACACGGAACCAAAATTTAGAGAGCTTTAAAACGCATATGATGAATGGAGGCCCTGGATTGTATTTATTCTTCACAAATATATTCATGTATTATTTATATGTTTCATTATTATGCATTGTAGGTTGTTTAGATACTTCAGTTTCAGTGGAAATTATCAAAAGCAGATGAAAGGATGGACTGAGGAGTCAAATCTGAACACATATTTAAAGTTCGTGAAGAAAGCCTACGTATTGAATGCGAATGGTGTTGAATTTTCGGGACACGTTTCCAAAATATGAAATTTCAGAAATTCCATAATTTAAAAAAGAATCGGGAAAATCACGAGCACATAGTTAATTTTCTCCGATTGACGAAAAATCATTGTATAGTGGATGATGCATTTTAAAGGGCGGATTGTAGGGTGATCATTGAGAATAAATTTCCATTTTGAATAGGTAGTAAATAGGTAAGTACATTAAATGATGCCGATCACATAATTCAGGTCGAAATAACTAAAAATTGGTTAAAGATTACGACAAAAATTGAGGAAATATTAGATAATTTTTTTTAAAGATAATAATTATTATTAATTCGTTCTACCTGGTTGGAAAGGACCACGAACTAAATATCCGACTCCTAACAAATCGGGTTTAGGTTGTAAATAATGGAAATAATCGTAGTTCCAAACTACAAATCTATATATATATATATTTTAAGTAAACAAAAAGATAAAATATGAAGAAAAAAGAACGAAACAAAATGAAGATGAATGAATACGAGTGAATGTGAGTTTCCACCTATATTATTATAAGCGTACAAAGATACATAGATTTGTGCATACTATTAAGGTAACACCGCTATTTATGCCAAAACCGGAATAGAGGTATGATCACGGTGGACAACGAACTGCAGAGATTATTTGTGGCAAAACTGACCATTTTTTCGTTTTTTTAAAAAGATTCTGAGTTTGGAACCACCAATTTTTCCATTTTTACATCGTAAACCCGATCAATGCGTGGTCTTTTGGTTTATTTTCCAGAGTAGGTGTGCCAATAATCTTCGTTCTGAACCAAGACAATGGTACACGACAACCTCTCGATGATCGAAAATAACAGATAGGACGAAACTAAAAAATACGAGCAACGAGAAAATAAATTTTGAAAAACAACAGTTTTACGCCCGTTTATGACCCTCCTTGATTAAAAAAAAAAGGTCTCTGTTAAAAAGGACTGGTTTTATAAGGTTTTATTGGGCGTCATCAGAGCTGGAGGGTTTTTTCCCGGTTCTTTCCTTGCGCTTTGTGAGTTTACAAGCAACCGCAACTACCTGGCGACCCCTGGGAAAGAGAACTATGACGTAAAAAAAAACACCTATATATAAGAGCTATATATATAGGCCGGTCAATTAAAATGTGAAAAATAAAAGAGAGGGGCGAAAAAAGGTTTATTAACGCGATAACGTTTAATGAGAAAGGTCGACTTCGTTAGGAGTTATGTTTTTTCGTTGGTCGGTTTCACGGGGACCTACGAGCAAACTATATATCTAAATACTTCTATACTTCTATTTGTTACTATTAAAATCTATAACAATGTTTCAAATTTGAAAATATAGGTACCTACTAAGTATACCTATATAAAAATATAAAAAATGAAGAAAAAATCTATCTAAATATGTCTATTGATCATGGAAATTTGAGTTTCACTTTCAATAATTCCATATAATTCATTGTATCATCTCACTTCTCCGGTTTTTGTCTCCATTTTAAGTTCAGTTTTTCCCTTCGGAGGCCAAAGGATGCATCCAAAATTTAATGTGACTTGATACCTTTTGGTTCGGCATGATTTTTGCTTTGGCATGGTTTTGTATATTCATAATTTGAGGCAGAAAATCGAGGCCAATCGAGTTACCTATTCAGCAATCAAGTACATAGTTGGCTGTATTCTTTTGAAAGATACGGGGATACCTGCGAATGAGTCCATTACGGTTAATACCGAGGTATTTAAAATTTGAACACCAATAGCAAGTATGTATATTTTCATATACAATGTTTGTACGATTCAAATGAAGTTCTTTTGCACCCTCCTGATTGCTGTTTACGATTCGAGATAAATATTTTGGAACTCTGAGAGGATACCTAAATAATGAAAGAATCGAAAAAATTGCCAATTTTTGATATGAAAAACTTATACTGCCCATCAAACTTGGCAGAGGTTTCCATCTTCCTATCAATGCGTGCGGGGGATCTCACTGGATCCACCTCAGTTGCAATGTACCTATTTGGAACCGCTAAACTGCTGTACTTAATCCTGCTTCAAGCGATGTGCCAGCATGGGATCACGTCTTCGTATCAATGGAGCACAACCCAAAGGTGCCTCAGCTAGCGAAAGAATAACTCTGGGACGGAACAGACAATGAAACAGGGCGAAGGAACCAGTGAAAGAGAAAAAGATTCGTTTTCCCTCTTTTTTTAAAGGTTTTTCGTGGGGTTTTTTTCGCTCTCTATCCCGACCAACCACCTCTCCTAAACTTTTTGAAGGTATACCGTAGTCGGAAAAGCGAAAAAATACGACCAATTCATAACATTCCTTCATGTAAAGACGGTGATCCCTCTTTCACGGTTCTATCCTTAAGCCATAGACTCTCCCCCCTCATTTCCTTAGAGTACCTTCACATCTATCGTTCCGTTGAGGGTTTTTGAATCAATTCTTCACAGTGTCAACTCCCCTGTTCACGCCGCATCCCGCCTTCCTTGTTTTTTTTATCCCTTTCTATCCCCCTCACAATCTTCCATTCCCCGGGAAACACCAATGGAAGCACCTTGTTCTATAGCGATGTTTTTCTTTTGGTTCTCTCGATCGCTGTACATCTCAAAACGATTTGAATGTGAATGATGTGGAAACTGGGAGTACTCAGAGATCTGAAGTTGGCTGAATTTGTTACAAATCGTTCTAGGAGTTGAATAACGAATGAGTTTGAATGAGAACTGGGTGTTTACTTGGATTCAGAAACTATCAATCCTGGGAACAAATTATCACATGACGAACTCAGTTCCATCTGCGTTATTATAGGACCCGTGGAGTACCTTCGTACAATGTAATATCCATAGACGCCATTGCTGACATTGCGTACATGTCTGTTGTCACGGTGCCCTATGATGACCCCCACCGCGCAACTCCCTCTTCCTCCATACCGGGAACAACACCCAGTGACTGTGGCTGCACGAACATTCGCCTTCCATGCTGGTTTCTACTTCTATTGTAGAGGAGATGCCTGGAAGTTCCCTTCTCCTCCGCGAGGGGAGCTGGCAGGCTTTCCTCCTCTAGTAATTAAACAGACACTCTTCTTCCATCAGTAAGTTATAGCATTTCCAAGTCAAATTCAACCTTTTCCCAGTCAAATTCAACCTTTTCCAAGTCAAATTCAACTTTTTCCAAGTCAAATTCAACTTTTTCCAAGCCCAATTTCACTTTTCCCAAGTCAAATTCAACTTTTTCCAAAACAAATTCAACCTTTTCCAAACCATTTGTTTTGGAAAAAGTTGAATTTGACTTGGAAAAGATTGAATTTGACTGGGAAAAGGTTGAATTTGACTTGGAAATGCTATATATCAAACCTTCTATCCTTTCTCTATTTTACCTACCTCCTGGTATTTCATATTTTCATCAATTCTTTTCTCTCTTGGTGGATACTCTCCTTCACATCACATCGATCTGGTAATTATATATTTCATTTAGGTATATTGATTTGATCAGAGTATTAGGTAGGTTTCCTATCCTAAACTCTCATTTAATTATAATATTTTCTTTCTCCTTATTCTGACTTCTTTTCTATTCATGCCCTTCCTCCTAAATCAAGGTACTATAACGTTTTCTCAATTCTACTACAATTGAGTGGTAGCAGAAACTCTGCGTTTATTTTAGGTATTTATCAAGTAAAACCTAGGATAAATTTGAGTGCGGATAGGTATCTACAAAAAATCAGTAGTCCTCATCCGTCACACTGTTTCGGTCGTTCGATTTCTGAAGAACAGAAGGCAAAAATCAGTGTGTTAGTAAGCAGATGAGAAACATTTGGGGTAAGTTTGAGCAAGGATAGGAAGAGGAACCGGCTCGAGCTCAACTAGACTGAGATATCTTTACAAACATGGTTGCTAAGAATTATCCAATCGACTCAACCGATGTTTGAACTTCTATGTGTTGCCACTGACGACAACACAACTTTCCACACAACATTCAGTTAGTGAATTAGTCGTGAAAATAGGTACAATCTCATCCCAGAGGGAACTTCCTGCAGGAATCAGCAGGCTGCTAAACCTACAGAACCCATGATTTGAGAGGGTCTTCCCCTCACTCCAACCACTCTGTCACTTGTCTGCCATTGCAGTGCATTGGACAAGTACGAGTCTGTAGAGTCATATAGTGTATCGTTTCGTATTTCAAATAACAATAAAAAGCATTGTCGTAAATCAACAAAGTGTTTCGCATTCAGATCAACCCAACAGGTTATGGGCCCAGCACGCTTCCACCGCGCGGCTCTTAGTAGGTAATAAAAAATGTGTACTCCTCACTATAACTGTGAAGAAAAATGTGTACTCCTCACTATAACTGTGAAGAAAAATTCGATTGAGATTGTAGTTTATTGAGCATCTTGAATACAGCCAACGTTTCATCCGACATACCGCCGACATCTTCAGGGAAAAACTCAAAAAAGCCAGAAACCTCAAAAACACTAGGTAGGTATTTCATCAATCTGGTTCCATATCTTCTTTGTGTTCCATATCACTGTGATATGAGTACATTATCGACAGTACTAGTAATTTTAGAGTATTATTTCGTAGTAAGTAACACGTGAAACTTGGTAATCATCGTAGTCCGTTGAAGATAGCAGTGCGCGGGTCGTTGTTCGTCGGTGATAAACTGGTCACTTAGAGAAACAATAGAAAGGAAGAACCTATAAATCAAGAAAGTCACATTTCCACGATTGACAGTCAGTTTAGAGAGTAGAGACACCGACGAGGGACTACATTTATTTGCATACTCTTTTAGACATGAATATGCCAGTAATGAAGAAGGTATGGCCTAAGAAATGGGCTCATTTTCAAAAAAAATACACTGTTTCGCAGTTTGTTTTAACCGATTCCATGGGATTTTGTAGTAATTTTCTAGTTCTGATTTTCATTTTTGAACTCGTATTTTCAACCACTATCCTAGATTATATTAGAGAATAAATATTACATATTATATACGTAGGGAAATTGTAGAAGTTCAGAAATCCATTCCGACTACTACCTAAATCAAAATATACAGGATTCCATGGAGGATTCCTGTCTATAACCAAGGGGGAATTTTTCAAACCAAAATTTGCATTTTTACAGATGGTTTCAACCGATTCTTAGGGATTTTGTAGCAATTTTCTAGTTCTGATTTTCATTTTTGAACTCGTATTTTCAACCATTATCCTAGATTATATTAGAGACATAAATATTATATACGTATAGGGAAAATGTAGAAGTTCAGAAATCCATTCCGACTAGTAGCTACCTAAATCAAAATATATAGGTTTCCATGGAGGATTCCTGTCTATAACCATGGAGGAATTTTTCGAACCAAAATTGCATTGACACCATTTTGTCAAAAATTCGGGAAGAACCCTCAAAATTTGACTGAGATGAGCTGTCCTTCTATCAATTCCGGAATCTCTATTACGTAATATGTGTCTAGAGTAGATTAATATATACCTGCTGAGGTACCTACCATGAATGGGAAACAAGTTGAGAGTACAAAAAGAGAGAGACATCAGCCAAAAACCTCAGCCCGGGTTTAGGTTTCCAGAGGACGAAAATGTTAATAGGAAAGGCTTCCCTCTCGAGAGTAATTAAAACTGAGTTTCTGAGAGGAGGTCAAGGTTAGTCGGGACACGAATCTAATCAAAACAACAGGCAGCGACTGATGGTCGAGTGAGAAGGGGCTTCTCTTCCATTATCCTCCTCTTAATCCAGACGACCACCGCAGCAGTCTGTGAAGACTCAGAATCGTCTACTGAGGATGAGTAATTTATGGAAGGATGGAAGAAGGAGTTGAGTAGTTCCATAGAGAGAAAATACGGTAGAAATTAGCCTGTAATTATCGTTTCAGTAGTTTTCCTGTTTGTTCCGACACGATGGTTATCTACGAACGAAATACTCACATGTTAGGCTAGAACGTCGAAAAACAGGGTGATATTAGTCCACAACGACGTCACAAACATGTCGATGTTTAATCCCAACACTCAAATGTAAAAATGCAAGATCCAATCCACAGTTTCAGTAGAATACCTAGTTTTCCAAACTGAGCCACTTCCAAACAGAAGAATTACACTTATAGAGCAGACACGTCGTTATAAATAACGAACGTGCCATCAAATGGGGATAACAAAAAAATATAAAGAATGTTTATAATTTTGTTCCTTACTACCGAATCCTCATTATTCGTGCAAGAAGTAAGAACATTAGTCTCTTAGGGCCCAACGCTGCTTGGAATAAACCTAAAGTTGGAAAAATAGTTTTGTTCCAAGCAATGAGTTCAAAAAAGTCGAGGTACTGAACTTTAGGTTTGATCTCGAGTCAACATTTTTGACCTGAACTGTTTTCAGTTAACCCACCTCCTGCGCAGAGTTGAGGAGGTTCATGTTGACCTGGTACTTTTACAGGATTTCTGTTCTTATCATAGTTTTTGAGTGAATAGGCGGTAGATGTTGAACTTTTGTGTACTTTCGGTTAGCTCAGATGGAATTTCAGTTGTGAAACCCAAGGCTGCTTGGAACAAACCTTAACATGGAAGAATAGGTCTGTTCTAAGCAATCACTTCAGGTCAAGGTTGGCTTTCGTGTTTTTTTTTTTTTTTT
>JAEMON010000006.1:28027295-28042811 GCA_030264115.1 Lygus lineolaris
ATTCGCTCACCAACTCATGCTGCATGAATGGAACTTTCTAGTGTTATATGAGTTGCGGACCAACCAATAAAGGCAAAATGGTTTGAGGTCAGCTTGTTAGTTTGTAGGTACGAGTATATAGGCGAACCTATCAGTCGGTCCTATACATGGACCAAGATTATAACATGCTGAGAAGATTTCATTTTTGTATGCAGTTTTAATTTCAATAAAGGCGTGTTTTCTTCTTCTTCTAATCTATCAATTTTATTTCTGTTTTCGATAATTCTTCGTATTTTTCAGATCCCAAGAGCAGACCTATCTAAATTTAAAAACTTAAATTTTTAATTTGAAATTTCGAAAATTTTAAATTCTTATAATTTTGAAATTTCAAGAAAAAAATTTGGAATTTTGAAAAGGGAGAAAGTGAAAGGGAGATTGCCGAGATTCAGGCAATTTGGCAGCCTCCCTTTGGTCCCCCCTTGAATCGATGTGTGAGGACATTTGAGCGATATTTATGGTACTTTAGAAATTTAGCTGAAAATTGAATGAAAGCGAGGAAACCCTGCATTTTTTCGTGAACTGGCGAATGGTGAAATGTCAAGAGTCGATCAGATTCAATAATAATTGATGGCCGGCGGTTGGCATGATCGACTCACACGAGCGGTGCACCTCAAAACTAACCTTAGAATCGAAATAATACAGAAAAAATCGTGGATCACGCCACGTTCTGGTGCCAGAAGGTTTAGTTTTCTCGTCGGACAACCAGGAAATACTTCGTTGGGCATGAAATTCCGAGTTTGTAGAAAAAAGGTGAGACGGGCTGACACGCTAAGACCGGTTTCGATGACGTGAAAAGGCAAAAGTTTTAGTTTCTTTGTGATTAATATTAATTATCGGTTCGAGAATCTGTGCAATCGGCGCAATAACCTCATTATAGTAGGTTTATTCTTGCTCGGATCAAGAGATCAAAAAATTGAAGAGATCCCGAAACATACCAAATCTCGTTTTTGACGTAATATAAGCGAATTTTTGAAAATGTTCTTCATGGAAATCCGTTGCAGATCATTCTAAAATGATTCCTGAAATTTAACACTTCTTGTATGTATAGGTATATTTTTATATATTTGTATATTTTTATATGTGTCACTCCAGACGATATCAGACCGAGGAATCGAGATAAAAAATCTGAAAAAATTTCAGAATGTCAATAATATCAAAAGGAAGGATGAGATCGTTGGCAAAAATTTTTGGAGTACTCCAAGGTTCCAAATTTGAAAAATTCAGAGTCAAAAATCGCTTAAAAAAAAAAAAAACCTTTGGTGTGAATGACCATCTGCATAGGAATATATGGTATATTCGGAATCAGCGTGAAATTTCCTATAAGAATCACCCACAAAATCGGTTAAAATGATTCTTTGAAAATTCACTCATCAACTCATGCCACATGAATGGGAATTTTTTTGAGTTATCAAGTATTGGCATTTTATAGCTTTTCCTCCGAAATTTATCTAAGTATTTTCAATAAATACTCAGGATTTTTTTTAAACCAAGTAAAAACAACTTCCAATACTTACCCTCACCTCCAGGAAAATATCCTTAAAGACAAAATTAGCGTCAAAAGTGCACAGAAATAGAGATTTTCACGTGTTCTACGTATGAGGAAAAAATTGTGAAGCCTCACGCAGGATGTTTCATCTTTTTAATTGTACATAAATAGTGGGGAATCACTTCGATGCTGCCCCTGAGTGGATGAGCTAAGAAAACTATATATAAAGAAACTGATAAACGACGCGGATGAAGGAAGTGCAAACGAGACTGCAATGTTATGACAGGCAAGTGAGGTTTTTCATAACAAACAGGAAATCCTTGAAACTGAATCAAGCCTTCGACAGGTGTAGAAAACTCATTCATTATGCGGCTAAATCCTCGATCATGGACTAAACCGCGAGTGCGTTGAGAACAGACGATAAGGATGATGGAACGATCTAAACCTGCACATCAGGTAAAAAATAATATCTGCAACAAAAATCAACGCATTCCTCGAGAAGCCAGGCTCATTAGCGCTCATGGTTGCGAAATCCTAGAGTGAAGGCTAAGATCAGAATAAATTAATTAACGTTGCGCAATTAAATCCAAGAAATAGGTTGTCTGTGAAACGATGATTGTATAAGTTTTAGTTTTGACTTACCATTTCAATAGAAATCTCATCGAATACTGTTCAAAAATGAGCAGGAAGAGGAATGAGCAGAGAAAACTGAAGTAGGTACCTAGTAGGTACTATAAACTTCATAATAGGAAATCCTACTGAAATTCCTAAAACTACGCGGAAAGAGTTTTTTGGATACCAGTAGTTACTTACACAATAATGGGAGAATCGGAAGATTAAATTAATCAAATAATTTCATGATAAAATTTCAAAAATAAACGTAGGTATTAAAAAAACTTTAAAACAATAGGTATTATTTGACTAAATAATTTAATATTATTAAACTTTTTGTGTTGATAACTTATGGGGGAAATCAAATTAATTGGGCGCAATATCAAAATTCATACTCATGAACACACTCCATGAACATCTTCCTCAACGCTGCAGCTTGGAAGTTTACAGCTGACATGACTTTCTGTTTGTAATCCGACGCTGCTGCTCCCTCGCGGCGGCCCTTGGCGTTAACCAAGTGGTTTTAGAATAGTTTCACCCTCTTGCAAGTGACAACGAACGAACGGTTTATCGATAAGGTAGTTCCGACGAAGTCATGGATCATATACACTAAGTATCCACTCCCCTTGAAATGATGACGTCATCAAAACTTCCGAAAATAATTAAAATTAACAGAAAATTAAATTAATAAAAAAAATACGAGGGACACGCTGATTACAATTACTTACAAAGTTTCTTATAGGTATTTACAATTATAGTTCTCATTATAATAGTCGGGATTCTGCTAGGAAGTAGGTGTATGAAAAACGCACTTGAATAGTTTTATACTTTCTAAAACCGAAAGTACCAATAAAACTTGGTGGAGTATAAAGAGGACGTATCTAGTACGTGGTGAAATTACTTTAGTCTTACGCAAAACTGTTGATTCAATTGCAAATATTTGAACAATATTTAATTGCATAATTATACGAATGTATATTAAACCCCTCCTAATATGGCATGTGAATAATGAAAGATACTAAATGAATCAATAGAAATAGTGGGGGAGGACGTCCTAGCTACTCTTCGCTACTTCTTGTAGTACTATACGGGAAGGACAAAGAGGAATGCACTGGAATGTGCGGAGCAAGACGAGGGTGGTGACGCCACTGAGTACTCCTGCTGTGATACAGTACTACAACCACATGCGTAAGTAGCGCGCAACGCATTCCAGCACGCACCTCATCCTCAAGCATAGTATAGATCTTCCAAAGATGTACCTACTTTATTTTTGAGTGTTTTATACATAAAATACCACCAACTTGGTTAAATTCCACTGACAACCACCACAACCCGATAATTTGATGACTAAGCAACTTTACTCGAAATAGGTATACCTACCTTATTATAAACACTTTTTATAGATTAACATTCTTCTTCTTCTACTCCCAATTTTGCTGTCCTGGCCGCAGCCATGCCGGACATAGGACTTTGTGGGATACTGTTCAAAACTAAGAGTGAAACTAAAATATACCTATCTCTATCGAATATGGTTCAAATCGAGAGTTGGTGTAAGAATAAATGTACCAAATAAATTGTATTTCGTTCAACTATAGGTTATAATAGCTCAATCATTTATTCTCAATGATGCAGGGGAAGTACCTACTGTTCTACCTATTTATTTAGTAGCTACGTACTTAACAACAATAACTATAACTTATGATGCAACAGAAACAAAAACATCGACCCATTCTTTGGCCATACAAACTTTCTACACAAATGTTCATCAATTTGACTAAATCACACCGACTTGCCATGATTAGGTATTAAATCTATTAATTTGATGACTAAGCACTTGACTCTAAGTATACCTTATTTGATATATGGGGGATACTGATTAAAAAGAAGAGTGAAACAAAAACATCGACCGATTCTTTGGCCCAATCGACTGTTATAGGTACGTGAAGAAGAACAGGTAGCCGAACGGAAGCAGTCAGCTGATCCCCCCTCGCGCCCTTTCGGACGGCGATGCCACCAATCCGACATCGCCAGTGGGTTGTGGATGTGGATGTCGACGGCACAAAAAGGGACCTGCCGAGTCACTAAATTTAATAAACGACGGCCAGAGAAAGAAGCGACGGACAGGCTTAACAAGGGACCCGCTGCCTCTGCCTTCTGCCACTGCCTTCCTGGATGATGGAACGCAACTGTTGCCGGGAAGGTTTGACGTCGAAAAAAACCACGCTCTGGGATTGGGTATATGCAGCAGGCTGTTGCTGCAAATATTATAGTAGTATCGTCATTTAAGATGCAACTCGTGCTAACTGACTTTTGGCAACTTTTCAGGAGAGACAAAAAACTGAGTTGCAGAGGTTGCATCTTCCATTATCAGACATCACATGCTACTATTATTGAGCGCATTCTGTTTAGTTTTTGCTGAAAATAACCTCATAGATCGAGGTGGCACTACAATGCTCTTCCGACTGCATAACAATCTCACTTTGCCCGAAATATCAGTTAGCACGTGTTGCATCTTCAACGATGATAAGTTCCATTCTACAATAAATTGAGTCTTACAGGGTTTTACTTACTGAAACTATCAGTAGACTCCATGGGGTATTTTGGGGGAGAAGGAGAGGAACAACGTCTTCACTTGAGGGTTTTGATTTCCTGCTGTTTCCACGTTTTAATCGTAAGGTTGAGGGAAGATGGAAGATGACAGGTAGGCAGATTTGAATTGCTGAGCGCTTCCAGAAGTATAATAATCCTATAATTCTAACTAAGCCCTCTCGGTCATTATTATGAGAGTAACTATCTCAAATTCAATAACTCACTTGCTGATGCCCGTTTCAATCAGTCGCTTATTATACCTACTATTCTTCTTCTCTACATTGGATAAAAGCTACAGTATCACTCCTTGTATTTCTCATACATTTTCATTATTTTGCTACTGCAAACAACACACTAGCATCCACTGTTCCATCTCTCCCCCACATCAATCAGCATGAATTGGCCATAGGTGCCCATGTTCAGCATAATTGAGTATCGATGGTGATCGAAGACAGCCAGCTGAGGTAATTTTTTAGGCGTGGCAGAAAAATGAACAATGTGAGATGTGGTACTGAGAGAGTGAAGAAGCCCTGAATGAAATGGTTAATCATAAAGTGTACTAATTGGGAGGAGTTGTGGGTACACCTAGATGAATATGAAGGGGATTCTTATCTGATTAGGATCGTTAACCTAAAGCTTGATTCAAGCAGGGAATACAGCAGCTCTTAAACTGCTAAAAAGTTCAAATAAGTCTGATGAGGTATCCTGTTTAATTCTACACGGCTCTTTTTATATGTTTGTTCCTTGTGTTTGAATGGAACAGACCTGTTCTGCTAAGATAAGCAAGTATGATAGAGATGACTCTTGCGGTAAGCGAAATCTGATCTAAAAGGGGTGGTGACGAACAACATCAAGGTCACGGCCGCCACCTTGTCATAGTGGCGTGGGAAAATTGCCACGGAGTGACTCGACTTGGCAATCTCGACAGGTGAACTCCGTGGCGTCACCACCCACGTCCTGCATCGCTCGTATTTCAACTGGTGCTAATTTTATGGGGACTCAAATGGGTGTCCTCATTATTCTTTTTATTTAGATTTATTTTTTTATTAATAGGCACCTATTATTATTTTTTTTTTTTATTTTTTTTTTTTTTGCGTGCTCCCTACGCTTTGAGGGGAGCTTCGTTTAAAAAAAACCGAAAGTGACAGGCAGTTTTCTATAGAAAAAGTGAGCTTGAAATATCAATAAGTGATGGCATTTTTCTACTTTCTTTCCGAAAAAGACTCAGATGAGTCTTTCGATTCCGCCCTCGTTGTTCACAATTTTGTTACAAAAATGCTGTAAATGCATGCATTATTATGCATTATTATGCATGCATTATTATTAACAAAACTTCTGGGTGCCATGTTGGAATATTTTTTGTTTTGCAAGGGTGTTATTTAGGTATGTAATGGACAATTACAATCCCCTCTCTCTTTATAAGAACTACTGTTGTTCATGTCTCGTTTATTATGTACGATAATTTTGCTGCAAATACGGCGATTTCGAGTAACCGGGAGTGATAATTCTCTTTGAAAACCCGGCATCACCAGGTCTGCACCCTGCTTCCTCGCGGATCCCTTCTTCTTCGGCTGCGGGCCCCTTGAGAGTCGGCGATTCTATCGTGCCGCCAAATTCCTGGCGTCCTTGCCCGAGTCAAAAGAACAATAAATCCCGAAGGCTCCCCCTTCACTCTCATCCACCTCCTCTTCTTGTAGTTTATTTCATTTTCTTTCTTTTCGTCGCGTTATTTATTTTCGTTGTTTTTCATTTTCGTTCTGGTTCTTCTTTTTAATGCGAACACTCTCTAGTATTGATATCGCTCATCCTTCCGCCCGTTGTAAAAACTGCATTAGCACTTCTCGCCGCGCACGGTGTTTCCCCGTGTTGGTTTTGGTTCATTTTTAGGGACGTCCTCCACGAGCAAGATCAGATCGTCAGGTGTTTAGTATGATGTTCACACTACCTATTTTAATCGCTCTACATTGGGACTGGAAAACTTAAAGCTGAGAGAAATTACCACGTCTGACCAATTCCCGAATATGACCACAACACCAAGATTATTCTGTTTTTGAACACAAATATTCAGTTACAATAATTTTGATATTACAATGTAAACGTAGATTGCCACATCTTTCATGAATGCCCTTGGGCTTAACTCGTTAGATACGCCCCTTCCTGTTTCCCGTTCCACTTTATGTTTAGTAAATTTTATATTCAGTAACAATCCTTAATTGAAAATTACAAAGAAATCCTCTCCCACCACACACAAAAAAAGAACAATAATAATAGCCCTACACTTCCTTGCTCAGTGTTTTTTGTCTGTGCATTTTTTAAAATTTTCAGCCATTCAAGTATCGTAGGCATTATTATTTTAACGAGCTAAATATTTTATTTACATTTCAACCATCATTCATTTCATTTCATACGGTATTATCATTTCATACGGTTTCAACCGAGGGTTTCTGACTATTTGGTTGAGCTCTTTTCGGGACACTACCAATCGATTTATAAAATGGCTCTTCTTGGAAAACTACGAGAGGAGAAATCATAGGTAAATTGATTAATGTTGACAAGATGACAGAAAAAGGTACGTATCATAACAGTGTCAGAGGTGCGAAACCAGTAAGTACCTAGCTTTTATAATTTATAGTGTTTAAAGGCGGTATATTGAGAAGCACTAAATTTATCATATTTTTATGTATAATGCGAGTTCCACTATTATAGCAGCAGTCATGTTAGTATGGCAGTATATTATGAAGGTTAACAATTGTTAGTATAGTATTTTAATATTTTAATTTTCGATATTTCAAATTGGAAGGTATATTATATTTATTTATTCCGATACAAAAAAGGCCAAGAGCACATTTATATTATAACAGTATGTGGTACTATCATTATTACATATTATGGTGTGAATGTATACTAATTTAATATTTAATATGTTTGATAGAAGTAACTATGATTATAACAGTAACTATGATATGGGTGGGATGGTTAGGGCTAAACTGTGCCTAGAGGAGGTGAAAAACACCGCGTAACTTGTGGCGAGAAGCTTGTCGTATTAGCTACGATTATGGGTGGTATGATTAGTGGAATACGTATATGGTCAACTGTAGCTATCATCATCATAATAATATATAGTATAATAGGTTGGTATGATGGCAAAGTCTGTTTAGGAGAGTCGGCTGAGCTGAGCCGAGTGAGCCGGTGATATAAAGAGCAGCGGCCTCAGGAAGCTGCAGTTGATACGGCGGCTAAACAGGAAATTTAGTTGAACCGATTACGGGAGCACAATGCGCCCAATGCAGTCCGGACTTGGGCCCCTCACTCACACAGCCTCTGTCACACGTGGACCACACACTCACACGTGCACGGACGCCGATCATAATAATTGAGTTACGAAACTGATCGCACGTGACTCTTTTGGTGAGGCGGCCTGC
Source organism: Lygus lineolaris (assembly GCA_030264115.1). Lineage (NCBI taxonomy): Eukaryota > Metazoa > Arthropoda > Insecta > Hemiptera > Miridae > Lygus > Lygus lineolaris. The sequence continues at coordinate 28,035,444 of JAEMON010000006.1, forward strand.
ATGATGTACGTACGTAACAACATATTGTTAAGAATTAACAATCGACATCGCAAAGTAAAATTCCAACTTACTTCTGGGCTTTCCTACAGAAACTTGTATGAACGTATGAGGTCTCCAAAAAAACACCATCGATACCTAGTAGATTTTTACTGTTGCAGGCCTATATCCACATAAAGTCAGAAATATCCTCAAGTAGCCTTACTTGAAATAAGCATTTAATTTACCTAGAACTCACCATAACTCCAGATCCTTGAGAAAATCGAATCGTACTCGTAATTACCTGGAAATAAAATAATAAATTATTAATATTATATTAATAATACTGTAACAACTTCCGTATATAAGTTGACAGATAAGAGAGAAGTCACTGGTGAACAGTCAGAATAAGAATGAATTATATTTTTGGAGTCGTTACTAGGTACTATAAACAACTCAACAGTGTACATCAAATACCTTGTCAATATATTATTAAGACGAGAGCCATGTTTCCCCATGATGATACAAAAATACTTGATAGAACATCTGATCCCTATAATAGACACGAGTGTATTCACCTACCCGTGAGTCAGCCACGATGGACCGTCGATTCTATAAGACGATGGTTCTATAACCTGGCCATGAACATTGTCATTGTCATCGTCTTACAACAATAACCCAATCAAAGTTGGGATTGCAGTTCGAGCTTGGAACGTGATTGATTCTCGGAAACAAACGAACACACACTTACCAATGTTATTAATGAGATATAACAATGTCGTTCACATAGACACACACTTACCAATATTATTAGTAAGATATAATAATGTCGTTCACATAGACACACACTTACCAATATTATTAATGAGATATAACAATGTCGTTCACATAGACACACACTTACCAATATTATTAGTAAGATATAATAATGTCGTTCACATAGACACGCACTTACCAATATTATTAGTAAGATATAACAATATCGTTCACATAGACACAATCAAATTACGAGTCAAATGATGTCACAAAACAACAACTCAGAGGGCCAATATTCGAGCGCAGTACCGGGTGATCAGTAGGTAGTAACAAAGGTAACAAGAAGAAAATAGCTATTCTTTCTTCAAAATTGTATTCTCTGGAAGTTCGAAGAAAAAAATATTCAACTCAATTTTGGTAACACTGGTTTGTTGAGTAACCAGACAGAATTGGGGAACATCCTGTTGCTTTTTGAGTAATTTCAAGTACCTACCTACCCAAAATGAATCCCCTAAGTTAGTACTTGGAAGTCAACCACGACCGCGATAAACTGCGAAGGTATGTTAATAAGAAATTATCGTCTATAATGGTCTCTGATGCTCGTTCAACAGTGTTCACACTTTACAATTTCCGTTGAGAGCAAATTACTTCAAATTGATTCAATGTATTGGTAAATTGCTGAAACTACTTAAGACCTACCTGTTGTACATTAGGGACAATAATGCAATGTTGTTGTTTTCTCACAAGATCACGATAACAACCCTATCTTTGCAACACGAAAAAACGAGCAGAAAAAGATCAATCTGCCAACTCCTGAGGATTGAGACGTAAACGGGAACGTCAATAAATTGACACAATTGTACTGCCGAACCCCCGAATGGTCGATTGTAAAAGGCGATTTTAATGAGATCTCGTCAATTCCCGGAAAACGGGAGGTCCGACGGACGCTTCTTCAACCCTTCGAGGACCGCGAAATGAATTATTTATAGTCTGGAACTGGCGTTTTCTTCTTAGTCGGGTTCCTCGGGAGACGTCACACAGGCGCTACCTTTCGAGGAAAAAATGTACTAGGTGAAGAACAAGGGGGAGCAGAAGGTGGACGAGGGGGAAAAGGCATCTCATCCTTCGGGTTGACAAATCATGGATATCGAAGGCGCTTTCGATACCGTGGGAATCCAATTAATAAGCGATCAGTAATGTTCTTACCTTGATTTGGATAATATCCAAATACATATTATGTAAGTACGCCTACTTCGACTTAAATTCTATGAATAATATTTTTGATTACTTATTCTCAACATTTTTTTAATCCAGTTAATAAGCGATAAGTAATGTTCTTTTACGTCGGTTTTTTATTAATTATTCACATCATTTTTTGAATCCAATTAATAAGCCATCAATTATGTTCTTACCTTGATTTGGATAGGTAAGTACACTGGAAAATTCGCCTATACTTCTACTTCCATTCTATAAATATCATTTGTTATTACTTATTCACAACATTTTTCGAATCCAATTAATCAGTGATAAGTAATGTTCTTTTACGTCGTTTTTTAGTACTCATTAACATCACTTTTTGAATCCAATTAATAAGCGATCAGTAATGTTCTTACCTTGATTTGGATAGGTAAGTACACGGTAAAAATCGCCTACTTCTACTTCCATTCTAAATAATATTGTTTATTACTTATTCACATCATTTTTTGAATTTTAAGTCCATTTATTGAATTTTTTGTTGAATTTTTTGTTTTGAATTTTTTGTCTTCTTTGTTTTTGCTTGAGGCTGATTCTAGTCTTCTATTGTTTCTATGATCGGTTTTTGATTGGATTCACAAACCGCCCCAAAAAAATTCCGATCTGATAAAAACTACCCTCCACTCCAAATCTATTCGAAATTTTCCGCTGATTCTCAATATACCTACCCAGTGTTCTTATGCCTGAAGTAGCTAATTAGCTCCGAAAACACCAGGAAATTTACATTTTTTAGTCCATTGGAACCGGCCAAAGTGGTTTTTGTATATGAAAGTCAAGTTGAAGACTGAAAATTCTGCGTCGAATGAGACCAACGTAAGCTCGATAAGTCCGTAGTCTCGTTTTTCGATTATTTATCATATTCTTTTACGTTTTCCTGCCTCTACGTGGACACGATTGAAGAATCCTAAAAAACTGAGAACTTTTTAAAAAATCACCAAAAATTATGACTACGGACTTGGTGAGTAGGCGTTGGTCTCATTCGATGCAGAATTCTCAGACCTTCAACATTTCTTTCATAAAAAAATTTCAAATTTTTAGCAGTTCCAATTGTGAAAAACGTGAGTTTTCTTGTTTTTTTTTAAATGATTTCGTAGGGCATCAGGAAGTTAGCTATTTTAGGTATAGAAATACGGAGTACATATTCGGAATCAGTGCTAAGTTTTCCGTAAATTTGGAGCGGGAAATCGCCATTTCCGACCACTGTGCGCCTAAGCACTTTCAGATTTTTCTGTTTTCAGAGCGCTCTAGATTTTATTTGTACCAAACATTTTATTAAGGACTTTTGAATGTCACATAAATCGGCCAAGTACCATTCCAGTAATCAATCAAAATTAAAAACAATTAAGAATTTGGCACAAAGCAGCCGAATAAGCCTCTATATGAACTTGGCCGGCTTGAGCAAAACTCGAATTTATGGTGAGTTAGTTAGAGAATTTCGCAGTGTTAGAAAAGCCACAGTAGCAAAGGGAAATCTTGAAAAAATTTGGTTGCGATTTTCCAAAAATGATGGATTTGGCGCATGTCCAATTTTAACGTAACACCGTCCATGTGATGTATAAATATGTGATTTTAGATATCAAGATGAAGGAAGTTTAAGTATGTGCAGTGGCACATGACACCGTGATATTATCATGTACCTAATTGAGTGTTAACTGCCAACATTTCCACCGTTTAGATAGGAATGGCATTTCCCCAATTCTGAAGTTCCAAAATTAAGTAGGATGTGAAGAAAAAAATTAAAAAAATCGAGACTGGGGAAAAGGAAGCGTGTGAAGCGGAGAGAGCAATAAAAGACGTTAGATCGTAATAATGACGACCCCACACTGCCACAAGTGCGTGGTCTGATATAAAATACAATAAAAAGGACCAGTTCGGAGGATGTGCTAATGGGTTTTAGTGCCTTTCGAAGCGGGTTCTGAGCATCGGGATGATTGTGTGGTATAATAAGACGCGCATTATATTTTTAGTGGGGCTCAAATGAAGATGGTGATACCGAGAGGCAACCGGTAGTGTGGGAAATGCGTCATAGATGACGCATTAAAACTGTGTGTCATATTTTAGGAAAAAAGTCAAAAATTATTATCACCAGTTCGTTTTAGAAGGTATTAAATTATATTAAATTGTTACGGTAGATTGAAAAATGGTATTTAAGGGAACTTCATCAGTTTGTAGAGGAAGTGGAATCGGTTCAAAGGTTGAACAATGGGGTATTGATCTACTACACTGATGAGCATCGAATCCGCCTTTATGACCACCATGTTATTGAGCCAATGAACTATCTAGATTTTTCTTACATTCTTCGAAATTTTTGAGGTTCTTCGTGTTTTGACATTCTTAGCTCGAAGATTGGGAGGCTACTGGGGTCAGCACTGGTTAAAGAAAGCTGTGTTGGTCCTTCGAATACCTACCATTACATAGTTCTCATATCTGGAGTTTTGAGGGTTATTTATTCATTTACGTGAGCTGATTATAGGCAGAACAGCCACGCAATATCCACAATCTTCCGGACTTGTGACACGGCCCCTTCTTTATTCTTATTTTTACCTCCCAGTCAAGAAGGCCAAAATGGTTACAACGCTGCACTCTCCTGGTAGGGACCAACATGTCTGCATGAGGAGAGTGCAGAGTTGTAACCCTTGGCCTTCTTGACTATAGGTTACATAAGTTAATCAAGAAGGTGCCGTATCACAAGTCCGGAAGAGTGGATGTCGCGTGGTTGTTCTGCATATCAGATCAGCTTTGCAAATAAATAAACCACAAAACTCCAGATAATTCACTGTTACTTGGAACTGTGGCCAGCCCAAATAACATCAGTCCCCACCATCCTATCGTGAAATTTCTCATACTTTTATTCTTTCTTCTACCCTGTTTCCATTCGTTTTAATACGAAATCCACGAATCAGGGATGTGTTAGTATAGCAGATTGGTTGATAATTGTTTAAATAAAAAAAGTTTTCATACCTGATGGAACTTCAACATAACAACATAGAACGAGTACCTACACCAGTTTATTTTTATATTTTCTTGAGTTGACTTGAGATGAGTTGGATTTTGCGTAGTTTTGCACAATTTCTTGGGATTTTGTCTACATTTGTGTTTTACGGGTTTCTGAAGCCCAAAAAGTTCCTTCGTGACAATTTTAAAGAATAAAGAGCATGTTGAACGTCTGTTCCCCATTCGTCAAGACTAAAGACTCTTCTACAAGGCCTGTATCGACCGTTGATTTCAAACTGTGCTACAGAAGTGGACGAAGAGTTCATGTGTAGACGAAATGTCACAGTCACAGAGTCCCGGCCTCAAGGCTCCAAATTGTATGACAAGGCTGTCGAAGAGTTGATATGCAGATGAGTTGCCGATTGTCACATACCTTTCCATTATCGTATACAATTCTCCTCACAGAAAACCCATATGGGTACATATTGCACTATTTTGGAAAGCTTTCAAGGGGTTAGTCAGTTGAGCCAGTGATGATTCTTACTAGGAATGACTTTTGCTGTTCAGCTCATGCAGTTCATCCCTGAAGAAGAAGGCTGTTCGATCAATACGAACACTTGGGAGGTCAAGTTTGTGGGTATAACAATAAATTCGAAGAACTTTGTAATAGGATGGCCCTTCTGAGTTGACCCCGACGGGTCTCAGAGAAGCCGCCGTTGGTAGCTTGTGGATCTTAATTAACTGTGGGTAGTTAAAACCATCGCTAACGAGCTTGAGGGGGTGTAAGTGAGGTAGTGGCTTGAAGGGAGCCACAGCTGACAGGCCGAGCCAAAAAGGCAATTTCGGATCGGCAGCTACCGACTGGATACCTTTGACAGGGCTGGAGCACCTTTCGCTTGAGACGTTTCGCACTTTCTGCAACATCATCATATGGAACAAGAGACCACCTCTGTGATTATACCTTTCTTAAGTTCCTTGTGTTCCTTCACTCGTAGTTGAAGCGCTCTCCATTCAACGTCACTCCTTCATTTTACTTGTAATAAATGCCTAATGTCCCTGTAGCAATCCTTGATAGAAATATCGTTACAAGTGATATTTCTCGTGAAACCATAAAGTCTCCCAAGTGGATGTGGGGCACATAATATTACTATACATAATACATATATCAGGTATGATACCTAAAGTATCTTTGTATTAAATGACTTCTTGAACCTGGCTAATATTTCTCACGGGCAGAATACTAACCCTACAAATTTGAACAGAATCAAATTAGTAGATCCCAAGAAATTCACGTTTGCGCACGCGCAATGCAATACAAGAAACGACAATAGAGAGAGGTTCTGAGAGCTAAAAGCATCACTATCTCAAACTTTCCATCACAATCCAACGAATTGGATAGACTATTGGTGCGAAAAGGATTTGCCGCGTAAAGACATACACGGGACTGATTTGATTACTTAATATTAATAAAGAAAGAATAACAATTTATAAAATAAATTTTGGGAAAATTGAAAAGCTGAAAGAACGTTTTTATTTTCAAGGACACTAATTTCTTCTTCCTCTAACAGTATCTAAGAGCAGGGATATCCTATTGGAGATTCCTGTATGCAATAATAATAGCAATAAATTATTTATCCTCAAAGTATCCTCGCAGGTACTTCATAAAATTTGTTAACACCAAGTTCCGTAATGATTGGTTCCGACTACAATCATACAATCATCACGGGAAATTTGATTTCAACCTCAAATTTTGACCTCTTTCGAAGGATAGCGTCATAATTCGGTCTGACTCTTCGCATATTCATGTTCTAATTGATACTGGCGGGTCGAACTTCCACGTGTGGCAAATTGAAGGGGAGCTTAAATTAAAAATGAACTCAAGGGTTATCTGTGAACCTCGAGGCGTTTTTGCCGTGAATATTTATGAGGAGCGGTGGATAGATCAACAACAGGAGGAGATCGTAAAAACTAGGAAGATTTACAGTTGGGAAAAATCTGAAAAGTTGCAAGTAATCGGTCACGTGTCGTTTAACGATCATCAACTTCGTAAGCTGCTTACTGTGGGATGTAAAAGTCACGGGGAGGATGAAGTTCACCAAGGTACCGCCTTTAAGGAATATTATTAATTGGTGAGGAACTATTTTTACTATCGAACATATGCTTATAAATTCAGGATAAAACTTCATTTTCTGGAGTGAACACGGAGTGAATCCACGAGGACTTTTAAATTTCAATAGTTGTCGGCTCTTTCAGAATTTAATAATAGAAAGTATTCCTAAAAGCGATTTGAAATTGTTCAATTAACGTTAACGGTAGGGGTGTGGAAAACACTAATTGAGGCGTTTGGTATCAAAACCGGATAACTCCACAAAACCAAATTTTACAGGAGAGCAAACAACAGTTGCAGTTTGTTGCAGTCGTTTGTCTGTAATGCAGTCGTTTTCTTTG
>JAEMON010000006.1:28064952-28082856 GCA_030264115.1 Lygus lineolaris
TAATAAACCAAAAACAATATCAACTCACATGATAATACATAGTCTTTAATTATATTTAGATTTCAATTTTATGTTTAGAGAAAAATGAAGCATCAAAACCATAAATAATAGGTACTTCAAGATAATTTTGAAGTAGTTATAATTAAGAAATTTATGAAGAACACACCAACTGAGGTGGAAAACGAAGAAAAAACGTCTGCCAAGTTGGGTGGGCAGTATAGCTTCCTCACTTTTGTAACATGGACGTATAGAATCAGTTAGTGAACATAACCGAAATTGGTAGAATAGTTTCGGAGGTATGCCTATGACAATAAATTTAAAGTTCGCTCATGCGCAGTAGCCTGTGGGGAAATTCATAGGTGATTGTATTAGAGTCAGCCATCAACTAAACTCCGAATTTGATCGAAATCGGTCCATTAGGAACTGAGAAATCGTAGTTTTAAGATATTCAAGTTTGCGCATGCGCACACGCTACTAGTGGTCCAATGGCTATGAAATTCATAAGAGACCCTCCAGGGTCTAATCCGCGTAATCCCTGAGAATTTTACCGAAATCGGTCGAGTAGTTCCGGAGCCACGCCTATGACAACAAATTTTAGGTTTGCGCTTGAGCAGTGGCTATTACTGATCCAATCGTGACGAAATTCATAGTTAATTGTCTTCGAGTCAGCCTCCAACTACCCTCCAAATTCGAGCAAAATAGTAAATTCGGAACTGAGGTACAGGGGTTTCAGGAAATTCACTAGTAGCTCTCACTGAAACCTATCAGTTTAACGAATGAAATGAATAGGCCCATTAATAGATAACCAACACTTCAAATCAAGGTTTCGTCAAACTCTGACCAGTTTTGGATTTTGTCAAAACGTAAATAATATCCTGGAACGACCTGCACGTTCAAAATCCCTCTATTTTTCGTCTTAGGTAGGAACCAAGTATTTTATTGTGAACAATTGGCGAGTCTTGTAATCGTGTAGCCCACTGATTGCTGATTGTTTCAATCGTTTCGAGGTATGAAATTCGTTCGACGGACGACTAAGATATCCGCTAGAACGGATCCGATGGCAATGAAAAGTAAGATTGGCGACGATGGTTTCGTGTGAATTTGCGTGGGAGGACAAACAGAAATACGTCGTAAGAGAAGCGGCTGACACAATGGATGGGAAAATCGTGACTGCTTTTTTTTTTTTTTTTTTTTTTTTTTCAGACGGAAGCTCCAACAGCGTACTTGACTGATGTCAAAAATTGTCCTCGGAATGGGTCGTTTGGAAAATCACCTATCTTACGGCCTGTTCGTTTATGAACGATGAACAACCTGGTTTATGAGTTTCAAGTACCTACCCAAAATTATTCCGCATAAATACGAATACGCATTACTGCCGGGTAACTTAAACTTCGATTTAGTGAAGAAGGGTGATTACGATTCGATGCAGACCGAAATAATCGATCAATTCATCTACGTCCTTGGCGCATTTATACTGATTTTCCCTCAAGCCTGATCTTCTTCTGCAAAGTGAAAGTATTAAGTCATGAACGGTGGATTAGCAGCTTCGATATCCTCCTAAGCCAAAAATCTCCGTGAAAATAGGAATTACCCGCTTCCTTTAGATTTAAAAAAAGTTCCATTCATGCAGCATGAGTTTGTGAGCGAATTTTCAAAGAATAATTTTAACCGATTTGGTGGGTGATTCTTATAGGAAATTTCAGGCTGATTCCGAATATACCATATGTTCCTATGTTTAAGATGGTAATTCACACCAAAAACCTCAAAACCTCAAACACTCCAAAAATTCTGGCCAACGAACTCATCCTTTCTTTTGATATTATTGACATTTTAGAATTTTTTTTTGATTTTTTATCTCGATTCCGCGGGCAGATATCGTCCGGAGTGACACACACACACATATATATATATATACATATAAAAAAAGGTTAAATTTCATGAATCATTTTAGAATGGTCTGAAACGGATTTCCATGGAAAAAAATTCATTTTCTTCGAAAATTCGCTAACATCGATCTTTCATAATAATAGATTATTACCTATTTTTTGATTGATCGAACAAACCAATTTATAGGTCCCCTAGTCCCCATAGTTGTGGACCGAAACTTGGTGTTACCGTTAGTCTTCTCCAAAGGGTAGAAACTGAAATTTTCAAAACACCATACCAAATTTCAAATTGATTTTTTTTTTAATTTTTCTTATTTGAAAAAAAGTTTATTTGAAACTTTCAAAACACCCTACCTCAAGAGAAGGTAAGTTTTTCCATCAATTTCAAAAAGATCACAATTTTTTTTTTTTTTTTTAATTCAAAATTACAAAAAAAATTTTGAAATTTTCCAAATTGAAATTTTCGGAACACGCTACCTCGAAAGAAAGTAAGTATAGTTTTTCCATCGATTTCAAATCGATCACGATTTTTAGAGTCGGATGGAGACCTAGCGGAGCATTTTAAGACCAAACGTCCTTCAAAGATCACCGGATCAAAAATTTCAAATTTTTCTCGTTTTCACCGAATCGAATTTCTTGTTTACTTTAATGAGCTCCCTCAGTTACTGGATTACTTAATGACGGATCTACAACTCTCGGATGATCGTAGGTAACAATTAGGTACAGTTAGGTAGTCAAGAAATGGCGATTGTGACCTCGCGATGTGATTTATTACAGTAGGTACTTAACGGTAGGATCTTATACAGGAAAATAATAAACCGTCGTGTAATCATTTTCAGAATTTCTCTTCACTCTCGAACCTTCAGAAGTATACCTACGATGTAACACAGTTCCTGACGAATTTCCTAGGCATAGGTACCATGTTAAAAGTATCCTGTCTATTATAATTTCACGAGCTATAACAGCACCAAATATGTTGTACAGCACGTTTGTCATTCCCAAACTATCCGTTTCGAAGTCTCTGTGGGCAGACAGACCTCCGAAAAAGAAACGCAAGCATATTATGACGCCCACACACCGCCTCCTCCACTTTCTGAATAATTATCACTCCCACTTCCCTTCTACCTATTTAAATTCTTCTCCTTTATTTTTCAACTTATTCCTCTTCGTATATACAGATCGATATTCGAAGAAAAAAATAATAAATTTTTTTCGTATTTTCTTTCCTCAGTTTCTGACTCCTTATTTTATTATCTAATTCCCCATTCACGGCTGTATTTCATAGGGTAGAGATGGATTGTGACAAGGAATCCCGCTGATGGGACTGATAAAGTCGGGATGGGTGATATATAATCTTGTTCCCCGCCCTCTCCTGAATAAATCACTTCATTTTAATCTTCCCCCTTTCGAAGGTTGAGAGTATTCAACGGAAAAATCTCTTCCTTCGTTCAGTAATTCTACGTTAGTAATTCCACAAAAGTATTGAAAACGAAGTACATTTTCCCTTTACAAATAATAGAGAATATTTATAATATCGAGTCACATATGGAATTTGCATGGGTCTCAAAATGTATCTTTGGTTACCCGTACCTTGTCGAATCTCAGAAGACTGTTAAGAGAATCGAGTACATATTACTTAGGTACATTGATCTGGAAAGGAGATCACTAATATTTGAAAATCTGAGAAGTTCAAAAAGAGGAGGAAGAAACTGAAAAAAGTTCCATTCATGCAGCATGAGTTGGTGAGCGAATTTTCAAAGAATAATTTTAACCAATTTTGTGGGTGATTCTTATAGGAAATTTCACGCTGATTCCGAATATACCATATGTTCCTATGTTTAGGATGGTATTTCACACCAAAAACATCAAAAAACACGTTTTTTAGCGATTTTTGAAACTAAATTTTGAAAATTTGACCCCTTGGAGTACTCCAAAAATTCTGGCCAACGAACTCATCCTTACTTTTGATATTATTGACATTTTAAAAATTGTTGGAATTTTTATCTTGTTCCCACGGGCAGATATCGTCTGGAGTGACACACATATACATATGAAAAAGTGTTACATTTCAGGAATCGTTTTAGAATGGTCTGAAACGGATTTCCATGAAGAAAATTGTCAAAAATTTGCATAACAAACATTTTGAAGCCATTGCAATAGCTTCATTTTCTTCGAAAATTCGCTAAAAGAAGCGCTAGTTTATAGTTTCAAACACTCGTAATATGTGTGATATCTTCGGAACAAGCGGGTTAATAATTTTTCTCAATATTTTTCCTGAGCTTAGCACACCGAAAAACGAATATTATTGAGACATAACAGTTTCGGCCAGCATTTTTCTTTCATTTTTGAACCACTGTGCGCCAGCTTGTACGCTAGATACGCTTTGAATGTAAGCTCTAATAACTTCAACGGAAAAACGAAAACTCAAGATTTTTAAGTTTTCTCTAGTTGTCCCTAGGTTTTTCTCTTGATGATCCAAATAGTATTGATGAACATAGAAATAACCCGATTTTCTGAACTTTGGTTTATGATTCACACTTCGCCTTCACTCTGCCTATACAAACACTTACCTGCCCTTCCTGGACTAGTCAAACGTTTCGAAATAATGAAACTGGTTGTACGGGATTTTTTTTTTTTTTTTAATCATGAGATCAACCACGCCCCTCCCTCATAACCCGAGCCAGATCGTATCCCGAGTCCCGTACTCCAGCTTCTACCATTAATCAGAAAGTTGACTTGGAAAGTTCTTGTCTGCAGTTTACCATCTATGACCATTCTTCGGCGATCTGGTGGTTCGAACAGGGGCGGATTTTTTTTTTTTTTTTTTTTTTTTTTAATCAGCTCCTCTATATTTGCATATAATATAGAAAATAATGAAGAGCTACGTGTGGAGCCCGCACAATATATGTACAAAGTATGGATGGATATGTAGTAGATATGTACCTACAGTCTGAAATCAGCAGCCACTAGGTATACTAAAAACTCAGGAAACATTTAAGAAAAATGAAAAAGTTCCAGTCGTGCAGCAGAAGTTGATGAGCGAATTTTCAAAGAATCATTTTGACCGATTTGGTGGGTGATTCTTAAAGGAAATTCTGCGCTGATTCCGAATACCTATACCATAATAATATCATGTTAACATGTAGTTTACACCAGAAATCTCAAAAAACACGGTTTGACTCTTGATAGTCCTCAAGTACCTATCAAAAATTCTGGCCAACTCATCCTTTTTATTTTAATTATTGACTTTTTAATTTTTTGGATTTTTAGGTCGATCCTAGGGTCAGATTTCGTCAGGAGAGACACATAATATAAACATAATATTGTGCAGGTTCATTAATGACACAATATTATTATTGAACTACTCAAACACCTACCACAATATATAAATATAATAGGTACCTATCTATATGAAAAAAAAAAGTGTTAAATTTCAGGAATCGTTTTGGAAAGGTCAGAAACGGATTTCCATGGAGACTTTTTTCCCAAAAACTCGAAAATTCGCTAATATTTTCCGATAATGGATGTAGGTATGTATTCATCTATCTAATATTTATGTCACTTGGTGAAATCTTCACAAAAAACCGTCACCAAAGTAATTTGGCACAGGAAGGTACCCCCTTGAACATTTTGTTGAAAACCCGAATTCTCGGATCTGGTCCGATTCAACTCAAACTTGGTGGTAGTTGGGGGTTGGCCTCCAAAGGATTTCTTACAAATTCCATCGCAATCAACACAATAAGGAAAGATTCTTCCTTGTAAACTTCTGTTCCATTCAATACGAGGAAGCTACGTGCCTTACCCACTTGGGAGAATTGCATTAATTATAATTGATTTGAATGCAATAGGTACTTTGCGGATATAATACAAATTAATATTTTCAATTATTATAATACCTACCTAGTAAATACATAATTATATAATCATCCCTAAATTGTAGCAAACGCAAACAAAAACACTATTGAAGTTGAAACAGTTCTGTTCAACCATATCACGTCGCCACTTCAAAAGGTTGTTCCTTCCATTTTCATTCCTAATTACTGCGAGTTCTAAGAATATCCAATAATCGCGTAACTAACTACTTTTTTCTGATCTGTTTTCCTCATTTCACTTTCCTCACAATAAAATGAGTGACACGAACTGTTTAAAAATGGCGTTTTATACAAACGAGACCGCTTCTTCAAGAAAATGAAAGGAAAAGGTAAGAACGAATCAAATGAAGTGAAAATGGTCGTTGTTGGCTTTCAACATTCCCAACGGAATAGATATTGATGAAAATCGCAGAACGGGGAACTTTTATGTTCAAGTCTGAAGATTCTATTATCTGTATTGTTCACTAGAATAAAATAACACATTAAAAAAAATTACAACTTTCCATCCAGGAATGAAGAAGACTAAGCGTAGGTGGACATTTTCAGACGTTTGAATAAAAGGCGGTATTCTGATGGATTCACAAGAAGAAAACTAACTGCAAGATCGTGCAATGCTTAAGGAGTTCTGTGTTTATGAATGTTGTTTGGTTGGTATCACTGAGTGCTGGTTGGCCAATGAGATGAGACGCCATGTTGTACGTCAACTTCCCGCCATGATACGAATTTCAATCTTCGATCACTTTTCTTAACTGTATAGGTAGACTACACTGTTTGTGCCCTACGACGTCAATCAATTAATTCGTTAAAGCCATGAAGAAGGTACCTAACTTTCAGGAAGAAATCAATGCAAAAGTGGGTGTTTTTTCTAGAAAAGAAAAGAACGAAGTAGTACCAGAAGCCTCGCCGATTCGTCAAACAGGCACAAGATACACAGTTTTGATTCAATTTTGCTCAAATTCTTAGGAAACATGCGGGCAAGACCCCTCAGGTTCCATGGGAATTTCATCATGACTGAGTCAGCGGCAGACTCTGCGCATGCGCTAACGTGGAATTCACCAAATTTCTTTGTTACAGCCCGAATAACCTCAGTTTTTATCAGATTTCGTTCAAATTTTTAGGGATTATGCGCGTTAGGAGTGTGGAGGACCCACATGAACTTCAGCATAATTGCATAAGTGGTGGACTCTGCGCATGCGCTAATGTGAACCCCACCAAACAAGAGTATACCTACCTATTTGTACCTATCTTCCTTTGCTTGGACAAGAGGATGCTATGTGACATTTCCACTTGACAGAGTATTTATTTATTTTTTTGTTACCTATCGTGTTGAGCAAATTAATCTAGTATCTAAATTAAAACGTGCGTTCTTAAAGCATGTCGGACATCCTACTAAACAAAAACAAGCCAACTGGCTCAGTCATGGATTGGCCAAACGTGGAAATGCTCGAATTACACAAAAGACATTGATGTGGCCACCAGGAACGGCACGAAAACCGACTTCCGCTGGCGATAGATAAAAGTCGATATTGGCTCGTTTCGTGCGGGTGTCATGGCAGTTGCGGTACACGCAATTTTCACTGTTCAGTCAGGCAGAGGACCAGGCAAACTGGAGGGTCACAATCCATACGTGTTTGGAAGACTTCCGGATATTTTTCATTGACCACAATCGTGGAAGTTTTCGGAGTTACACGATTTAAAAAAAAATAATAAAAGCATAGAGAAGATATTGTCAGCTTACATTGTAAAAAGCCATTGGTCGTGGACGAAGAGCCTCATTTTCCGTCATGGAAGCTCACAACCTTATAGCCGTCACAATTGGGAATGGGATCTGCGCATGGGTAGGAATTTCCCAATTTTAAAACACAATTCGGAATTAGCACCAAAACCTATTTGCCTATTTTCAACTTGAAATTCTTCCAATTTTGGCCGTAAAACGGGTGGAAAGAACGCTTTTGACCAGGGGCGGCTTTAGGGGAATAATGAGATGAGGCTGAGTTCACGAATATGGACATCTCAAGAAGAGTGGTTATTCGTGGTCATCAGGACTAAGACGGTAAAATTCAAAAAAGTATACATTTTTCCAAGTCGTGAATACAACAACTAGAGTATGCTGTCTTGATACCCAAAGAATAGCCTATTGGATAAAGATAATATTCACTCAAAAGAGGGTAACTGAGCTAGAATGAAGGTATTACGAAGGAGTTTACTGTTATCAGACCCGGATTAACTTCATATTATAAATTTTGTGCATCTAATTATAAGAGAATAAAATTCCACACAAAATGTGGTAGGTATTACTCCTTCCTACTACATCCTCTAGAAGACAACTCATGGAATCAAGTTGAAAGAGTGGGAAAGCTTTCATAAATCCATGACTAGTAGGAAGAACAAAGAAATCACTGTCACAGTAATATCCATAGTGACAGAGACCTCGGACGAGCCATTATCTAACAGCAACCTCAGTCAATTTTGAACCTATATCACTGTTCATAAAGTTAAAAACTTACATTATTGTGGGATAATAAGTATAGCAGCTATTAGTATAGCAGTTATTTCTACTGTTGAGAGACTGTGAGGCTCAGCCTCAGAAAATTCACCAAAAACCGCCCTTGCACCGCACAGTGAGGCCGATCCGGAAAATATTAAGCTCCGCTCCAAATTCATAGGAAATTTGGCGCTGATTCCGAGTATACCCCATGTTCCTATACCTAAAATAGCTAATTAGCTGCGAAACCATCGAAAAACCTAGAAAAAGCACGTTTTTGGGCATTGGAACCGCTCAAAGTGGTTTTCATGTAAAGACAAGATGAAGACCCGAGACTTCTGCGTCGAATGAGACCAACGCCAGGTCACCAACACAGTAACAATATTGTTGGTGATTTTTCAAAGTTTTCCATTTTCTTGACTTTTCTGTCGTGAACCGCGGAAAAATTTTTGAAAATCACCAACAATCATAGTCACTGTGTTGGTGATCTGGCGTTGGTCTCATTCGACGCAGAAGTCTCGGGTCTTCAACTTGTCTTTCATCATGAAAATCACTTTGAGCGGTTCCATTGATCGAAAAACATGCTTTTTCTAGGTTCTTCTATGATTTTGCAGGTAATTAGCTATTTTAGGTATAGCAACATGGGATATGTTCGGAATCAGCGCAAGATTTCCAACGAATTTGGGGAAGAGCTTAGTTTCTGCCAAATTACCATTTCGCAACACTGTGGGGCGTAGGGATGACGTGCCTACCTAGCACGTTCTAAATACAAGACCCGTTTTCGATCATCAGATACCCCCCATGTTGCACCCTTTTGGAAAGCTCTCACTGACACCATTCAATTGAAAAATCAATGAATAACCATACTCGACCAGTACATGATTCTTCAAGTTTGCTATACTTAGCATTTTGACGCTCAACCAATTTTATATGCTAAATTAAGAAAACAACGGGCAGGTTACAGTTTAGATAGCTAATTTCGTTGCATCACGTTTAACCAACCAACACCATTTTGATCGCCTGACGAGCAACGGTGTTCGTATTTTGTCATTTCACGGGTTCAAATGTGGTAAATCAAAGATCGGGGTTGAAACCTCTTTTCAATTTGCTCGGATCACGTCGTGAAAAAGGCCACCCGTTTCGGATATTAGTGTCAAGGAATCGGCTGATCCACCGATAAGACCAATAGTATAACAATAGCTAATTCTTAATTTGATTATAATATATATATACTTATTCATTCGAATCGTACAACAATCGCTAATTCTTAATTTCATTGTATTCTTATTCATTCGAATCGTGCAAGAATTACAATGAGTTAGACACATTCACTCTTGTTAAATTAATATTTTTACCGAATTTTTGAAAAATATTAAGTTGCAATGGCTCCAAAATTTTTGATGTTAGAATCTTTGAAATATTTTTCAATGGAAATCCGTTACAGACGATTTCTGAACTGTAAACTTTTTTGTATGTATTTATTATGTACCTACAGTCGATACGTCAAAATCCGAGATGAAACCCTTTCAGTTGAAAACGGCGAATCAGGAAGTGTAAGGAACATACTCAAGAAGCCAGGACAAGAAGGTGTCGGAAAAAGTGTCCTAAAGTGATTTTCGAGCATCTTCGCATGAGTCGAATATCGCACTCGATAAGTCGAAACATTGACAAGTCGAACGAATTCGTCCGGTTTCTATAGGAGTACGAATTATTGAGGTTCGCCTGTATGGACTTCAGCATAATATATTTATGATGACTTCAGACAACCCACTTACTGAAAAATCACAAACGAATTTCAAATTGTAAATAATAATATCGAAAGGCTCGTTGACCAAATTTTTTGGAGTAGGTTATCTTAAATTGAAAAATAAATTAAAAATAACTCAGGGAACAAAAATGTTAAAAATTGAGGGTCGAAAATCGCTTTAAATTCCGTGTTTTTTCAAGGTTTTTGATTAGGTAAAATTACCATCTTAAATTTAGGAGAGCACACGAGCGCAAAATTTCCAATAAAGATGGCCCGGCAAAAATATAGGAAGTTTCAGTACATCAAAAATTGCAGAAAAGCTGTAAAAATTATTCTTTGAAAATTCGCTAATGCTGTCTGACTACCTTTTGTCTTTTAGTGACGTTTAACCATACTAATATTTCTAGAATTATTTGTATGCAAAAAAGATCTGGAGCATATCATTTTCCGGTATTTGCAAGTGATTTCAATGATGGTTGAGGCGAGAAGTGCAGTATTTTTTCACGATTTTTATGATGAATTTTTACCTGCAATTTTCGATACTTAACAAAATGAGAGATTATAAGTTTAAACTTGATTTTATTTCGTGTTTGATACACGACTGTAACACCAATTCACATCACCACGCGTTTTTCCCAAGTTTGAAAGCCGACGGCGGACAATCGATAATCTTTTTTTTTTTTTTTTTTTTTTCAGTTTTCCACTCCTGCGTTTTTTCTAGACGAAAACTCATCGGTTTTGAGGGTTTTCGCGAATACAACTGCGAGAAATTATCGAAAAATTTGAACCAAAAAATAGGTACAGAAGCCTAAAGACCGATTTTCTATTGAAAGCGGAATCATTCATCTTCTTTATCGGTGACCAACAAAAGGTTACTACAGTAGTTACTACTTATTACTATTACCTACTATTTTTAATATAGACCAAACTTTAAATGACTTTTCGGCATTTTCTTGTTTATTTTAATACGTGCATAAGAGTATACCTATTATCACTCAGAACCAGAGGTCCAGAGGGGGTTCGAGGTTTTCTCTAAAATTTAGCACTGGGGGATGACATGAAATGGTTTTATTATAAGTGTGTCTCTTCAGACGATATTTAAGCTTAGAAACAGAAGTTTTAAAAATCCAAATTGTCGATAATATCAGAAGAAAACACGAGTAGGTAAAAGCCAGAAATTCAGGTGAAATTTTAGAAATTCTACTCGTTAAAAAATCTGAAAGTCCGTCGTTTTGCTTATTGTGGATTAAAACCGGTTTAATAGTCATCGAAAAAATCTATAAAATTCGTTCACTCTGTCATACTTCATGACTGGTTCCTTTGATTATTTACCTAATCAGTGAACGAAATTCAAGGGTTTACGACTGACTATAGAAAATCTCGGATCGGATCTTATCGCGTATTCAAGACGATGACCGGTCATTTTCTCAATGGCTGATAGAGAAATACCTGAATATTATTATACTCTTATTTTAAAGCTTTGGTTTTCAATCATTTCATCAGATTCACATCATTTAAGACAATCATATATTTTGCTCCCTTACTTACAAAGATGTAGGCAAGCTATGTATTCGTGGTATAAGGTTGAACCAATTGTTGTCCTCGGAAATCAAATTTTCCACTTGTTCTTCTCAAAATTCTCGGACCAGTTTCTATATTATACTTTCTGACTGTCCGCTTCCGGTTAAAGTTCGCGTTAATATTCCACAAAATAAAACTGGAGGATTTTCAGGGATTATTGAGATTTCGAGTGTTCAATTTCAATCTAGAAAGCGGCCGATCAAACTCAAAATTCTCGCAAAAATTTATAATCACACAACGGCTATCTGACATAAGAAATAGGCAGTGTAGGTTTCATAAAATCAATGATAATATAATAATCACTATAATCTTTGGTTAATTATAATGTTGATTTCCAAGAATTGTTTTGTAAAATGTCAAGCTTAGGGTGAACCGATTTTGACACGGATGTGCTATTATAGGTTTCCCAAGTCAATTCAGAATTTTCCAAACCAAATTATCTAAGTCCAGAGTCCGGCAACTGCCCAAATATCACTAAAAATTCTGAAACCTTGGCTATCCTTATCACAGAGTTGATAAGAACTGATAATCTCATCACCAGGCACTTGGGATTGATTGGTTGAAAAAAAGGGATAACCTCCCCTTCCCCCAACTATTTTACCATTGAAAAGTTGTTCAAACGTTTCTCCGTTAATAATCGGCCAATTTCAAATCGGCTCTCGGCATTCTTTGTATTATCATTCGACTCTAAAGAGCCGCCAAATTAAAATTTAATTTATTTTAAAATGTAAAATGTTCGAAATTTAACATTTTGATACTTATTGCTCTTGGGATTTGAAAAAGAAGGAGAATCACGAGTGAAATAAAAATGGTAAATTATTGGGTGAGAAATGTTTGAAAAACTAATCAACCCCTCCGGTACTACCTACCTTAAAATGTTCAAAATAAATTAATTATGATATGTACCTACGTTTGCTTTTGAAAAACCGCATCTGCATCGAAAAGCCTTACGTGAAAGAAAGTATTCATAAAAGAGGCAGATACGGAAAATCCGATATAAACAGTCAAAAGGATTCGTTACGATTTTAGTTCTAATTTCGGAAATTAAGCGAAATTCGGAAATTTTTGCCTGGTATGATAATTGTACATCAATTCGAAATTAAAAACCATACTTAGGAGGGGGAAGGTATGTACAAATTATTTACTGCTTATTTGCTGCTTAAAATTGCTGATCACAACGTGTGACCTCACAATGTCAAATTTCAACCCATTACTGCGATGATTCTAATCCATTGTTATTATTTTATTAACAGAAATTGTATACTTTCTACCCAAATGTACAGAATGGTGTAATTTAATATGGAATAAAGAGGGAACATGTATTAAAATAGAAGGGATAAAATCGGGACACTGATATCTATCTATATGCCCTACAATAATGAGAAATGCGTTAATTTCTACGATGAAATGACGCGTTCTTGAAATGTTATAGTCGAATTGGAATTTATGCCGTAATAGTGCGTGCAGTGCAATTTTATGGTTTCCAGAGGAGAATTCGGAAGTACCTACCCAAAGAATCAGTGGTTCTGTGCCTGATAAGTCAGCCATACTGCCATGGCCGGATACTTGAAAGGTCAAATTTAGAAAATACAAGTCTACCAATTAAATAAATCCCAGCCCAGAATTTTTGACATACCCAGTAACTATTTTTGGTATTTACTAACGGCTCTATAATGCAGTCTCCCATTTTATTTTTTTTTTAATTATTATTATTATTATTTTATTTTTTATTTTTTTCATTTTTTTTTTCTAGCACCGACCGACGCATTGTCTACCTATTTTACAATATTTTAGAAATCAGGAAAACTACTAGAAATCCGAATTTTGAAAACAGTGAAGTCCACAATTATTGAGTCTCGATTTCTACGGATTTTGTTTCACCTAATTGTGTGCAGCCGAATTTGGAATAGGTATTTTATAAATTCGGTACATACCAAATGGGGATCGGTAAGCCATTTTAACCTAATTGAGACCAGAATTTTAGACATACCCAGTAAGTAACTAATTTTGTTATTTATTAACGGCTCTATAATGCAGTCTTCCATTTTTTTTTTTTTTTTTTTTACCGACCGACGCATTGTCTATTCTACAACATTTTAGAAATTTTAGGACAACTATCCAGGAATCCGAATTTTGAAGTCAGTTAGGTCAACAATCATTGAGTCTCGATTTCTACGGCTTTCGTTTCACCTAATAGTGTGGAGCCGAATTTGGAATATTTTATAAATTCGGTACATACCAAATGGGGATAGGTGAGCCATTTTAACTTGACCTTCAAAGCAATACCTACCTATTAATACTAGAAAATTGAACACTCTGAACCGACACTATTTGGTAAATGGCTAGTTTATATGAATATTTTCATTATAGTTTCTTTAGAGTAAATCAGGTGGCCATAATTTGTATGGATTTCTTACCTAGTTTTTTCTCGTACCTATTTTTTTCTTTCATAATACCTGGTACAGAAGAATCATACTTAGCTGGAAGTACAATATGGGGGGGGGGGTATAATTTATGTATTGAGTTCACAAAATTAAATTGAAAAGTTAAAGAAATTTGAGCTTTTACGTGGAAATTACCTTCTCCTACACCGTTTATGCCGATCCTTTAGTTCTTCTGTTCGCTAAATTCAGTCAGCTAAATCGAATTTCACTATTAATTGAAATTTCAACTAAATTTTGCAAAATTCTAACATCTGGATTTACCGTTCCTCTTCCCGACTTCATTAATTTTATTGGAAGCTATCCATTTTTTAATATTTTTCCTACACTATCAAATGCCAATAAATTACCTAAATTTTCAATATACGTACAGGGTGTCAAATGATTGAGTGCAAAAGATTCCGAGATCGATTCTACAACTAATTTCCAACAAAAAAGTGTCTCCTAGAGTTTTTTTGTCCCATCTATTTTCGTGAGTTATTTCAATTTCAAGATTTTTTCGTGTTTTCGACTTTAAGCAACTAAAATGGCCATAGCTTCCTTCAATTCAAACGTGATTTTTCCCTCTAATTTCCATATTAAAATAAATAAAAAATACATCAATGGAAAGCTGATAAAACTGAGATGTTTTTCCCGAAAAATCTAGGTAAAAACCACTGTTGAAATCCTTGATGAAATGTGAAATACGACGGAAATTGAAGTTTAGGCTCTACAAGAGCTCACTAAATACTGTTTCAGTTATTTAAAAAAATGGCTAAATCTTACAGTAAATTTGAAGCTCTTTCTAGCGGTGTCCTCATTATTAATTTTAGACGGTGAATTAAGGGAGTTGGCCATTTTAGTGGCTTAAAGTCAATAACACGGAAAAATCTTAAAATTGAAAAACTCAAGAAAATAGGGGGTTTACAAAAAAACTCTTGAAGACACTTTTTCGGAAATAAGTTGTAGAATCGATCCCCGAATTTTGTAAACGCAATCCTGGGAAACCCTGTATAAATTATTTAAATTTGGTTGGCCCTGCTGTCAATATTACACAAATTTAAAACCAATTTTCCGAATATTAGCTTTATTTTTGTTTTTAATGTTCATTACCAGTTCCTAATACCCATATTCTACAGCTGCCTACATCGCATTTGAGCTCCTAAGTCAAATTCTGATTTTCAAATTTAAATAGAATTTGAAAATTTGATCCGTCTTTTGGTGGCTTGTAGGTAATTTGGACGCATTCTTTATGGTTGAAATAACCGAATATTAGCTTTCTTTCGGTTTTACTTAAATGTTCATTATTAGTTCTCAATACCCATCTTTTACAGCTGCCTGTATACAATATCAAATTTCAGCTCCTAATTCAAATTCTGATTTTAAAATTTAAATAGGTAGAATTTGAAAATTTGAGCTGGGTACCGTCTTTTGGTGGCTTGTGAGTTGGACGCATTCTTTATGGTGGAAATAACCTAATATTAGCTTTATTTTTGTTTTAAATGTTCATTATAATAATATCTTCTACCGCGGCTGCCTACCTACATCAAATTTGAGCTCCCGATATAAAATTTGATTTTGAAATTTAAATATAATTTGAAAATTTGACGTACCGTCTTTTGGTGGCGACGGGCACTGTGGTGCGTAGGTGCCGAGGTGGTAGCCGGCGTAGGTGTTGTGGTGCATCGGCGGGAAGGGGTAGGCGGAGAGGGCGGCGCGCGGCGAGGCGAAGCCCGGCGCCTCGTGGTGCCCGGGGTTCCCTTGGGGCTGCTGCCCCCCGAAATGATGGGGGTGGTAACTCCGGACGGGGTTGTAGGCGCCGTGTTGTTGGAGCTCGATGAACGCCGACTTGGAGCTCGGGGGCGGCGGCCCCGGCGTGATGGCGCCGCCGTCGCCGTGGCTCATGGCGCCGCCGCCGCCCCCGGCGCCGCTCAGGTGGTGGTGCTCCATCTCCGTCGGGGTCGGCGTGTTCGAGCCGCCCGACGCCCCTTCACCGAAGGGGCTCCCCAGATCCGTGTAATTCAGCGTGGTGGACTACTTGGTTCACTCAACTGGGCCAATCCTGCCCGCTCCCCCCCAGAATTTGAACACCAAGAAATTTTTTTCAATTCCACCAAAAAACCACCGAAAATCCAACAAAAAACCACACAATTCTCTTCTTCAATACCCCATGTATGATCCAGAAGTCCTGCTCCAGCCGAAGTCCATCATCGACGCCACAAGTCCTGCTGCCACAACACACACTTTTCCGTCGATCACTTTTTTTTCTATGTTATCATCGTGAAAACGCACATTGTCAAAAAATAAAAACAACAACAGGTGCCCGCGTAAAAGGAAAATCACAAACGCTTCACTCGATTAGGTACCTAACCCTATTTGATGTAATCACCCTTATTACCCGAGGACAATTGTCCCTAATTATAATTAGCCTAATTGTGGTGGATACAGATGATGGCGATCACTGGGAGAACGTTAGGAAAACACAAGGCGCCCGCACGAGGTTCCCCGTCCGACTGTTCTAATGGTAGTGGCGGCCGGGTCGGTAGGTGGCCTTGCGGCGGGGCCTTTTTAGTTCCGGAGGCGCCTCACAGAGACCGGCACCGAGCAGCGGGCTTCCCCCACTCCGGGGGCGGCGAGGACTCGCGGGGGCGGGGCCTCCTCGGCCGTCCATTGGCCCGCCTCGGAGGAGGGGCCTCGGCGCATGCGCAATGGGGTAGAGTCCACTTCCACACCCCCCACCACTTCACGACACCACGCCGTTGTCTTCGCTTCTTCCTCTTCTTCATCTTCTTTTTTTTCTTTTCATTTTTTACTTTTTTCACTTGAAGAGCAATAACTCATATCAACAAGACAAATCCATCCTTACATTCAACATCATCTACTTCGGAAAGTCAACAATACATTCTTCAATACCTATCAGTTTTGGATATAATATAGCATGTCCCAGTCAAATTTAGTTGTAGCGAATTTTCAAAGAAAATGAAGCTATTGCAATAGCTTACAAATTTGAGTAATGCAAATTTTTGAAAATTTTCTTCATGGAAATCCGTTTCAGACCCCATTCTGAAACGATTAATGAAATTTAACACTCATAAATGACATCCACTGAAATTCATAGGTTGTTGTCTTGGAGTCAGCCCCCAACTACCCTCCGAATTTGAGCGAAATCGGCCCCTCAGAAACTAGTAGTCCGACGGTGACGAATGACATTTTAATAGGGGACCGTCACGGGGCTAACCCACATTATTCTTCCTTGAAAATTTCATCAAATTCGGACCATAACTTCACAGTTTTGCCTGGGACACAGAATTGACCACAGACAGACAGACATGAAACCGAAATTGTTCAGAAAGCTCTGAAACTTAAAAATTTCATTGATGCAGCTTGAGTTGATGGGCGAATTTTCGAAGAATCATTTTTACCGATTTGGTGGGTGATTCTTTTAGGAAATTACACGCTGATTCCGAATACCATTATATTCATGTTCCTACGTTCCAGATGGTAATTTACACCAACAACCTCAAAAAAAGTTTTTTAGCGATTTTTGACTCTACATTTTCAAAATTTGACTCCTTGGAGTAGTAGGTAGGTATCCTAAAATTCTGGCCAACGAACTTATCCTTTCTTTTGATATTAGGTATTGACATTTTTGTCAATAATATCAATAAAAATATCAATAATAATATCAATAATATCAATTCATGCAGCATGAGTTGATGAGCGAATTTTCAAAGAATAGGTAATTTTTACCGATTTGGTGGGTGATTCTTATAGGAAATTTCACGCTGATTCCGAATATACCATAATTATGTCCCTATGTTTAAGATAGTAATTTACACCGAAAACCTTTAAATAAACACTCTTTTTAGCGATTTTCAAAATTTGAACCCCTGGAGTACTCCAAAAATTCTGG
>JAEMON010000006.1:28093009-28103267 GCA_030264115.1 Lygus lineolaris
AACATAGGAACATATGGTATATTCGGAATCAGCATGAAATTACCTAAAAGAATCACCCACCGACAATTATTCTTTGAAAATTCGCTCATCAACTCATGCAGCATGAACGGAACTATTTTCTACTTACTTATCTGCAGCATTCGAAACTTACCTACAACTGTTCTTCTACAGGCACGAACAATACCTACCGAAAGAGTATGAAAGGTATCTATCAGCGTATGAAAAATACAAAGACACCATGGGAGTTCAATTTATTCAATTCAATTCAATTTATTTATTCAATCAAGGATACCTATATAATTTTGTTTCAACAAAAAACTGAGTGCATGGTTTAAATGAAATTTTGTACGACATTCCTAGGTGATGTACCTACTTTGCGGTAGGCTTGGCCCGTGTTGCCAGTTATGGTCTAGGAATGTCGCACACATTTACCTAGCAGTTCACTGGCTTGTACTACTGTAGAGTTCACGTGGTACAATGTACGTGTATATTACTGAATCAATGGAAACTTCAAAATTATAGCATACTTCCTAAAAAATTGCGTGATGGTTCCCGCACAGTCACTTTTACAGATTATACCAGCCCCAATGATATTACATATTATTAACACAGAATGTGTTTTAGCCTTGGACTAACTTGCCGAAAAAGGTCACGCGGAATGGGTGACGCGGATGGGTGACGAAATTTTCTTATGATTTTCACGTACAACCGAGCCGTTGCGTTGGTAGGGAAATTGAGCTCGCAGCTCAGCTGAGTCGAAAATGGAGCTCTCAGATCAGCTGAGTCGAAAATGGAGCTCCCAGATCAGCTGAGTCGAAAATTGAAGATTGAAGAGGGGTTTGTGTGAAACGCGTGAGCTAAAACACATTCTGTGTTTCAATAATTTCGTCCGAAGTATGTAAATAGAGGTAACCGGGGGTCCAGGGGGCTTGCCCCCTGGCGAGGCGCGGAGCGCCGAGTTTTGCGCTACACTAACATCTTACAAAATCTGTAAGAAATGACTATCCTACATCCTAAAATTACGTAATGACAATAAAATGAAATGGTTTTCGTACTTAATTTATACATAGCTGTGATTGTAAAACGTAGGCACTGCTTAGCAGTGCCTCGCAGCCAGATACCCCAGTTTTCATCAGCCACGTTAGATTCTGTTGCTTATAATTCGGCCTGGAATGTTTTTGGGGTAGTTTCATTTGAGTATCTAGAGCTCTATGAAGTATGTGTACAATAAACTTTGGGCTATGGGTCGTTAGCGGCAATAACGTTCGCTGCAGCTACGTTCGTCACGTATACTTCTTTCGTAGTTCGAGATACTTCAGGTTGGATTTCATTTTTCTGAAAAACAAATAAGTAAAATGGAAGAAGAAGGAGATTCGATCATTCCCTAATTTCTTGACATACATTGACGTTTTTCCACCACCTTCATTAAACTTTCGTACGTAAAAATCGCATTGTTTATTATACTTTGGTTCCCTGATTTCCATGCAGGGACCCAATCAAATCATGGCGTTTTCTCATGAATTGTGAAACATTTAGACACATTCATTCCGATATTTGAAGTTGCTGGAAACCACTGAATTAGCGAATTTTCGAAGAAAATTAAGCTATTGCAATGGCTTCAAAATTTTTGTAATGCAAATTTTTGACAATTTTCTTCATGGAAATCCGTTTCAGACCATTCTAAAACGATTCCTGAAATTTAACCCTTTTTCATATGTATATATATAATTAATTTTAAGTATGTTGATCGTAGAGTAAAGTAGTGATGGAATTGTTGAGGGTCGATCAATGAAAGAAGTGGGTGCCAACGTTTCGGAGAATTTATTTCTCCATCTTCAGGGCATGAATCCTTCAAAGGCAGTGGAAAGTAAGACGGTGCGTACTATTTCACCAACATTGGAAGACAGTCTTCCAATCTCAAAATTTTTGAGGTTTTTGGTGTGAAATACCATTCTAAACATAGGAACATATATGGTATATTCGGAATCAGCGTAAAATTTTCTATAAGAATCACCCACAAAATCGGTTAAAATTATTCTTTGAAAATTCGCTCACCAACTCATGCTGCATGAATGGAACTTTTTTTACTACTAGGTACGTTTTTTCTCCTATGAGAAGGGGGCAAATAAAGAGAGCACTTTCTGAAATATCTATAATAATATAGCAACTTCGTGAATCCTCAATGAATTTCTCAATCTGAATCCAGAAACTTTCTGGAAAATCCCGAAATCACGTGTTTGAAATAATTTTCAATGATTGAGAGATATTAAATCACTGCTGTATTTTTCACCTTAACAAAGATGCAATTATTCAACTTCATCTTTACAAAGATGATTTACAATAAATTTATTCTACAAACTCTCAATATTGACGTGACCTGGTCTATGGACCCACTATACTAGAGATCCTGAGACTTAGTTATGGCAACCTATTTATCCGGGAGTTGGTCGATCTGGACCTTGCGACTCTGTATAATATTAGAACAGGGTATTAATGTACTCTCCTTACAGCGGGGACTGGTGCTCCTAGGCTTATCCTTGGCTGAGGAGGAGAGCAAAAAGAAGAATGAGTACCTACCAATTTCAACTATAATAAAATTTATTATAATCATCTATCCAACAGTGGAATACGTAAATCAAAGGTTTCTGACTTGAGGAAAAAATTATCTGGAAAACTCTAATCCTACCAGTAATCATTTTTTAGGTATAAAAGTACCTACTTATGCAAACAAATGTAAGGGATGATCAAGAAAGTAAATCATTATCGCTCATTTTCTGGAATAAAACCAGTTGTAAGGGTGAGACATCAGTTGTAAAATCGCTCAGTGTCATTCTACCTGACAGGAAATAATAATTCTTACTAACTACCAAAAGTCCAAGAGAGAAAGGAAAAGGAGTTCGTAGAATGAAGAGCCCTACTGGATGGGATAACTTAGGTAACCAGGATACCTATTATTACTATCTAGGAATTCCCCCCAATCGTGGAGTTTGTCATTGTCCATGTACAATGGGTTTTCAGAATAAAATAGGTACGTGCACAACATCGGTGCATATTTCGCCATCGGTATTTTTTATGGCCATTTTTGTGGATTTTAATGCTGATTTCGGTTCTCAGGATATTTTTGTGAAGATGAAGGGTATTCGAGCTTTTTCTTACTTGAAAGAAGAGTAAGTCCTGTGAATTTCATCAAAATCGTTAGAGTAGTTTACGAGGAAAGCTAAGGAAATGTGCTGAAAACGACGTTAAAAAAAATGAAATAGATTTTATTTACACAAGGTAGAGATAGTCGGCTGCATAGTTACCTACGACTTGTTTATTGAATTTGTCGGGATTCAGCCAATAGAGGAAAAATACTTCAAACTGCTGTCACCACTTTGGTAGGACGTTTCGGGTCAAACCTTAGACCCATCTTCAGGTAACCTGTGCATCAACAGAAAAACAGCAATAGGTGTCAGACACTGGGAAGAAATCAAGCCAAGAACAGGAAGGACATGTCCAGATAAGAACATCAGGTACCTCTTGTCCTACCTAAGGAATAAAGTGATGATAGCCGTTTGAAGTATTTTTTCCCTATTGGCTGAATCCAGATATATTCAACAAACTAGATTTTATTTACATTTAGAAGCAGAAGGGCTTCATTTTATGTATCCATGTCATCATCTATTCCATGAAAATAGGGCAAAATCACTGAAGTATCCATGGTAGTCAAGTTTCAATAATACCCTGCACGCTGGGCCAATGTTAGCATTTTCATAGTAGCCTCAAGACTCCCTTTCTGTCTCATGTCAGTGGCCTATTCTCAATTATATTACAATCCGTTAGTGGTCTTCAAGTAACAGAGCTTATTATTAGGTGATTACTTTGTTTTATAGTAATTATTATTGTCCCAGAATGGATGATTACCCCTCCTGTTCCCTGAGAGGTTCGGCCTCAAAATATTCACCCTAAAGCCACCCTTGGTAAAAGGATGAGGTCTTAATATTGAAGTTTGTTGATTCCTTGAAGAGGCAAAACGCGAAACCGGTCGGTAATAAAACTACTAAAGGAAAAGGAAGCTAGCCCATAATCACTTCCACCCTCAACCCAAACAGCAAAAACGCAGACATACGCAATTGACAATAAATGTATACATTTTAAAGCATAGTTTTCCTAACAGTGGATTCCAAATTTACTGGAGACCTCCTCACCAGTTATTATTTGAAAACCCTCCTACTTCATTTCGAGTTCTTTGTTTCATGGAACGAAATTACCCGGATTGTTAGCGAATTTTCGAAAAAAATTAAGCTATTGAAATGGCTTCAAAATGTTAATTATGCAAATTTTTGAAACTTTTCTTTATGGAAATCCGTTTCCGTTATGGAAATGAGTTCGTTGGCCAGACTTTGAGGAGTAATCCAAGCCGTCAAATTTTGAAAATTTAGTCAAAAGTCCCTAAAAAACGCGTTTATTGAGTTTTTTTGCGTAAATTACTATTTTAAACATAGGAAAATAAATATGGTATATCCGGAATCAGCGTGAAATTTCCTATAAGAATCACCCACTAAATCGGTCGAAATGATTATTTGAAAATTTGCTTACTAACTCATGCTGTATGAATGGGACTTTTTGTAGATATTATGTTTCCAATAGGTAAGAATACGTGGCGAATGAAACCAACACAAGAAAATAAACGTGCGACTAGGAGTGCCGTGTGAAACGCACCGGTGATTCCAAGTCATTAATAACGGACCAGTGGGGCTGCTGTGATTGGCTCAATAACCTTGTTTACTTCATTAAATGAAAACATCAACGCCAAAAGGTAACGCCAGGTGATTTATCATCCTGACGAACGGTATGGAGATAAATGGTTACACAGCTTGGAAGTCCCTTTGGGTTATTAATGATGTTCCATAGTCCTTCTTACCTTTCAAAGGTGTTCTCCTTTTGAGGTTAGTCTAAATTTAATATGAAAGGTAAAAGGGAAAAAACTGACGTCATACTTATGACTGAAAAAACCACATTTTAATGGTAAAAACATTTAGTGCGAGGCTTCACACTACTTCCCTCACCCGTAAAAACCTGAAAAATGGCTATTTTTGTGGATTTTAACCCTGATTTCGGCCTTCAATCTATTTTTGTGGAGATGGCGTATTGGAACTTGTTTCTACTTGTTGGAAGAGTAAATCCTGTGAATTTCATCAAAATCGTTAGAGCAGTTTAGGAGAACACATAAAAAATAGGCTAAAAAAATAGGCTTTTTTTCACCTATTTGGAATATTTTCTCCCCCTAATAATTGACCTGGAGGGCTGAAACTCACCCAGAGGTCTCATCCTCAGACATGTAGAAACCAATCCTCGAAATCGGAATTTTTTCATCATTTTCGTAGGGGCCGCTTACATACATACATACTTACATATACTTACATAGGACTTACATACAGTTTTCCAAAACGTGGAAGAAATTGATCAGATGTCGATTAGGACCAGTTAAAGGTGGTGTTTCAGAAATTGGGTTTTCTGTTGATCGCAATACTTTCCATTCACCTTCAGGAATGTGTAGGTGTGATTTAATGTACTCTTGTGACGAAAAACATTGGTTACATTTATGTTCATCAAGTTATAACAATCTATATTTACCCGATACTTTTGGTACAGGACAGTTTGTGATCCTGAGGATGCCTGAAAAAAACGCGAAATAGATCAATCTTTAATAACCTTTAGGAACTAGAAGTCCCACCACTCATTTCCCATTGCAAGTAGGTCCTACTGACCGCTTTTCGTGAATTCGGTGTGGTCAAGAGGCGTAAGCCCAATTGATCCCGACAAAAGAGTCAATTTTAAAAACCCCAAGAAAAAAAAAATATTTTTTTCACAGTCTGTCACTGAAGGGGAGATGGAATAAAAGACTTCCAATGTGTTGGATAGGCATGAGTCAGGTAGTCTACCTGTGGGGAGCGGCTTCGGTCCAAAGGTAGTGGCAAGGAGTTAAGAAAATGACATTTTAGAAACAAATAGGAGGGCGCCTGAGACCTTTGTTGGCGCCAGGTAGGACGAGGCGCTTCTTCGTCTTCTGATGTCCGAAGATTGAAGACAGCGCTCTCATCAGAGCCCTTTGTCTTGGAAGGGTCCGTCGACCTTTACGAGCGTTTAAGGCCCTTTTCGGGAACTGCGACTTTTCAAAAAGGGAACCCCTGGAAATAATGTTGACGATCGTGTTTTATCCTTGGGCCAAACTAATACGGAATAAAGATGTCAACGCGTGTTGACTCTTTTTTTTGTCGATTAACAAAAACGAGGGGAACTTCGGTGTTGTATAGGTAGCCTAATTAATCGTTTCTTTGTAGGAGTTGACTTTAAAGGGTCGTAAGTCAGGGTGTCAAAGGGATGAGGGTCCTTTACGAGACAAGTATGACACTATCCCATCTCATTGCTTACCTACGCCTATCTACCTAACGACCGTGCAAATATGGAAGGACCCTACTTGAAGAAGAGTATTATTGCCTCTTTCGGAGGTCGTGGCGTGGAATTCTGAGTGAAATTCCACAAGGAAAGGTTCTTGCAGCAACCCCGCTTGTGATTTTCCTAACTATAATAATAAAAGTTCCATTCATGCAGCATGAGTTGATGAGCGAATTTTCAAAGAAACATTTTGACCTATTTTGAAAGTGATTCTATCAGGACATTTTGCGATGATTCCGAATATACCGTATATTACCTGTTGAAGGTGGTAATTTATACGAAAAACCGCAAAAAACACGTTTATTGACCCTCATTTTTAAACATTTCACCGCTTGGAATACTCTCTAAATTTTAGCCAACGAACTCAGCATTTCTTCTATTATTATCGATATTTTGATTTTTTTTTTTTTTTTTTAATTTTTCAGACAGATTCCAGGGTCAGATATCGTCTGGAGTGACACATTTATGTAACGTATGGAAAAGCATTAGATTTCACGAATCGTTTTAGAATTGTCTAAAACGGATTTCCATGGAGAAAATTTCCAAAACTGTGGATCACTAAAATTTTGAAGCCATTGCTATAGCTTCATTTTTTTCGAAAATTCGCTAAAATCACAATGGGGAACAGTTTTTCATTAATAATGTTAAGAAATAGGAAAAATTGGTACTAACACACCGATTTCCCGATCTTTGTCGTTGTAGAAGTCATTTTTTAGCCTATGAGGAAGAGCAAACAAAAAGAGCAGTCCTTGAAATCTCTAGCAACTTCCTGAATTTTCAATAATATTCTCAACTTGAGTCCGAAAATTTATCGATAATTAAATCCTGAAATCGCGTGTTTGAAATCATTTAAATTTTTCTTTGTTTTTCGTCCATCTTCCGTGACACTGATTCAGTGATCAGTGAAGATAGTGATAGTGAAGAAGAGTATTCCCTCTTTCGTGATGAAGAGTTGGAAGTGAAATTCCACAAGGATCGGTTCTTTTAGCAAGAATACTCGTGATCTTTCCTAAATATAATAACTAAATTATGAGCCTAGAGAAGGAAGGGCTAACAACCAATTTTCTTATTTCGAGAAAAGTAGATTTTTGATAGTTTAAAACATCACCTTAAATGATAAGGTAGGACTGCGACACATACACAACGAATTACCTATAAAAAAAAAGTAGTACACTCGTACTAAACGGCTTTGCTTGTGCCGCAGTCCTATCTTATTATTTTAGGTGATGTTTCAAACTTTCAAACCCGCTTTTCTTGAAACAAGAAAATTGGTTGTCAGCCCCTTTCTTCCCTGGGCTCTTCAAATCATAATGAGGAACAGACGTGATTTTTTGATCCTTTCAATGTAGGTGAAATGGAGAGCATTCCTTAGAGGTGCAGTATATGTAGGGTTAGAAATGTAAGGAAGTGAGTGAAAAATAGGAAGAAAAAGGCGTGTGACTGCATCAGTCAAATATCACCCTCTCGCTCCCGTTCGCTCCCAAATTTTAACTATTTGTCTAATTAATTAGTTATCAATTTAATAAAATCTGAACGGCTCGAATCACAAAAATCGTTTTGGTATCGTTGGGTTCTTTGAAAGATGAAAATTACGCGAAATTTCCCTATTCACAAACGTCACCAAGCCGATTTTACGATGAAGGAATAGTGCGCATATCCTATCTGGTGAGCACATTATTCGCATAGCACTTTTTCCTTATGGCCTATTATTACAGCCTAACATAACGAGGAACCGTGTTATCATTTTGTAAAAAAATTAAACAATCAAAATTGTATAGTCTTTGTGGCCGTGAAAAAATAGGTAGGATTTTAATAATAGGTATGTAAATTCGAGTTCCACGCGAAATCATGTCGTGTAAGTAACGCCTGAAAGTTCGTAAATAGCGACGATTTTAGGTGCCAACAGATTTTGAGGTCTTATAAGAAATACATACCTTACAATAAGGGAGACCACTTTTACGAGGAGACTACTGAACCACTTTTCAATTTTTTATCGGAAAAACCCAGATTTTTTCAACGTTTTTCAATTTTTTTGATGTTGTTGTAAAAACCACCTGAAATCATACTCTATTCGAGAAACAACACACCTAAACATCGTAGGAAATGTAAGTCTGCGTCGAATGAGACCACCCGCAGCTCTCTAACGTGTTTCTTCGATGTTTAAATTAACTCCATAGTTTAGTGAATTTATTTCTAGGAGTTCCCCAGTATATGTCCCGTTTCAGGTATTTTGTCATTTAACTATATACCGAACACCATTTATTCGATAAAATTGAACCATGTAATTGGTGTCCCCAGTATGATGTGTCCCGTTTCCAGTATTTCATCCTTTGACCATGTAACATCATTTTTGGTTTATTATTTTCAATAATGAACCTTTGGAATCGAGCACGAAAAAATATTTAACCCACCCCCCTCAAAATTTGAGGTTTTACGTTTCAAGATACGTAGTAGAATCCCAAAATCGAATTTTAAAAAATCCGTCCGTCCGCCGTATTAGGTTCCAAAACATTTAACCATGTAAATCGTTTAAAAGGCTTCGTTATAAATAAACAATAAACTACAATAAGCAACAAAATTCAAACTACCATCAATTAGGTGTAATTTGACCTTCTCATCTTCCAACTAGTTGGAAAAAAAGTTTTTCATAAAATGGTCCTCAACTAATCGTGATTCGTTGACAATGGTGTATTATAATGGATAGAAATTCGCTGAACTTTGAAATTAACTTCAAAGTTGACCTAAACCTAAAGAGCTGCGGTTGGTCTCATTCGAAGCAGAAAGTTCCATTCATGCAGCATGAGTTGGTGAGCGAATTTTCAAAGAATAATTTTAACCAATTTTGTGGGTGATTCTTATAGGAAATTTCACGCTGTTTCCGAATATGCCATATATATGTTCTTATGTTTAGGATGGTATCTCACACCAAAAACCTCAAACTACACGTTTTTTTTTAGCGATTTTTGCAACTAAATTTTCAAAATTTGACCCCTTGGAGTACTCCAAAAATTCTGGCCAACGAACTCATCCTTACTTTTGATATGATTGACATTTTATAATTTTTTTGGATTTTTTATCTCGATCCCTCGGGCAGATATCGTCTGGAATGACACATATATAAACATATATATAAATATATTATGTACATATAAAAAAGTGTTAATTTGCAGGAATCGTTTTAGAATGGTATTAAAAGGATTTCCATGAAGAAAATTTTCAAAAATTCGCTAATTAATTCCCTACAACGTTAGTTTATTGGAGTATGGATTTAGGTGTTCTCAAAGAACGTTGAAAAATGGGGTTAGGAGGAATGAAGGAAACGTGACCAGCTTGAAACATTCTGAAACCTAGCAAAAATTTTTGGTACGGTTTGAGACCACCCTGTATACTTGGTTATTTTCAGATTGATAACAAACTCATACCTTGGCTGCGTTCAGGCATTCTTTATTTATACCATTACCCTTCGGGTCAAATAAGGAAAGTAAAAAAGGTAAAAAAGTACATTCAAGTGAATCGGGTGAGTAGGTGTTAGCTGGTCGGTTGGTTCAAAGGGGCTTCTTTGGCGGGAACTCATCCCAGCGGCGCCGGGGGCGTGCCACCACGTCAGACCCCCCCATTACTTCATCCGACGTTATTTTCCTTCTAGGTCAGATTCCTCTCGATTATTAATTTTCCCCTCTTCGGAGTGGCAAAGACAACAAATTGTCACAATAAAAGTCAATTTATTTCGGATGGGTCAATGTGTAGGTATTTATTTATCATGTATTCACACGATTCACCCTTTACAATAGAAAAAATAAAAACGCTGCAAATTATTACA
>JAEMON010000006.1:28105773-28116805 GCA_030264115.1 Lygus lineolaris
CCCCCCCCCCCCCCCCCCCCCAGGTGGTAGATGATGCATCAGCCGCCAAGGTAGGCGTGGAATGGAACATTGACTGAAGCTGAACCCGAAAAAGGTCCATCGACGGTCTGGCTAGGCGATCGGAAGACTGTCGCTAATCAAGTGAATCGCTCTGCTCCATTAGTCGAGGCAAACGTCCGGAAACCTAAACAGTGGCGAAGGAAGGCGGTATGAGGTTTCGTAGTTCGTTGAACTTTTATTTCGAATCCTCAAACGATATATAGATAAAATACGGTCTGTAAAAGTCGAATTTGCATCAAAATGTCATAGAAAAAAATATTATTTTATGGGGCAGCTTTGTGCGACGGTTGTGGTTCCTCTACTCGTAAACCTTTCCCTTGAGCACGTCTTTAGCTGCAAAACAGAGCGTCTCATTGAAGAACGTCGCAATGAATTGTGAGTCCTCAATTTGGAACTGGAGCGTTTTCGACTTCAATGTGGATTTAGCACCCTTGAAAACCCCCTAGTTCTGATTTCCAACTCAAAATGTTCATTTGGTTGGCTGTAAAACGATTGAGAAGATCACGCGTGACGTATGGGACGTCATTTGCATAGATTTTACGGCGCCCATTTTCGCTCACTTCCAAGCGTCGGATACCCCACATATAGCACCTTTTTAGAAAGCTTTCATTGAAATCTTTCAGTTTAACGAAAAAATGGAACAACCGGAATGGGGAATTCCGGTGTGTCGTAATTTGGCATTTTCGACTATAAATTCGGATTCAGCACCCTTGTTCTATGGTTGGCTGTAATGCTCATGAGGTTGACTGTGAAACGATTGAGAAGATCACGTGTGACGTCATCTGTTCATAGGAGCGGAGGGTGTCCCCCAGGCGGGCGCAGGGTGTGTGACCTCAACTGTATCGATTTTACGGCACTCGTTTTTCCTCACTTCCAATCATCGGATACCCCTCATATAGCACCTTTTTGGGAAGCTCTCACTGAAATCGTCCAGTTGAACAAATTAATTGGAGTAGCCGGAATTGCGCATTGTGTTGAAGAGTCAGTAGGTAACCCATAGTCCATCCAAACTCAGTTCGGCATTTACCACTACATG
The DNA here is from genome assembly GCA_030264115.1 of Lygus lineolaris. Classification (NCBI taxonomy): domain Eukaryota; kingdom Metazoa; phylum Arthropoda; class Insecta; order Hemiptera; family Miridae; genus Lygus; species Lygus lineolaris. Next base: position 28,106,870 of record JAEMON010000006.1, read on the forward strand.
CGCACACGCGTCCTGCGCCTGGAGAAGGCAGTAATGAGCTGTCACTGTCAAACATGATTTGTGTGTCGTCTCCTCCGTGTGCGCTTGTAGTGGTGAGTCAGGACCGCCTTCCGATTTTGGATGGACTATAATAGTTGAACATACCTAATAGTTCAACCCAATAGTTCAACCTAATAGTTGAATCCAGTTGTTCACGTTCCTTATTGGAGAATCCGTCGTAATCAACGAGTCGAGTACAGGCGGCGAGTGCTTTCGATGTAAGGACATCAACATCAGGCTGTCAAGAGGGTACTCTGTACCTTCCTTACATCGAAAGCGATCGCCACCTCTACTCAACTTGCTGGTTACAACGGATTATCCAGTAAGGTACTTAATTCTTATCACTAGCGTAACTAACCCTTTAGATTTAATAATAGTTGAATCCAATTGTTCACGTACCTTACTGGAGAATCGTCGTAATTAGGGAGTAGAGTACAGGCAGCGAGCGCTTTCGATGTAAGGACATCATCATCAGGCTGTCAAGAGGGTACTCTGTACCGTCCTTACATCGAAAGCGTTCGCCACCTGTACTCGACTTGCCAATTAGAACAGATTCTCCAGCAAGGTTCGTAATTCTTATCACCAGCGTAACTGACCCTTTAGATTCAATAATAGTTGAATCCTTTGGCACTGAGCCATCATATAATATGTTCTTCTTCTGTTCGGCTCCCGCGTTTTAACTCCATTGGCAGCAGTACTCTCCAGGGCCGCAGAGAAGAAGAAGAAGAAGAAGATAAAGTACCTGCCTATTTAAGAAGAACGCCTTGCATCGTTCACTTAACTGGTGTGCTCCTTGGATGCTATAAGTACGTCTCAAAGGGAGCCTTTGTATAAGAGCTCTGGCAGAGAGAATGAGAGAGAACTGGGGATGCCCACAGAGTGATGTGAAAGGATGGCTGCTAGACACGTTTGCATTTGCAACCATCCGTGTCACGGATAGATAGGAGTACGGATAGTAGGAGAAGCTTCCACATAATGAAATAAACTTCTTCTCCTCATGCTGAAGCAAAGTATGGTGATGGCTGACTAGTTTTAGAAGCTTCTCCAATTAACTGATTGGCAGCCCCCTACTAGGTAGCACGACTAATTTTAGAAGCTTCTCCATAATGAAATAAACTTCTTCTCCTCATGGTGATACAAAGATAATCAGACGCCTATACAAAGATCAAATTTTTTCCGCCTTCGGTTGTGTTGGAACCCACTGAAAACGTGATTCCGTATTTGAAAAATTCTGCTGCTATGGCATTTTGAAAATTTCATTTTGTTGAAAAATATATCTAGAAAACTTATTTCTCCGGTATGAAAATTGACCTGATGAGCTCTCATTTTGATGGAGTGGCTGCCAAAGTTAAGAACAACGCTACAGTCGCCACCTCATTGGTTTTCGGGGCCATATTCGTCATGTACTGCTTCTATTTTGACCATAAGAGGAGGACAGATCCAAACTATAGGAAGAGGCTGAAAGAAAGGAGAAAGGCGAGCAGGCAATGCGGTCGACGGGACGATGTAAAATTTCCCGATTTGAGGGACAACGACGCAGTCTTGATGTTTTTGCTGCAGGAAGTGAAGAAAGGAGAAGACGCACTTGGCCGAGGGGACGACGCGAGAGGCGTCGAGCACTTGGCGAACGCTGTGGCTGTCTGCGGACAACCGTACAAGTTCCTGATGGTCCTGCAGGAGACGCTCACTCCGGACATCTTCAACTGTCTTCTGGACCGCCTCCCCTCCCTTTGCCAGAAGATATCCGACAACCCTATTGGCGGATTGGACGCAGAATGAGCTTCGTAGGCACCTTGTTGTGAACCGAGTCCACACCTTATAATTTGAATAATAATCCAATGGTTTATCTTTGATTATTCATGTTGCAAATTAATGTCATGGTGGAGCCCAGGAAGAACGAAGAAAAAACACCTCATTCAGAAAGTTTTATTGGCGTTTCAGACCCCTACTGCGTCCATTATCAAAACGAGTGAGCTGTACTGCATAGAAAATCGTGAGCTAGGTTAAGTATTGCAGATGCGCACTTGAGACGACTCAAAGAAACAATAGTACTGGACTGACTTACTGAAGAACACGAAGAACTGGGACAAACAATTCAACAGTGATGGAACATAGGACAGGGACAAGGACAGTTACGAGCTACCCATAGAATACCTATAGTATGCTTCGTGTACAGCTATACCTACTTCGCAGAGCTACCAAGGCAAGGGCGGCTTCAGGTAAATTTTCTAAGGCCATGCTTCATAATGCTCTAGGAAGATGGGGTTGTATTCCACACTTGCTGTTTAGACACTACAAAATAAGATTTTTTTAAATTTGATAACGATTCGTTTAATGACAAATATTTTGTTTTTTTTATTTCTCATTTTTTCTACGATCAGCGTTTTTGGACTCCTTTAAAAACTATCAGGTATGCACCCTCAAAATGATCTTAAATAATTCATACTTGAAAACCAGAAGCATAGTGTAGTTTCGAAGACTGGCCTGGATGGAAGAATTGAGGCTGCTGATGAAAAATGGCTCACTAACCCCCCCCCCGTTTACTATGGAGAGTTGAAAATGATTCATCAACTATACACCAAACTATGTATGACCCCGTGGCCTGTCACCTACCATAGGTAGGTATTTTAAAGCAATCTCTGGCCTATTCTTTCTTCAACAGTATTTTACATTCATCTTAATCCCTCGCCTAACAATAATTTATGTTATTTGTTCCCTGTTAACTTTTATGGTAGTTCATCCTATCTGATTCTTTATGGGTTTTGTTACATTAGGATCAATAGTATAGGTATAGAGGCTGCGCTTGCGCAACGTGCGAACCCCCATAACTTCTGACCTAAACGTCCAAATTCACTCAAATTTTCATGAAAGTTCGAGTGTAGATCGTGGAAGATCTCATATGTGTTTTGCCACATCTTGATCAATCGTAACGACTGCGCACGGGCCAATCTACGAAAAATGTCGGACCGCTACGACTCATGACCCAATGGTAATTTGCCCAGATTTTTATGACAGTTCGGAACTTCCATAAATAAATAAATAAATGTGGTTTAGTGACCCCAGTCACTGGTAACTTCCTACCTAAATAGTCCAACAAGAATTTAGTCGCATTCTGATCATACGAGTACTTATAACTGATGATGACGAACCACTTCTTCTTGCCACTGGTCCATATTCGCTCAACTGGTCCGTACTCTACTCTAGACTAGATGGTTTGTTTCACATAGTTCGGTTCATTTAGATAAATTACGTATTTTGCTTCCTCACTACCGAAGGTGGGAAGCTATGTATTACTGCAAGAAATTAAAAAAATGTTGTCCCCCAAAACCAGAATTTCCAATTGCTTTTTACATTTCAGAGCTTTCTGTACAATTTTGGTTCCGTGTCTGTCTGTGGTCCATTCCTTGTCTGAGGCAATATTATATGAAGTTATTATCCAAATATGATGACATTTACGGGGATTCCGCGTGTAGTCCCGTGACGGTCCCCTATGATCACCTTCGGACCTCTTGCAGCCTGAGCGCATGCGCAAACGTGAATTTCCTGAAATCCCTGTATCTCAGTTTCATCTTGAACTATTCCTCTCAAATTCGAAGGGGAGTTGTGGGCTGACTCCAAGACAATCACAAATAAATTGGGTCACGATTGGATCAGTAATAGCTACTGCCATTGCGCAATTTTGAAATGAGTTTCATAGCCATAACTCCGGAACTACTATTCTACCAATTCGCTGAAATGCACTAACTGATTCTATACGTCCATGTTAATAAGTACAGACCTTCTTCTACCTGACATAGTCAGTAGTGGGCATTACGACACTCCCATGAACTTATTCTGAAAGATAAGAAGTATCCTGAGTTACGCTCCCCAACCAGAAAGCAGTAAGTAACGAGAGATTACAAATTACTTTGAAGTTTATTATTACAACAAAACCTTTCACTTAGGTATGTGAACTATTTTTGTTTACTAAAATGGTGTTATTTCACACGGATTCGGATGCAACTATTCCACGAGCTGAAAGAAATATCAATTTTTGGTCTCTTAATTGCGAGCAGTAGGTATCATTCATCTTCTCATAAAATATCTATTACAAAGTTTCAAAAAAAACTCGAAAAAGAAGAAAAATTACCCAAGTTTTCATGTTTTTTCTAAATCTTCAGAAACATCTCCTGGGCTACAATCAGAAATTCACTACGTTTCCTTGTATAATGTATAATTAATTTAACTAGTGAGTTTTCTAAATAAAGAAAACAGTTCTGGGAAAAGAGACAACCAATCTTGAAAGCGCCTGGTTAGTGTGAGATGCTTCGCCCGCAAACCTTGTATGTGGAGCGGGTCCTCAGGATATGGTTAAAGACTTCGGTCGTGACTAAGCTTGCAGTAGATTCCTAACCCAAACAAATTATATTATTTTAATTTTGTCTTTAAATTTGGGCAAATAAACTTTTTCCAATTTTGTCTTTAAATTTACCCAACTAGAAAGTACCTATTTTTTATGTACCTATTAAAATCTTCTTTCCCATCTCAATTCCACCCTTGCTGGGAAAAACAATACATCATGGACACCTGACGGAAATTTTCCCCTTTCCCCAATATCCTCTACTTGAGAGACATATCCATGTCAATAATTCTTCATAACGTACCTAATGTATGTAATTTTCTGTATACTACATCTTGTTATCGTATAAATGTGTGTCAGCGCACTGCAGTGAGGAATCATGAAAAAAATGCCATCCCCTTCAGTCAGCAGACATTTTATTTTCAACTTCTCCGTCGTATTTCATTCACCTACAGAGGAGTCCAAATTTATATTAACATGATGTTGAATAATACAAAAGTATAAAAATTTAGAGATAAAAAATAGAACCTACTTTTCTTTATTGTAGGATATCAACATTTAAATAAGCGAGCTAGATGCGGTATCTACAAGCGAGAACCATTAAATTCGCACAATAAAATGTAATAGGTATAAATAGTATCCATAAAATAATTCTTCAAAATATAAACCAGGTAGCTGTTCATAAATTATGATACTTAACACTATTATTTTGAATTATAGTGGTAGGTATTATGGATACCTCCACCTATGTGTAACAAAATAATTTATTACCTCACATTACTAGATTACAAATTACATTTATGTTACATAATAACTTATTACAGCATCAGTACCTGCATTATTATACTAAATATCACAATGGGTGTCAATATCATTTAATTTATATGATACAATGTTGGGAGATTATTGTTCGAAATTTAATACTATTCAGTACCTATACCACCTACTTAAATCCATTCAAATAAATAAGAAAAATCTATTAAATAAATACATTTTGGCAATTTATCTTATACAAAGTCACAATGTCCATTATATTTTGTAATTCAGTGGTCAATACACATTCCATTGCAGATGCATACATTTTAGCTATAAATGAGGAAAGAATGAACAAATGTTATTTCCTAAACGCAAGATATCAGAAAGAAAGAATTATAAGGTGGGTTTATCTCCAACATAACCGACGTTTCTATAGTTATATATTTTATTTTTATTTTTATTTTTTTAAATAGTACGAGTACACTTTAAGCTTGGAGCTTGTGTCTCATATTATAGGTACTTTGATGCCTCTCAGTGCTGAGGTCCAAGTTTATCAGACCTTAGTTGAGTCGAAGCTTAGCATCAGAGCTTGGTTGAGTCTAAACTTAGCAGAGCTTATTTCAGTCTAAACTTAGCAGAGCTTAGTTGAGTCTAAACTTAGCAGAACTCAGTAGAATCTGAGCAATTTAGTCGGTACGAATTACAACCAGTATCTTGCATTATTTGACTTGTTTCGTTTGAACTGCCTACTCTTATCAAAATTTTATGAGCCATTCAGTTGCAGCTCTTCTGGTATTGGTCATCCTGCTTTGTTTCTAAGTATGTAGAACATTAAGATAGAACAGATCTTTGGCTTCTCCTTTATACTAGGTACCCATTTACTGGTGCTCGACTGCTGAAAAATGCCGTCGTACTGCAAGCTTGCTTGTCTCCCAGTCCCTGAAGCATCCTGATGCTAAGCTTCCAAACATATGAATATGATGTCAATTCATTGAATTATATTTTTCTCCTGATGCTTGAAAACTTTTTTCGTGGACCGTTCAATTTGCCCCCAATATCAGAAGAATCTTGCTGCAAGTTCCAATACCTTCAGAATCCCGAAGATACATCAAACCTAACTCTTTTTTTTGTTTAGAACAGGAATGTTCCTACTTAATCTCTATTCTATAGTTGATGTAACGTTTGACGTCAAGAAATTTTTATGTACGTGGCAGTGTCACCCTGATCAGTATCATGTAAATCACAATAGCCTCACCTAGTATGTCACTTTGCTGAGTGAGATCACGGATATCCAGCCAAGATGTCTTTGGCTTTGTTCTGAAGTCTTGTTTCAGCAGTTTTACATCAGTTAGATAATTATGCTCCATACCTAAATGAAAAATATGCAGCAGCCGAATTGTGCAATCTTGCTTCAAGTTAGGGTACCTTCATAATCCTGAGATAACCTGATATACTCGAATAGGTACTTCAAAACAAACCTATTATTATAGAACAGAGATGTTCCTGTACAAAATTCCTATTACATGTCCCGATTCTAAGCTTTATGATGCACCTGACAATATCACTCTGCTTCAGTATCTCATAAATCATACATGTATGATTAGCATTTTCATTCAGCTGAGATATGCCACCTTATAATAGCAACTCTCAGGGTCTTCGGGCTCCTCAGGTATCCTGTTGATCTTCCTGTTGTTTTTCGACTGTTGCTCCTTCCACATGTCCGAGACGCTGATGAATTTGGTAGGACGAGTCTTGGCGCTGGAGGGGTTCTGGTTCCTGAAGAACGCCCTTCGCTCCATTTCTTGTTTGTACAATTCGTCCAGAGGAAAGACGATGGAGCCGTAGGTGAACATCGATGGTTTCATGTGCCCTGAGCAATTTATCGTTTCCGGCCTCCTGTCAACAGAAATTGGTTTTGGTTAGCATCTATAAATATAATATTCAATAGGTTAATTTAGGAAGGGGTAACAAATGCGTACTTTCGGGAAATCGAAAAACTATACATAACAACTTCTGAAATTATTGAATTAAACATGTGAAACAAAATTCACTTCCACTACCACGATTCTAACAAGTTTTCTTTTCATTATAATCTGGTTTAAGTCCATATTAAATTATAATATTTCACGCACTATGATAGGAGCCATTTTAAATTGTGGACCACTGATCTTTCTGTCGGTCTACCTGTGTGTCTGTGAATCCTTGTTGTGTCCTTATCTCGGGACCTATGTTGGTCCGATTTTGCTCAAATTTGGAGGATAGTTGAAGATTGAAGGTTTATGTAATCCCATAAATGTGAACCTCATCGTGAATGGATCAGTGGTAGCCACTGCGTATGCGAGAATGTGAAATCCTTGCCTCACACGTTACACCACTATGTTCTTCTGATTTCGTTGAAACTTTCAGGGAATGTGCAAGTTATGCCTTAGATGGTCCCATATGAATTTCATTAGACCTCGTTGGATCATTGGTAGCCACTGCGAAACCACAAACGTAACGATCCTTCTAACATCAATTTCTCACTGTTTAACGAACTGAGTTTGCTATAAATTGGCGGATAGTTAGGGACTGACCCCGTACATAATCTCCTATGAAATTCATTGTGATCGAATGTAGACTAGCCAGAGCTTGCGCAAATGTACTGTACGTAGTGCCTATAGAACAACGTCGACCTTGCAGTGATGCTTCCAGGTAAATTATTACATCACCTATACCTATAACTCCTTGATTGCGGTTGATTTTATCAATCCTGGGGTTTGTAGAATTAAATTCAATTTCCCACAACTTCTATTTTGAATCTTTTCCGATTTGAGAGTTTTTCTTCTAATATGCAGCTGTTTTTTACAAGAGAAAAGAGCTGTGATCCATTCATCATAGTTTATATTAGGAGCATCGCAATCTACAATGCTCGGAGTGTCAGTTTTGTCAATCATCACACGATCATCCTTTTTGAAACAACTGTTTATTGTTGTCTACTCATAGAACCACCATATTCGTGCAAATCGCATTGCTTGAAGAATAGAGATGTTGCTGATGTGTGCTGGTTGTGGACAAGAATTTTCAATACTATTAAAGACATGAAGAACCACCAGTTTTCTGTAAGACTTTGAAGTTGTTGGTGATGCCAAGATCCAATATTGAAACAAACTCTTGGTCTCTTGTATAGAGGGATAAACGGCTCGACGTCTCTTGGTCTCTTGTATAGAGGGATAAACGGCTCGACGTCTCTTGTATAGAGGGATAAACGGCTCGACGTCTCTTAATAGAGGGAACACGAGTGAAAGGAAACTTACCGAGGAAACTGTTTCTCCTACACTGAGGTTTGGGGCCTCAAGGGGTCGGGCCTAAGTTGTTCGTCTCTTATATGGAGGATTCGCTTTTACCCAGGTCTCTTATAACCTGTTTTCACTATACAAGGTACCTACTTACCTCGAAGCATCCTATTTATAGGTCCGTGGATGAAATAATTATCTTCCCACTACACATATAATATTGGAATCTGAATTTATTGATGTAGAATAAATTAGGTAATTCTGATCTATCAATAGCTTACCCTTAAATACTAGTGTAGTTATTTAAAAGACCGTCTATTTTTGAGCGTTCAAATGGAAAACTCTTGGTGAAAAGAAGAGTCGAAATGGGAATTCGTGCATAAAAGGTTGAACGAACTTGAGGCAACAACGATAAGATAAATAAATCAAACATTATTTCGGATTCGAAAGTGTTTACTACAACTGATGCAATGCGTCGCATGGAATCATCACAACCCTGATAAAGGGTCAAGATAGATAGGTATTTTAATCAATTAACTAAGTAAATTATTGGTGTTTGCATCATTGTTTTTTTAGGCTATAGGAAAATGTGATGGAAATAACCGTATCATGTCTTGTTACCACCATAAATATGACATTCTGGGCTTCCAATCATACTTAATAGCTACCTATAGATAGTATCGATAGTAGGTATATCTACCTAAAAAACATGTGACATTTTACAGGATGCACAAAAAACTGATTCATTATCCTGTTTAGCAAGTAGAACTAAGTAGGTATTTTATCATAGGTGGGTCCCTAAGTACCTAGTTTTTTATTGCTTTTGATTGCATGAAACTGGTAATTAATAATCTGATTTACGGAGTTTTCACTATAATTTATCGCTACCCGAGGGCAAATCAAGGACTTACGAGTTGTACTTGGAGTTTTCAAGGACATTAGATTCCACTTTCACTCCAACTCCACCGAGTTTATCTCACAGACATACACGTTGTCCTATAAATAGGTCTTCTTCTACTGCTAGAGAGCAAGCTAGTCTTCTGACGAGAAGACGACTTCGCCAGATGAAGCGCCTATGATGTACCAGAGAAGCTCAAACCCTTATTTGCGAAAAAAACCGTGATATGCTTGGTTTTCCTAATATAGGTGGGTCATCACACATAGTGTTTATGTCCAAATGGAAGATCATTGTTTATTTCAATTCTAATCGTGACTGTGAATCCCATGAACTCTGATGTGGGCATTTCGTACACTTACCCTAGTGCTTTCTCACTAGAAATCTGTGCCTACTACTTCTGTTCCTCATATTTTGGTTAATTGTTTTCAATAATGAACCTTTGGAATCGAGCACGAAAAAAAAAATTTTTAACCCCCCCTCAAAATTTGCGGTTTAACGTTTCAAGATACGTAGAATCCAAAAATCGAATAAAAAAAATCCGTCCGTCCGCCGTACGCGCCACTTTCCTTAGTTACCATGATCCAAAATGGATGAAATTTGGTATACCGGCCCCGTTTGGGGTCTAGTTGTGG
>JAEMON010000006.1:28133695-28151105 GCA_030264115.1 Lygus lineolaris
GGCAGCTTTTGGAACTAAACGTGGGACATTTCGCCTTAATAGAGGACTGTCTACGGGCAAACCCGCACAATACCTGAAAACTTCGGACCATAATATCGTTTAGTTTTGCCGCGGGACAAGGAATTGACCATAAACAGTCCAGAAAACAAAATTGTATGTTCAGAAAGCTCTGGAACGTGAAAAACAAGTGGAAATTTTGATTTTGGAGGACACCATTTTCTTTCACTTCTTGCGCGAATATATTCCGTCGGTAGTGAGGAAGCTACCTACAAAAGGCTGATCCAATTATGGACAATTTCTCGCCCACATTTTGAGCATCTCCGAAAATGAAAGAGAGAAAAATACATAAAATACATGTTAAGTTATTGATCAAATACATTTAGCAACCAAACTGATGGTTTCTCGACGGGCCCCTATCCGATCATTCACTCGATGTCGTAACAATTATGACGAAATCAAGGAATAACAAAAAATTACCCGAAATAAAAATGTCAGCACTTTCTCGAAATGGTTCCTGAACTCTCAGCACAATGTCTCAGATAATCCCTGACTCGTGTATCTTATCACATTTTTTTGCTACTCTAATTGTTACTATTATAGTTATTTCACCCATTGGAACGGTTTTCATTATTTTATTTCGCGTTTATTGGCAAACAATTCATATTGGTACGAGGTTAAAGATAACAACATAGTAATATATTTTTTCAAAGCTCGATTTTATCAAATTAACCGATGTTACCTATTGTTAATAATTAATTGATTGGGTTGAATTCCTAATAATGCTATCCGGCCACAAAATAGTGACTCATCATCCATATTTATCCGTACATCCTATCTAATCAGTCCTGACATTATTTGACTCATAACATTATATTGTCAGATGACCGCTCACGTCATTTCATATCCGAACGATTTATTTATTTTTTTAATCCGTTTTGTGGTTATCGGAACAATGATTTCCTCGGCCCCCAGCAATCTTTTGGGTCTTTTTTTTTTTGCTCTTCTAGAAAATTCCACAGAAGTGATTGCGAATCAGTAGCGAATTGTTATGAACCGTTTGGTTCACCATTGAATAGCGTCACAGCGGGACCGTCGACCCCACCGGTTATGGGTCAGTGGCGGCTTTGGTATGCAACAGGCAGTCAAAGGGCCTCTACAGTTCTTACATACATAAATATATATTATATTTCAAAATGAGGAATTATTATTTGTTTAAATAGTACATATTATGCACCTACTGTGAAAATAAATTTCCGTTTCCCATTTTGTTTACTTTATGGGCATATATCTATTCACATGAAATTGCTTCAAAATTTTAGTAATAACAATTTTTGAAAATGTTTTCCATGGAACTCCGTTTAAGACAATTTTAAAACAATTCCTGAAAAAAAATCTAATGTAAGTATCCAAGAAAAATCCGAAAAAATTTCAAAATGTCAATAATAACAAAAGAAAGGCTGAGTTCGTTAGGCAGAATTTTTGTAGTACTCCAAGGGGTCAAATTTTAAAAAATATGGGTCAAAAAACGAGTTTTGAGGTTTTTCGTGTAAATTACCATCTTAAACATAGGAACATAATTATCACCCATCAAATCGGCTAAAATGATCCTTTTAACATTCTCTCATTAACATAAGCTGGATGAATGGAACTTTTTTGTTAGTTCGGGTCCTCTTCCCTAAATTTGCTTCAAGATGTACCTTTTGGGGGCCCAAACTACCCTCAACTTCTCTTGAAGCAAGTCGAATTCTTCGTCAAACTCAACTGGGAAAGAAGCACAAATGAAAATACCAACTAAAATACGAATGCCGGCTTCAGGGGCCAAGGACCCAAGTAATTCAGTTTTTCACATTTTTCTCAGCCAATTTTCGTCTGATTTTGACGCGGTTTGCGGCATTCTTCTTGTCATTCAATTCTCTAGGGAGAGCATCTATGTATAATTTTAAGCTCGTAATTTTGAATTTTTCACGTCCTTTTTTAAGTGTCAAATTGGCATAAAGGCACATAGACTCCGTAGAAAATAAAAAAATAGGAAGAATGCCGACAACCGCATCAAAATCCGTTGGAAATTGGTCAAGAAAAATGTAAAAAAATGTGCAACGCTAAAATGGTTAGGGGGAGGGGGTGGGGGGGGGGGGGGGGGGGGGGGGGGGGGGAGGTTATCCACATTTTAAACTTATTGGTCCTAAGTAGTAATAATGTTATAGTAAGAGTTCTTATAAACCCTTCGGTAGCAGAGATTTAGGCATTTTTGAGGACATTTTGGGATCCGTCCCTTGCCCCCTTAAGGGGCTGATCACAGGTGCGTTTCTTGTAGTTCTTGGGGCGTTCTAGTCATTGGGGCTATCTAGACCAATAAGTGACGAACTGAATGAAGCAGTTGGACGCAAAATTAGATCCCAAATCGAAATTATTTGTTGTTTACTTCCGCTAAGGAAATGCTCAAGGAATACCTCTCGAGCTACCTTGAGATTTCATCCTAAAATGAGACTTCACTTGACTTATGTACTGTTTTAGGGCTGAGGTAAATGCTCAAGGATACGCTTGAGCATTTCCTTTCAACTAAGTGAGGACTATGAATTCCGCCCTTAGATTCGGTCCGATTGCTCTTCGAGTTAACCTGAAGTGAGAGTAAGAAGGTACCTCAGAGTGTTTTTTAGACGAGAAATAGGAAAAAATTCGAAAATGTCGACCTAGGTATTTTGGACTCCTCAACTTCAGTATTTAAATACAAGTCCTAAGTACAGGGCCATTTGCGGAACTGCATTGACACCTAATCAAACTTCTGACTGTTAGTAATTCATTGTAACTGACGGCCAAACTAACATTCAAAGACACATGTAACCCCAAATTAGTTCGACACATGCCAAATTTCATCATTTTGGACACGTTGATAGAGGACAGTTCTAATAAATACGGTGGACGAGTGTATTTGATAGGTATGTTTTTCGGATTCAATAGATTAACAATGATTAGGTGGCGGCATTGAAACAAAAAAGTCCCATTCATGCAGCATGAGTTGGTGATCAAATTTTCAAAGAATCATTTTAACCGATTGCGTGGGTGATTCTTATAGGAAATTTCACGCTGATTCCGAATATACCATATGTTCCTATATTTAGGATGGTATTTGACACCAAAAATCTCAAAAAAACACGTTTTTTAGCGATTTTTGAAACTAAATTTTCAAAATTTGACCCCTTGGAGTACTCCAAACATTCTGGCCAACGAACTCATCCTTACTTTTGATATTATTGACATTTTAAAATTTTTTGGATTTTTTATCACGATCCCACGGGCAGACATCGTCTGGAGTGACACATAAATATATAAATGTAAATATATACATATAAAAAAGTGTTAAATTTCAGGAATCGTTTTAGAATGGTCTGGAACGGATTTCCATGAAGAAAATGTCCAAAAATGTGCAACACAAAAATTTTGAAGCCATTGCAATAGCTTCATTTTCTTCGAAAATTCGCTAAAACCAGCAATTTTTGAAAGGAGGGTGAGTTTATAAACATTTATTTTCCAAGCCTAAATGCAAATATTTAATTATTAACAACAATAAACCAAAACGTATGATATCGAAGGCCTGATGAATAAGTCGACTGAAAAACGAATTAGGAGTATAATATAGTCATCAGTCAGTCTTAACAGCTACTAACTTGTTTGATTAACTGAAAACCCTCAGTTACGGGACCGGATAGTTCATCAACTATTATTAATAGGCAATGGAATAGTTTTCGATAAACTCAACTATCTGGTTTGAGGATTTGCCCTCGATTTCTAGATTTTCGTTACGTTGTTATCGACTATCAAATCATTTCCCACGTCCTCCACAGTTGACATTCCCCACGTGCCAGCAGCGCCACGAGATGAACTGATAGTCGGTCTGTTGACCGATAGCCCAACTCGGAGGTTACAGTGGAAATTTATTACATTATAAGCTAATTAGCCCTAAATTAATTGACCTTATCGATCTTAACCCTCCAGCGCCTTTGTGACATATACGTCACAGTGAACAAGCTTTGAAATATTACCTAGGTATACATTTATTTGATTTCTTCTCTTGCACAAACGATACTATACTACACTTAACCCTGGAATGAAAACGAGGAGCAAATTTGACTCCAAATCCACCCCCTCCCAGCTATGCTTTCACCAGGATAGTAGCTCAATATTGAGCAAGCTAAGTCTGCTACCGCCACACACCACCTGGCTCAACTTGGCAGGTTTCCTAGTCCCGAATCACTGAGTAAGTGAGACTCTGAGTAAGTAAGTGAGACTCTGAGTAAGTGTGACTCCAAGGGTAGGTCAATTTCCGGATGTTTGGATTTTTGGACTGGTTTGTAACGAGGAGTCAAATAACGGAAGGGATGAAAAAACGGGAAAGTTCCGTTCATGCAGCATGAGTTGAGCGAATTTTCAAAGAATCATTTTAACAGAATGGTGAGTGATTCTTATAAGTAATTGTATGTATAATTGTAATGTATAATAATGTAATTGTATTTCTTATATATTGTAGTAATTGATTTTTGTAACTAAATTATCAAAATTTGAACCCTTGGAGTACTCCAAAAATTTGGGCAACGAACTTAACCTTTCTTTTGATATTATTGACATTTTGAGATTTTTTTGGATTTTCAGCTCGATTCCTCGATCAGATCGTCCGGAATGACACATATATAAATAAATATATACATATACATATAAATAAGTGTTAAATTTCAGGAATCGTTTCAGAATAATCTGAAACGGATTTTCATGAAGAAAATTTTCGAAAATTTCCATTACAAAAATTTTGAAGCCATTGCAATAGCTTCATTTTCTTCGAAAATTAGCTAAAAGTGTTAAATTACAGGAATCGTTGTAGAATGGTGTAAAACGGATGTCCACGAAGAAAATTTAAAAAAATTGCATTACTAACATTTTTGAAGCCATCGCAATAGCTTCATTTTCTTAAAAAAATACGCTAAAACAACTTTCTTTATTGTGGTAATTTTGGCTCCTCTTAATATTATAGAAATGGGAAGAGCGCGACTGCGATTACTGCAGCAGATCACTACGAATAATTCACTAGTACATAATATGTACAATTTTTCACCTCCAAGATCAAAATTTCAACTCGCTTTTTACGTTTTACACACCTCCCTGCGTACCGCCATCCAGCCAGAAAATCTCTAGAACGAGGGAGCAGTTCGAAGTTGAACATTTGCTCACCAGAGTGCATAGGTAACCGCCTTGAATAGATGTCAAATCCTACATATTATGCTAAGTAGGAGGTATAGTTGGGTATACAATCAGAGCGATACTCACGATCCCGAGCCCATCCGAGGGTGTTGCAGTGGGAGAGTTGAGCGATGGACGAGCCAGGAGGCGGCAGGCAGATCGGACGGACGAAATCCGACGGCGCCAACTTGCGGTCGAGCCGAAGAAGGACGACTGTGCTGCCCTCAACTGGACTCTTCATCATGCCGATGATGTGCCGCTCCTGCTGCCAAGGACTCGTCGATGCCAGACGGGTCGTACCCGCTCGGGCAACCCACTCTGCTTTCCCTTGTCTGTCAATAATTTATAATAGAAAAATACTTAATCATATCACAAAACTCATAAAGATAAATGAAGAATCCGTAGGAGACTTTGGCAAAGTGTAGCAAATGGGTCTTTCGAATGATATATCTCATTTGGGGAGGGGTGCTCAGCGCCCAAATAATTCTGATGTCACACAACTCTTTCCAACTATTCTTTTTTGGCTCAATCAGACGGAGTGTAGGCTGTAAATTGGCATGTAGGTTTTATTAGTGTCTGAACCCGTAGAATTTGAGGTCCAATATGCGAAGCAGCTATTCTATTGAACAAGAAGAACTAGAAAGAACTTAGGAATTTTAAGAAGTCAAAATGACGCCAATGAGATCATGGTGCTGGGTCAGCTAGGTAGGTACCCCTGGGTCTACAATTTCAGTACCTATGCACCTAGGATAAAATATAATAGTGTGGTATACTTAACACCTTCAGTGCGGGAGCCCAAATTGTGTCAACCTTACCACCCTGAACCAAAAAATGATTAAAATGGTCTCACACGTAAAAATAAGCTTATTATTTTTTATTTCACAATTCGGCGTGAGCTCCTGTGTATACTGGGTGACAGCCAGGGTCGTTCTGAATAGATCGTGAAGAGAAAGAGGCTTCCAAGCGATTGGGTTGGGAACTACGCCTCCCTCCTCAGGGACATATGGGAGGGGAGATGTCCGCTTAAGTGCCCTCCTGCTCGGTGTGAAGACTCAGAGGGGCGCTTAAGCGCCCCTCCACACTAAATGTGTTAACTTCCATGATCCAACGAGAACGGGTCTATAGCCACATCCGTACGGCAATAAATTGCGGCTATAATGAACGTCGAAGTTAACTAAAAATGCTGTCAGACTAAAATAAGTGCTCAATTGGTAAAATTTTATGTTTATCACTACGAACCCTTGGAAACAGGAAGCGGTGGAGAGGACCCAGTTCATGGCAAGCAGAGTTCCGTCGCAGACGTGAGTCCCCGACTTGAAGAGTGCGATGTGCCAGGGCCAGTCTCCCGGACTCGCCATCTTCCCGAGACCATCCACTCCTTTCCTCCCTCGTACTGGTGGCAGCCCACATTCTACGAAATATTAGTAATTAGGGGACGTAGGGTATAAAGACACTAGAATCACAGTAATTCTAATGTCTTAACGTCTATTATCGCCACAACTTTTTCTATACAGTGCGATTCACATATGATCCAAAAAACTTCTCCCACGTGTTTTACAGGTAATTTCCAACAAAGTGTGACGCGTGAAGTTTTTTTCTGAAACCACTAAAAACCTGAGTTTTTTCACTTTTGAGGTTTTTTTCGTGTTTTCGACCTTTGGTCACTGAAAAGGCCATAACTCCCTTAATATGAAGAGTAAACTCAAATCTGAGTACATCGGCGGCAAGAGCGTTAAATTTCCCGTATTCTCAGCCTCTAACAATAATTTTTTGGAGGGAAATTAAGGGTGAAAAATGAGCCCGAAAAGTTAATTTCGTCAAAACTGCTTGTTTTTCAAACGCTCATTAGATCCCCATAATTCTAGTGATAACTTATAGCCTGTAAACTTAAAAAAATGCGCGAAAATCTCAGCTTTCCAACGCTTTCCAACATAGTCAGTTTTTATTGTTTAAAAGAAACTTTCTTGAGAAAATCGAGGTTGTATGCGAAAACAAGTGTGTTTTCTGGCACATTTGAGGGAAATCAGGCATTTTAGGGTGTTTTACGGCTACTCACGGTTTAAGGTAGTAGGTATCGTTTTCCATGTTATTTTTGACGCAGAATCGAATGGTCACACTCCCACATTATTTTGGCCATCAAAAAGCTCAATTTTTTGCATAATAGTGCATATTTTGACCATATTTGCCAAAACATGAGCTTTTTGATGGTCGAAATTATTTTGGAGTGTGACCATTTGATTCAGCGTCAAAAATTCCTTGGATCCTAACAAACAAATAATGTAGAAATTTTCGTTAAAACGCTTAGTTTTCGAGTTATAGGATTTTAAGTTTTTCCGTCCCTTTTTGCTCTTTATTCCTTTAAGCCCCATAGATCGGCTAGTATTCATCCAACAGAAAATCCAAGTATACCATTTGAAAGAGGAAAAGAAACCCTAAAAGATGAACTCACCTGAAGTTATTCCACTTGAAATTACAGTGCCTACAATTACGGATAAGTAAAGACGAATGTATTTCTGATTTTTAGCGTTTTTTTCATTTGCCCGTTTCAACACTTAATTGGCCATCTATTGCCAGGCAGTTTTCAGGAAGACTTCTAAGAATCAGAGCTTTTTAACGGTACATTCTGTTTTTATTGCTTAGGTGGAACTTTTTTTGAGAAAATCGAGATTTTATGCGAAAAAACGTGTTTTCTGACACATGTGAGGGAAATCGGGATTTTTACGGCTACTCATGGTTTGGGGGAGTAAGTATCGTTTTCCACGTTATCTTTGACGCTGAATCGAATGGTCACACTCCCAAATAATTTTTAACATCAAAAAGCTCATTTTTTGGCATAATAGTGCATATTTTGACCACATTTGCCAAAAAATGAGCTTTTTGAATCAACATATGAGGTTGATCAACCTATTTCGAACTTGCCAATTTTACTGTTATGAAGATACTTTTGATTTTATGTTATGTTTATTTCTGCCTCTAATGATCTCCTGTAACAATCGCACGATTACTACAATATAAATTATCTATAATATATTCTATAGAGTCTTAAGCTTGGGGGAAGAGGAGGTACATTTGACCTACCTTTGCCTGTTTGGCATAAAGCTTTAAATAGCTTTATTTGTGGATGTCATTAAAATAGGTAGGTATGTTATATATACCTCCCTTCTTGCAATGTTGTGAACGATGGAAAACCAATAATACAATAAATTACTGAACTGTGAGGGATATTTCATCTTTCTGCTGCAACCATTTCAAAAATACTCCCTCACAGCACAATAAATTATTAGTTTCTCACCCATCAAGTAGGTTAAAACACCTATATGGTTTACATAAACATAATTTCTATGAACAACTTGGTCTGTACATAAAATGTGAGTAGTCAAAGTTGCGCCACAATTAAACAAAGTCCGATTTCGAGACGTGGTTTTTTCAATGCATGAGTTAAGAAAATCGCTTGAAAATGATAGGTACGTATGCAGATAAAGCTAAAAAGAACAGTGTTGTTAGTATTGACATACTAGGCACACAATAATCTCTGAAGAACAATAAAATCGGAGGTTAGCTGAGGCAAACCTGCTTTTTTTATAGATAGAAGCATGATCATGAGCACAAACAAATAGTCCTCAATGGATAACAACCAACAAGGTTAACTTTCAACAACAAGTTGACATGAAGTAAAAGGATATCTAATATCGACTAAACCAAAATTGGAATCTTACCAAGACTCGTACACTTGACATTGAGTATCTCCTTGGAAGAGCATGTGGATGGCAGGAAAGTTATTTCTGATGCAGCAGGGTTTTCCAATTTGAAGTAGTTCCCATCACTTTCTTCATCAATTTCAACCTGTACGACAGCAACTCCCCTGAGAATCAATCACAAAGATGAGAAACTTTCAGCAAAGTACTATAATTGAGGATGTAGAGGAAGAAGAGGGCCTCTTCTCTTCAATAGACACATTTGACCAACCTAATTAATGAATGCCAGTTTGGTAGATTGTTTCGAATGGAGGTAAACATAAGGAAGGAATAAGAGGGTAAAAACCAAAATTCAGTTTTGAGATACCAACCAAGCTTCAAAGTTCTAACAAGATTGCACATTTGAATTGGTTGCATAACTAAGAAGGTATTCGTGAAGGAGAAAAACAAGGTGCTGCACTGCAGGTGGGCTTGGACTGAGGAGCCTAGAAG
This sequence comes from Lygus lineolaris, assembly GCA_030264115.1. NCBI lineage: Eukaryota > Metazoa > Arthropoda > Insecta > Hemiptera > Miridae > Lygus > Lygus lineolaris. The sequence goes on from JAEMON010000006.1 coordinate 28,143,112, forward strand.
AGCAAGAGGAAGGCAAAGAAGCAATCAATGGTGCATGATCTATAATGAATCATGATCATTCGCCCATACTCAGTAGCCCCATTGTTGTCAATATTCGTATTTCACCCGTAAAAAAAGAAAAACAAGGTTTCATAATCAATAAACTTCATAATTTCGCCTAGATTCAAGGAATTCGCAGATATATTACATCCCCTTCTTCTAGTCAACGAACAGTAGTTACGACCCCTTTCTTCCATAGAAATAACGTAGAATCGATTTAGAAGGCGTTTTGTAGGTAAAAATCAATGAGCAGGTTACAAAAATACAATCATACCACCAAAATTAAGCAAGATTTCTCTTTTACAATTGGAGGGCATAAATATAGTAGACACATGTTGGAGAATCCCAGGGCCGGATTTACCATTACAGCGCCCCCAGGCCCGAATAAATTTGCAAAACTCATAATACACAAAACATAATTGGAAAAGGTGATTAATATTTAATATTACAAGTAACCTCAATCGAATTAATGGCCAATCAAATGAAATTAATAATTCTTTGAGTCAAGTGAAAGTGAGTATGAGGAGTCCAATATGCAGTTAAAAGTTTTTACACGGAAGTTCTCCGACCCTGTAAATTGAACTTCACTGCTAGGACCACCATATTCACCAAACTTAGTAGGCACCTTCCTTTTGCGCCGATTGTGTTCCTTACTTTTTGAAGAAAACCACACAAAGAGTCGTAATAGGCAACTATTTTCCCTAGCCTAATAATATTAACCCGGTATAATAATAGTATGAGTAGAATCTTTCTTTTATGTAAACTAAAAATTTTTGATTTCGATTTTTTTTTTTTTTTTTTTTTTTTTTTTCAATGAAAGTGCGCCCCTCTGTGCCATGCGCCCCTAGGTCCGGGCCTATTGGGCCTAGTGGTAAATCCATGCCTGGGGGATCCAAAAAGAGGATAAAGTGACTATGTTCCCCCCCCCCCCCATCCCCTTATTCCAGCTATGTCCTCGTTATAAGAGTAAACATACTTCCACATCATTGGTGACTGGACCAGTGAGGGTAGAATTAAATTAGTTGGAGCTATAGAGTTAGAATTATAGAGATTATAGTTAGCATTATAGAGCTTATGGTTATAATAATATATTATTATAGTTAGAGTTAGAATTGAGTTAATTCTATTCTCACTGCACTGGACACGGACAATTCTCTTGATTCATAGTAAATATATATATATTGTAGGTAGTTACGAGGTATCTTATTTATAGGATTAACCCTCACATTGTCGTGAATCTTCCTGTTTCCTGTATTTGAGCTTTGAAAGTAGATGGACACGAAAAGATGTAATCAACAAGATGAAATTAATGTCAGGTTCCTTCATCCCTGATTTGCTACGGGGTTAGACGTCTGTGAATAGGTAGACGTGATGGGACATTTGTGATGATTATCGCTCATTCACCTTGTGGAATTTTCAACGAAGCTTGGAACAATTTTCTAAGACATTGGTCTCAGGTACGTATCATTTAAAAGCCTATAGCAGAGAGAATATTTTGGGTTTTGAGGTTGAGCGCATTCAGAAGACAACAAAATCCCATTTTTATTCAACAGACCATTTATTCTTAATAAAGATGTTACTTTACAAACCTGTTGTTTATGATAATAATAATAAATAATTATTATTTTTATAAACTTTATTCGACATGTAGGACATTCGTCTCAAATTGTTAGAGACCCCCTAACAATGTAAAGAGACTTCAGACCTTTATTCTCTTTAGATTCTACAATATTATAAGAAGACCTTTATTGGTATATACATTTACAATAGGCCTCTAGGGCCCTTAAGGTTGTAAATAGAAAAAAAATCACAAAATAAACAAGATCCTGGCCCTGAATAATCACAACAAACTTAACTTAAACTTAAACTTAAAACAAAAGGTAAAATAAATGGTAAAAGTTAGAAAAAAATAAAAATAAATAAATAAAATACTTTGGTGGAAATGGTCTGGATCACAAAACATTTTTCAAGGGGGCACCATGATCAAGGCGAAGCCACCCAAAGCCCCCGGAATGGCCGAACGCTCTAGGCCTGGGCCAAATAGTTATGCAGTCAATCGAGCAACGGGACGGGAGTTTGGAATAATACCAAAATGTTGTTCAATAAGGCCATGGAAGACAGAAAGCTCGGTGATTGATCGACAAGACAGGGGTAAGGCGTTCCACAACCTAGCCCCGGCAATCCGCAGGGATCTACCCATTGAGATTGTACGATGAGGCACCACTGTAAGAGCGCGAAGTCTATCGGAGTGACCAAAAACAAACATGCCTTCAAGGTACTCAGGAGTAGGGTTATCGCCATACAAGACATATTCGCATTTCAAAGTGATTAGTCATAGAGCAACCGACCAGAGCCCTGGAATGGGTAGTAATAATATATGATCGTACTTTCGCACATTAAACACGTAACGAGCAACTGAGTTCCAACATACTTGAAGGCGATGGAGCTGCTCGGAGTTCAAATTGGTAGAAAACAATTCACAACCATAATCGAAATGAGGTACGAGTAAGGACTTAACAAGTGTAAGTAAGTAAGTGTAAGTAGGTAAGTGTAAGTGTAGATGTTATATTCACCTTCATTGTCTTTAGATTCTACAATAAAACTCTACCTGCCTATTCATCATAAAATTTTGGGTTTGTTGTTGTATAGGGTCGAAGGGAGGGTCTTCCAAAAGCGCTCGCTCTCAAAATCCCCAAAAACTCACTTAATGTATTGGCTTTCCTGATCATTAAATTTATTAAATGAACTAATTTTTTTTTAAAGGCACCTATAACCTATGGTCTACTAGTTGTATCTACTAAAAATTCATCATCAAGCCAACATACCTGTACGTCAAACTTCGGCACAACGTGGACGCTAAGATGTGCAGCGTTTTGTTATGATCGGCCTCAGGGACTGTAGAGTTGAGATTTTCCATGCACAGTTTCCCCGTTTCACCTTTATCCGTGAATACCACATTGCCCTCTGCGTAGTACAATTTGGATTGTACGCTCTTCGACTTCCTGCTGCTTTGCGAATCCGGAGAAAGCGACACTGTGAACGAAATATGGGAATTATTAACGGAAAACTCCTTCCCCTAGTTTCAACAGCATGAAATGAAGGGTACAGGGGAAAAACCCCCTCATCGCCATTCTGGTCGAAACAACGCTATCTGTAGTATCTGAAGGCGTACCATCCGAATATGCAGTCCTTTCCGGTTAAAAACACCATAATCGTTAAGCAGGTTGAAGTTACGCTATACCGGGGAAAACCCACTTCATTGCGCGTGTGTGGAAGAACCACATGATTGCGGTTCAAATGCGGTTAAATTACTTCTTGTAATCTTTGAAATTATACTGTTACCTACATTTCCTTCCAAATAAATTGTCATTTTTTCTGCTCCGAAATATAAAATGGAATTTCTGCCATTTCTGTGGTAGATATTTTCATAATCCTTACTTCCAATTTGATGATTTTTGAGGATGAAATTCCAATTTCAGAGCTGAAGCAGCTTTTTTTCTGGACATTTTATTCCAGCAACTTTTTGAAACGTTTCAGTTAATTGTATTAGAATATTGCAAAATTGTTTCTTCCATTTTTTTGGCCATGGTTCATTACTTTCTCAGTTCGTAAACTTTTCAATTGCGTTTCTCTCGAAATCAGCTTTTTAGCGTTTTTCTCCTGCTCCAAATTTTGATGAAAGGTGTGGTGTATAAAACCCCAAAATAACCCCCTTTCCTTCTGATTAAAATGGGGGAACTTTAAATTGGTGTATCAGATGTCTAATTCAAAAACAGATAGGAACTAGGTATTCTCCTAGGTACATAATGATTCAATCAAGAGGGAGTAATTGCAAGGAGAAGTAGCTGATTTTCCATATACGTAGCGTTACCGGTGGAGGTTGAACTGTACAGTCGAGAGCTCACATACCTACAGACGGTATAATCTGGAGAGGAATACCTCTACGGTAGTGGTGGTCGGTTTGCCTTACTATATTTATTGCACTGGAAACTGCCCAGGTGAAAATAGTAGTATTGGCGAATTTTCGAAAAAAATGAAGCTATTGCGATGGCTTCAAAATTTTAGTAATGCAAATTTTTGAAAATTTTCTTCATGGAAATCCGTTTCAGGCCATTCTAAAACGATTCCTGAAATGTAACACAATTTCATATGTGTATATATGTATACAAATATATTTATATATTGTGTCACTCCAGATGATATCTGACCGAGGAATTGAGATAAAAAATCAGAAAAAATTTTAAAATGTCAATATATCAGAAGAAAGGATGAATTCGTTGGCAAGAATTTTAGGAGTACGCCGAGGGGTCGAATTTTATAAATTTAGAGTCAAAAATCGCTTTAAAAGCGCGTTTTTTGAGGTTGTTTGTGTAATTTACCATCTTAACACCTTCAGTGCGGGAGCCCAAATTGTGTCAAACCCACCACCCTGAACCAAAAAATGATAAAAACTGGTCGCATTCGTAAAAATGCGCGTATTTTTTAGTTCACAATTCGGCGTAAGCTCCTATGTATACTGGGGGACAGCCAGGGTCGTACTGAATAGATCGTGAAGAGAAAGGGGCTTCCAAGCGATTGGGTGGGGAACTACGACTCCCTCCACAGCGACATGTGGGGAGGGAGACTGCCGCTTAAGTGCCCTCCTGCTCAGTGTGAAGACTCGGAGGGCCCACCAAATCGGTTAAAATTATTATTTGAAAATTCGCTCATCAACTCATGCTGCATGAATGGGATTTGTTTAATTCGTCCTGGCTCGACTGTACAGTTTGTGACACACGCTTAGGTTGGTTTAACTGTAAAGGTCAGGTATATTTGAGCGTTTATGGTGGCCATAAAGCCACGTGTTACTCATTACTTACGACAAGATCGTTCGTCCGAGCCATCCGGACAGTCTTGAACGCCGTCACAGATCGACTCGGGGTGAACGCACTGCTTGGACGTCGTGCAGTGTAGCCCGCCCGGCTCGCAGTAGGCGCAGGACGTCTCGTCGCTGAGGTCCGGACAGTCCGCCACTCCGTCGCACACACGGGATCCCATCCCCTTGAACTCCAAGTCGTCTCCGCAACCTGTTTGATAACCAACGATTTTAGTAGAAAAACACAGGAATTAAAAGATATTAAAATAAATATCCATCATCAACACAACTCAGTAACCAACCTGAGACTGACGGATAACTGGCAGCCCTCAACCTTACATCTTGGATGAGCATCCTAACATCCCACATCTGAGCAGCATCCTTCATCCTCCATTCAAATAACCTGACTAGCCTCCTGTGATGACTCCTATCAACCCAATCCATCAATAATACTCTGTCGTACTGCTAATCAATTCTATCAACAGAACGGTGCTAACCTGACAATCAAAATTCTCCTTAGGAATGACATCTGGCAGCCCTCAACCTTATACCTTGGATGAGCATCCTAACAGCCAACATCTGAGCTGCATATTATGTTCCTGCATCCTCCACTCAAATAACCTGACTAGCCTCCTGTGATGACTCCTATCAACCCAATCCATCAATAATACTCTGTCGTACTGATAATCAATTCCATCAATAGCACGGTGCTAACCTGACAATCAAAATTCTCCTTAGGAATGACATCTGGCAGCCCTCAACCTTATACCTTGGATGAGCATCCTAACAGCCAACATCTGAGCTGCATATTAAGTTCCTTTATCCTCCATTCAAACAACCTGACTAGCCTCCTGTGATGACTCGTATCATCCCACCGCAGCGATAGTACTATAGATTGTACAGCTAATCAACTCCATCAACAGCACGGTGCTAACCTGTCAATCCCAAGTCTCCTTAGAAATGACAAAGGGAGAACCCTTCACAAGTTATTTGTTTTGTTTTTTCCTCCATTTGTATATTAGCAATAAGTTAATAGGTAAAATAAGTAATATTCTATTGTGAGTAGCATTTAAATGAATTTAGCAATAATGGTCACGAAATAGCTCTTGCTCGGTAACACAGGCAACGCCTAAAACCGAGCAATATTTTACCTATTCTGGTAACTATATAGGTTAATTTTGCCAACTTTTGATAATTTTGATATAGTTGTAATTTTTTTGTGTGCTTTATTGACTCATGCAAATTTTCGAATTTTGTTTTCTTTTATGAAAAATTTCATTTCATTTCATTTCATTTTTTTCCAACTAGCAGCTCGCTCGGGACCAGTTCCCGCATGTTATTTTTACGACCTAGTCAATGCCTTCTCTGGCAATGGTGAGTCCATTTCAAGAGCTGTCACCTGATCTGGACAATTGTTACATAATGGCTGGACCGGGTTGAGTATGAAGTAACGTCACCTACCGTTATTGCACCAACACGGAGGGGCCGAGAAACAGATTTCAGCCCTCTTGCCTTGACAACTTGACATGGTAGCAGAGCGTCAGCGTAGTTCAGTACTGAGCTGATTTATTTATCCAGTATTGAATCCACTCTTATCTTATATTTAATACCTCAACTTCAGAAGAAGAAAATTGGGGCATTGGGGTCCGGAGCTTGCCCAGAAGGGACCCCGAGATCCCCTGGATCTGTAGGTACCCTTTGCTTACAAGTTGGATTATTAGTTTAATTTTCAAATTCTAATTTCACATTTACTCATACCTTTGAGCATTCATTTCAATTTCGCTTTTACTTATGCCTTTGCGCTTATTATAGGGTTTTAAATCCCTTCAAAAATTAATAATTAACGTGTTTTATCCCAATTTATATAATTATGGTTGAAATTCCTTAATATTATAAAATCCCCAAGTTGCTTAATTTAAATATGCCGCTCCTACACACGTTCCATCATTGAATGTAGGAGTGAAATAACCCCTCTCAGCCTTGATAGATGTGGCCCCAAATTAGCACACTGCAGCTGCAATGTGAGTTTCACAGATTGAAAAAAAAAAAAAAAAAAAAAATGCAGAAGCATTTCACAGTTCAAAGCTTAATTGGTTCACAAGGTTTACTTACAAGCTAAGTAGAACAAATGAACGTTCGCGAAACATTCCCGCAACCAGACGGTCCACCCCCTCTAGTCACCTCTCTCTGGAGCTTTCAGATTGGTCATTCGCAATAAAATCTTGATTATGGTTTTATGATCAGAATGGTTCAATAAAAATAAAAATAAAAAATAAAGGTTTACTTACATATTTTTCATTAGGTACGGGTTTTCACAGTTTCTTCTCATACATAATTATTAAGGCTCACCTGGCTTAGGAAGACAAGCAGGTCTTTCGGCGCTGTATTCAGGGAAATTGGTGCAGTTGAGGATGGCCTGGAGTCGAGGGGACATCCTGGCACCGCAACCCGACCAGAACTCCCGACAGAAGCTGCGACAAGGGAGGATGAGATCGCGGGCGCAGGGCGGTTGGACGATGTGACACACGAACTCGTGAGCCAGTCGGTAGCATTCCGAGTCCACAAGCTCCCTGAGTGAATCAGAAATATCACCAACGTTAAAAATATATTAAACATATAGTTATAATTATAAAATGAATAAACGTTTAACGTTGAAATTGAAGGTACCTACACTTCTTTTTGACAATTTAGGAATCCTTTACAAATTATCTTTTTAACGAATTTTCGAAGAATTTATTTCAAAAGTCAGGTCATTCATCAAAAGAAAGGTCAAGTTCGTTGGCCAGAATTTTAGGAGTACTCCAAGGGTTCAACTTTTGAAAATTTAGAGTCAAAAATCGCTATACGTATGCAGAAGGCAACAAACTCTGTCGCATCTTCATTGGACTGTCGCATCTTCAGACTCTACTAACCTCGAGGAAGTTGAAGCAGCTTTTTGGACAAATTTTATTCTGCTTTTTCGTTTCTATCACAGTGATTTTCTATTATTAATTTAATTTAATTTAAATTACTACCTTTTAGCGAATTGTCGAAGAAAATGAAGCTATTGCGAAGGCTCTAAAATTTAAATAACACAAATTTTTGGAAATTTTCTTCATGG